>JAHSPW020000011.1:29236114-29378614 GCA_019985065.2 Arctostaphylos glauca | reverse complement strand
TCGACGACGATAACACTTCTCTTTTGATACTGGGAGGAATGGGTTAAACGAGTGCTCTATCTTTGGAATTCTGAGCACTGGATGTGGATGTGCTATTTGCGATATCTCGCTGAGCCACTCCTATGATTGGTTCCCTCTGGCCGAGTGGGCGACTTCTGGAAGCTCGAGTGTCTACAGGTAATGTTGTGGTGAGCGGCTATTTTGTTGAGCAAACGAATGCCGGGCCAGGGGATGAGTATTGGACAATCAGATATAAAGTAATTGAGCACTGTCCGCCGAGCCAATCCAAACTCATCACTAACTATTTAATAATATTCTTAGATTATTATGTGGTGCCGATCAATAAACTATCTCAATACACGCACTTAGTCATTCATTGTCTCTCAATAATCCAAGAAAAGTATGTGTAAATAACACATAATATTCCCAGAGCACTGGATAATTATCAATAATAAACTAATGAAACAATTAGAAATGGGAAACAACCAAAAATGTAAGACCATCGTCTTTTTTCTCTAGTTTTATTTGGACTGAGTCGTGGGTTTGGCGGGATTATTTAATTGCTTTCAAGTTTGAAGGCTAATGAAACAGTCAAGACATTTTGAGTATAATATATAGAGTGAGCTTCTATTGAGGGATCCCTTATTTTGTTAAAATGAGGACCTCCCATTTCTTGATCAAATATTGATGATCGGAACCATTCAATGTGTTTAAAACATGTTTTTAAGGATACCCTCAAGAAATCAGCTCAAAAAAATATCGAAAAACCGACAAAAACCGATCGGAATTTTTGATCTGCGGTCGGTCCGGTCATCCATTCGGTCGGTTTCGGTTCGACAATTAGAAAATATTCGGTTTTCGATTCGGGGTCGGTTTTTCTAGATTCAGCCTGGACCGAACCGAACCGAACCGACACGTAAGGAGACTGAACTGAACCGATGGACCGAACCGCACTTGTGTTGGATTTATTTAATGTGGATTTAAAATTGGGCCAAAATTATCATTAAAAATTTATTTTCATGGCTAAAATTTTATTTTATTATTTTTTGTATGGCCCAAAATCATTACCAGCCCAAATTTAAGCCCAACCCGAAATATCCGAAAAAACCAAAAAAACCGACCGGACCAAACATCCCCGAACCGACTTCGGTTTACCCTTTTTTTCGGTCGGGGTCAGTTCCGCTGGCATCCTCCCCGAACCGATCGGTTCGGTCTGTCATTGCCGGAAAAACCGACCAGACCGAACCGATTTCACCCCTAATGAATCGGTATACTTTAACAAAGAGTGTCTAAAAAATCAAATACATTTAATAGGAAATTTTTTTGTTGTCAAATAAATTTATACCTATAGGAAGAAAGCTCTCATCATGATTCCATAAACATCACAAGCTGATCGTTGTTCATGGCATTTCATCAAAATAGTTTCATATGAATTTTTTTGGTGAAATACAATGAACACGAGCAGCTTGAAATTGTTTGTTTCGTGATAACTGGTGTATGATGCTCCGATGTGTAACTCTATTTATAGTCGTGTTTCTTCCGATGGTCTTTTCTTGAAATTTATACATCCGTACGGAGAAAAACTCTCTCATCTTGATTCCATAAACATCTCACAAGCTGATCGTTGTTCATAGCATTTCATCAAAAATAGTTCTAAATGACAAAAATTGATGAAATGCCATGAACACGAGCACCTTGAAATTGTTTGCTTCGTTATACGTGGTGTACGATGATCCATTGGCTAACTCTATTTATAGACATATTTGGTGCAGTCGAATCGGAAAAAGTCTGACAATATTAAAAGTGCGAGATCTCATATTATTGTGTTTATAATGTTTGATTTCTCATTTATAACACTAACTAATTACGTAGTAAATTTGGTAATTTATTAATTATCCCAAATTGGCTGGATTTGGGCAACATTGCTTTTTGTTAAAAATAATCAGTATTATTTGATATTTTATAATTTTTAAATAGCTTTTTTAATTTTATTTTTTATATTTTCACATTCGTCTCGACAAGAGAATTAAAAAAAGTATAAAAATATAAGCTAAAATTTAAAAAAATCCAAATAGTATGACGAAAAAGACGCCAAAATAGTCTTTTTCAAACTATTTTCATCTTAAGTTAATTTTTTCGGCTTTTGCTAATATTTTTTACTTTTTAAAATTTTTATGTAAGAATAATTAATTCTATTTAAACACAAAATCGATAAGAATTGAGAAAAAAATAACAAAAAAGACAATGATGCTTATATCGAATAATTTTGGTCAAAGGAGCCTTATTAATATTTATTTGCATTACGTAAAACCCTCAGCAACATTTATTCTAAAGGTTGACGGTCAATTCTTACCAAAGAAATAAACAGTGTAATGAAGTCAAAGAACATGAAATGAATACTTAATTTTTAAATTTGGTAAGAATTAATTTTCGACCTTCTAATTCTTTTGATTGACAAAAAAAATTAAAAAATCGACAATCAATTCTTACCAAAGCCAATACAGGCGGCTAACTTGCCATTACTGTGTATAAAAAATATTTCTACGATTATTTGTCATTTATTCAAGATTGGGGAAACCTTTTGCGTAATTCCACAGTCAAAGATAACTATGAAAACCAAGGGGTTAGCCAGATTTGGGATCGGTTGTGTGGATTGTTACACACTAAAACTATGTAGTTTGGTGGGTAAAATGCCATACAACTCTTTTCTTTAATTCCGCCAAAAAATAATTATTCAAACTAACTATTTTGAGTCCTGTGATTGAAAAAAGAGAAAGAAAAAGTAACCGATACTTCTTATTCGAATCCCTTTCGATCGTGTTACTACTATTTTTTTCTCGAAAAAATACTAAAATTTTACCATTGACTTGAAACTGTATTCCGAAATTAATTGTGAATTTGGAATTTTAAAAATAAATTTTTTCAATCAATTTCTTATTTTATGCCAAATAAACGAATTATTTTCTTTCAAAATAAAATTTCGCCAATAAATTTCTTACTTGTTTTCTTTAAAATTCTTAAAATTGGGTCGTGAAAACAATTATTGTGGGCTGAATTGTAAAGAAAATAAATAAATCCAAGAAAAATATTAGCTTATTTATAACATTTCATTTTTTGGGGATAAAATAACAAATTCATTGACAAAATTTTATTTTTAAAAATTTTAAATTTAAAGTTAATCCTGGAATAATTTTTCAAGCGAACCGTGAATTTTTAGTATTTTTTTTTTAAAGAGATTCGAATGAGCAATGTTTCTCTTATCTTTTTCAATCAAAGGACTCGAAACAGTTAAATTGAATAATTATTTTTTTGCTACCGAACAAAGAATTAATGGGAAAGAGGTGTGAAGCATTTTACGTACAAAAAGTACGTAAATTTGGTGCGTAGTAGCCCCTACTGTGTAGCCTGCACAGCAGGTTCTCTGAATCCGGGATTAGCCTGATGGTCAAGACTTGCGAATAAGAGGTATGGTCCTTCCTAGGACTCAGGTTTGAAACATCTTGAGTGCTATTAACTCTTATGCGTCAGTCTATACAGAGCAAAAGTCTTGCATTTAAATGGTGCCCCGCAAGTAGATGGTAGAATTGATTCTCTGAGAATTACTTGGTACTAGGTTGAGAGTAATTCTAAAGTCAATCGGATACACTAACTATAAAAAAAAGATAATTGTGAACCCAAATTGATCATGTTCTAAATAAATTGGAATGAGAACAATAAAATATTATAAAAGGATTATATTCTGTCACATTTTACTAAAGGACACAGTATGTTTACAAAAAAAAAAAAATTAAGTTTAGACTTTGAGATTTTTAACTTTGAAAAAGCAATTGCGGGTGTTCTCCAAAAATCTGTATCTATAGATTTTAAGATTATAAGAATTACTTAAAGCTGAAAAATGGTCTAAAATCTGATTCAAAAGAAATTGAGATTGCGTTGCTTTTGGAAAAGATTTTGAATTAATTTTGAAAAGTTAATTTTTCAGATTTTCGTAATAAACACTATTAGCTTTCGCTATAGCTTAACTATTATTTTGCAATTATAATAAATAAATTTATCCGCTTTTGTTAAAACTATAAGGAATTTATAGTCTAAAATAGAATCTAAAAGCCACAATAAAAAATTCACTCCCACGACTATTGCAAACATCAAATATCTAGATGCTATGAATTCTTACGAGCAGTCCAAATAAGACTTCACCTTGACTTTAATTAAGGGGCCCGTTAGTACATGGTGAGATCAGAGATTAATCGAAATGTACGTAAATTGATCCGGACACTATGAATTATCAAAAAAAAAATAATTATGTTATTATCTGGTGCATCGTTCGAGTTGTCGCTACTTATATGTGGTTAACAAGATGATTGAATAAACGAAATAGAGGGGAAATTTGAATGAAATTAATAGTACTGCAGTTTGAGGATATTTCTGGGTTGATGAGAATTGGGACACACTATCTGGGTCCCTCGGTAGGACAAGTTGTGGAGCTTTTGAGCTGGATTACAGAGGGTTAAATGGGGATGATAGTTGTTGCCAATCTGTGAAAGTTAAATGCCAATCTGGAGATGGGGAGTCATGTCCTTTTATGATATAGCTGATGTGAACCGTTTTGACCTGACCCCATTTCGAATTAATGACATGATTATCACATTAGATTTCAAAGAGAGTGTTTTTGTTTTTATATTCAAGGTATTCGGCCGGTTTTGAATTACTCCTAATTTAATGTTGATTAATTTTTTGGACTCTAAAGTTAATGATCAGACAAATTTTTAATTAATGGCTCTTAGTGATTGTCATGGTGATATTTGTCAACCTCGTGAACTTTAAAGGAGAACTTTTTAATCACTCAATTATTTTCTACTAAACCAACCCAATGGGGTTGATTTCGCATGGAGTTATGGTTCAACATCGAAAAAAATTTAGTTACAAAAACTTTACTTTACAAAACAGAGAAAAAAATGATTAATAGCAAAATATTGCATAACTAACTTTTAAACACAATATAATTATTATGGGGTGTATCATATAATATGATACAATTAGGTGCGTAAGTTTAAATCAGAAAGTTGAACCAAACGAGAAATCACACCGAAACGACGATTTGGTTTGAGTTTTAGCTAGATCAGTTCAGTTTAATTTTTTTGTAGAGAACATCGGTTTCATTTCGATTTTCTAGCTTTAAACATCGAACCGGACTGAAATAAAAATAAATATCAACTTTTTATGTAATTTGTATTTTTGTTATTTTGTAATATGTATTTTGGTAATCTTTTTTTTTTTGTAATATGCATGCTTATAATTAGTTCTATGTAATGTGTATTTTTTTACATTGGATTTAACTCTTTAATAGCTCAAAAACTTTAACCGAACCAACATAACTTGGTTCATTTTTTATTTAAAAAATCCTAAACTCAAATTTTCGATTTGTTATGAATTTTTCCTCGGTTACACCCATAATCATATATCTTTTTTTCATAATTTTAATCAAAAAATGCGTCATTAGTACCACAAATACCATTGAAATGTGTGACTATTGAGTCAAAAAATATGTGTACTATATATATTCCAAAATCATGCATTCTACGTGTGACACCTCATCCCATATAAAAAAATTGCGTGGTAATCTTGAGTACATAAGGAACATTGTAAGATACTACTTGTAACTATGGCTTAATCATTTTATGCCACATAGTTAGACTCCAACAAGTTACTAGAAGAGTTTGTATGTGGTGTTCGCGTTGCATATGGTATTAGACTAACATGTGTACACGATCAAATGGGCTCAGAAATTTGTGTGGCCACAAGAAAAAAGATGTGTGAAACGTCGTAGTGACTAGTCTGTAGAGGAAAGGCCCCATGAAATATCGTGGTAACTCTAGTATTCAATCCCTCAAGACGGCGCGAGACCATAAAGATGAAGAGATTGTAATACCTCGTCCCACATCCAAAATTTACATGGGTGATCTTCTATACATAAGAGACCATTAAGCTACTAGCTACTTGCAACTTGAGCTTAAGTATTTTGGTTTTTCTAATTAGACTCTAACAGATTATTGAACTAGTAATTTACATGGTATATTTATATTCACAAGTAATAAAGACAATTATGTATATAAAATTGTCCCTTTTAAAATTAGGGGCCGATTGGGTGAAAAATTATTTTTAGGAAATAAGTTATTGAGAAAGATAAGATAAGAGGGGATATTATTTTTAGAGGAATGACCCACATTAATATGATGTTTATAGAAGAGGATAGAAAAACAGATAGTTTTGGATGATGGATTAAATAGGGGAATATATTTTGACTTGGTTTGGATGGTTTATGAAATGTGGGGAATAAAAGTGGGTGAATTAAGAAAAAAATTATCAAATAACTATTGAATAAAGTGTTAAACTTGATTATGTATTGAATAAAGTTTATAAATGTAAAATCTAATATATATAAATGTGAATATTTTTGAATAATTTAAGAGATTTTTTAACTTTGTTTTATCAATAAAGAATAATAATATATAAATCAATAGATACTTTATC
Source organism: Arctostaphylos glauca (assembly GCA_019985065.2). Taxonomy (NCBI): domain Eukaryota; kingdom Viridiplantae; phylum Streptophyta; class Magnoliopsida; order Ericales; family Ericaceae; genus Arctostaphylos; species Arctostaphylos glauca. The sequence continues at coordinate 29,372,083 of JAHSPW020000011.1, read as the reverse complement.
ATAATTCAACAACCATTTATCAGAATATTCGGAGTCCACGGTTAATCTCAAAATAAATTTTTAAGCAAACGGTAATTTTTAGTATGTTTCGATAATTAAATTTGGATAGCACGACCGAAAAGGGTTAGAATGAGCGGTGACCGTTACTTTTTTCTATAAAGTTGGGCGCATTAAGACATGTGATCAATATGAATATTTTTGAATAATTTAAGAGGTTTTAAACTTTGTTTTACCAATCAACAACAAAAAAAAAATAAATAACAAAAAAATATAAATCAACAAATATCTTAACAAATTCAATAACTCTTTATCAAAATATTTCGAGTTCACAGTTAATCCCGAAATAATTTTTAAGTAAACGGTAAATTTTTAATATATTTTCAAGAACAAATTTTAGAAAGCACAATTGAAATGAGTTCGAATAAGCGTTGTCATTTATTTTTGTTGCTTTAAAGTTGGGCGCATTATATACATAACGCGTTATGAATGTGAATATTTTTTAATAATTTAAGAGATTTTTAACTTTATTTTATCAATCAACAAAAAAAATATAAATCAACAAATAGTTTACCATAATTCAACAACTCCTTATCAAAATATCCTGAGTTCACGGTTAATCCCGAAATAATTTTTTAAGTAAACATTAAATTTTTAGTATTTTTTCAAGAATAAAATTCGAAAAGTACTACCAAAAGGAGTTTGAATGAGGGATGTGGGTCACTTTTTTTTATCCAAAGTTGGATGTATTAGGAGAATGTGAAATGAATAAAGAGGGGTAAAATAGAAAAAATTTATTCCTTCCACAATGGGATAATTTTTGGGCTGGTCCAACGCTTTTAAAAAATTACCATGGAGAAAAACTTTTCACAAGTGAAAAGTTATGCCGAGTAAAGAATTTATAGGAGAATATTTCTGGGTTGCCAAACCATGCCAAAGAAAAGGGACCCACCCCTAACAAGGGATGATAAATTACGAGGGGTTTTTTTCCCTCGTCCGTCCAAACCATGACTTAATGAAGAATCCCATAGTTTTTATTTTACTTCCTGGGTACCCTTTTCTGTGATATTGTTCAGATTAAGGCTGTGTTTTCGGATGGAAAGTTTACCCAACTTTTTTTTTTGGGTGCTATTGTGTATTAAAATGATGACATATTTTTGTCGAAAATTTGGTACTGAGACATGGGTTTGGGGTATATTATGACCGGGTTTGGCTTGGCTTTTTTATTTGATTATTTTTTTATCTTTATGTAAATTTTTTTTATAATTTTTTATTTTTCGTCAATTTTTGGTGAATTATTAGTTTGAGATTTCAGAAAAGTTGTAAATGTTGGGCCAAATTTGAAAAAAATTCAGAAAAAACAAAAATAAATTTTTTTTATATTTATTCGTCATCTTTCGTGACTTTTTTTTTAGTTTTTGGATATAATTTTATATTTTTTAAATTCGTTTTATCGAGATGGACTAATAATCTATAAAAATTTAAAGCTAAAATAATAAATGTAAAAAAATTTAAATAAAAACAAAACTTGTTTATTCGTAAACAAATTAGGCAAAATTGAACCTAAAAGAAGAGTTGGCCTAACTTACTACAAACGAAAGCGCGTGTGGTGGGCTGAAGGTTGACCCACTTCCATTTGTTCAATGGTGGTTCAACTCAAGCGGCTTTGTAGTTTGTAAGGGGGGAGAGAGAAAGAGAGAGAGAGAGAGACTGTGTAATTCTTGACTTCTTCCAACACTCCAATCCGTTTCAAGTCGAATTTATGCCCACCTCCTCATCCACAGCTGTCTTACAGCTATACTCTCTGTTCTCACCTAAACCAATTAACTCATTTTCTCACTTTCCTATGCACCTCCTTCACTTTTCCCTATTCTCTTCCCCACAACAATCTTATCCACCCGCTCTATATAAATCACAACAAAGCATCTCCAATTTCACAACATCAGACAAACAAACCAAAACCATTCTCTCTCTCTCGCCCTCTCTCTCTATAAAACACTCCCAAAATACTCCTCATTCAATGGCTTTTATTTCAAGACTTCCGTTATCACTCTTGCTAGCCATATCTCTTGTGGGTAGCTTCTTATGTCTTGTTGTTTCAGCCAGTAACTTCAACCAAGAGTTTGACATCACATGGGGTGATGGTCGAGCTAAGATACTCAACAATGGCAACCTTCTCACTCTCTCACTTGACAAAACCTCTGGCTCTGGCTTCCAGTCCAGGAATCAGTATCTCTTTGGGAGTATTGACATGCAACTCAAGCTTGTTCCTGGAAATTCTGCTGGCACTGTCACCGCTTATTATGTATGTACATTTCAATACCCTTATAGTTTGCATGATTTTCTCCATAGTCACATATGGTCTGATATATGATTATATGTTGCAGTTGTCATCACAAGGGCCAACACATGACGAGATAGACTTTGAGTTCTTGGGGAATTTGAGTGGTGATCCTTACACTCTCCACACCAATGTCTTCAGCCAAGGAAAGGGTGGCAGAGAACAACAATTCCACCTCTGGTTCGACCCAACTGCCGATTTCCATACCTACTCCATCCTCTGGAACCCACAAGGCATCATGTAAGGACCCGAGTAAGAGAACAAAATTTGTTGATTAATTTGATGGTCTTAAGGTGTCAGAATTTAAAAATCTTCAAGTTCTATTAACTTTTATTGAGTCAGCCCTGTGGTAAGTTTTTGTCCTATCATTTTACCTCTCCATTCGGAGAGGATGGTTGGGATGAATATGTCATGGTTCAAAAGCGACATGACTTTACTTGGCTGAACGCTTTGAACATTTTAGTTGACGTGCACGTAAATTGACTTGAACACTTTGCATATTTTGGACAAAGAATTTAATTGAATAGCATTTTCCTCCAAAAAATAAAGAAAATGCAAGTCATCTTAAACAAATGGGATTTTCCTTGCATTGTACGTATTGGTCACCTGGCGGTACCAGTCCATTCTTGTGCTATTCTGCCTATTTTGGTCTGTTTCGGTCAATACCAATCTACAATGTATCGTACGAATAACAAAAACAGTACGTTCATCAATACAAGATTGATAACTTTGGTATTAATCCAACAATTTCCTTGTCTCAATTTTCAGTTTCTCAGTGGATGGGACACCTATTAGACAGTTCAAAAACGCAGAGTCAATGGGAGTTCCCTACCCAAAGAATCAACCCATGAGGATATACTCAAGCCTATGGAATGCTGATGATTGGGCAACAAGGGGTGGGCTTGTGAAGACTGATTGGACCAAAGCCCCCTTCACTGCTTCCTACAGGAAATTCAATGCCAATGCCTGCGTCTGGTCTTCTGCAGGATCTTCTTGCACCAAAAACTCTGCTAGTAATTCATGGTTATCACAACAGTTGGATTCCACAAGCCAAGGGAGATTGAAATGGGTGCAGAAGAATTACATGATATACAATTACTGCACTGATCTCAAGAGGTTTCCGAAAGGATTCCCAGCTGAATGCAAAATGTCCTAGAGAGAGAGGGACACAGCGCGGGTGTTGTTTGAAGATCAACCTCAAGATCACTTGTTTTGGCCAGTCCTAGAGAAGTGGAACTGCTATATATATATTTTCCCTTTATTTTTTTGCTATGAAAGTCACAAAATTTAATTCTTTTATTCTTGGCTCATTGTGATTGTTCTTGATATCAATAATACAAGTTGTTATTTTCCGTTCGTGATCTGATCCAAATCTTATATAGAAGCTTAACTAGAATTTTAACTTGTTGTCAAGACCTACGGATGGGTTTCTTCTTTTGCTCCTTAATGATGTATGTGTGATGATTCCAATTTTTGAGATTTATTTTTTTATATATATTTGATATTTTTTAGATTAATAAATTATTTTTTTAATTGATTATCTTGAATTTTTATTCGGATATATCTTTTTATTTTCGTTCTGTCCAAGCTTATTAAACCTTTAGGGAGAGTTATCTAATTTATTTATTTTTATATTAGATATTATATTTTATGATTATTAATATTTTTATAATTATTAATTATTTTTATTTATTATTATCCGAACCGATAATTATTATAGTTTTTAAATCCTTATTGAACTCTCCTTTTATAATTTGAATCATACTTGAACTCTATTTTTTTAGTTCATATCTTTATTGGACTCCGATTTGTCCCATTTTGTGTATTTATACAGTTTTTGATCCATCCGATATTCACTTTTCACCGTTTCAGAGTTTTTTTGTATGCGTCTCGAATATTTGTGAGGTATTTTCTCAAAAAAATTCGTGTTAATTTATATATTTTTTTGGCCTCTCCAAAATTTCCCTTTTATTCTTTATTTTTAATCTCTCTCTCTACCCACTCATTCTCTCTCTCTATCTCTCTCTCTCTATTTCTCTGTTTCTCTCATTCTCACTCTCTGTTCTCTCATGTCTCTCTCTCATACTCTTATGCTCTCTCTCTCCTCCCCGTACGGCCACCCATCCACTGTTTCTATTTATTTTTATTTTAAATTATGTTGTTGTTTTATTTTTGTTATTTTAATAGTATACTTTTTTTAATACATTATATATAATGTATGATTTTAATTGTTGATTGTTGATTTGATAGTACTGCGATAATCGAATTTCAGTTCGGTGTTTGGTTTGTGAATTTTCGATAGTACTTTATTCGTCAGATCGAGATCGGAATTCGAATCGAACCCTACATATATATGTGATTTATGAGTAGATTTGATTTGTTTTCCGAAGGTTGTGTATATGAATTGAAACTTTTATAATTAATTTTTGAAGTAATTATATGTATTTGATTGTGTAAATTAATCAAGTTGTGAATTTAATAATTATTAGATGTCAGGTCGGAATTAGATCTGAACCATTAGAATATTAGATATTTATTGATATATGCGACGGTTCGTGGTTTAATTGAATTTAGTTTAGTGATCAATTAAAGGACTATTACTTGTTAAGACCGATTTGTATGTTAGGGTCCACGAATGTTTTATGTGACTTAGATTAATCAATGTTGATAATGCCGTACAATTTTAGTGATTTTAATTTATACTCAATGCATGTTTAGTTAGAATCGTGTAATGAAATTTTATTATTGCATGTTGAGGACGAGATGAATATACCTAAACCGGTAAACTGAACCAAACCGACGGTTCAGGGTTTTAAATTGTGAGTCCACAAATTCAAATAAATCATGACCTTTTATTTTGAATTCGGAAGAGTTTTGAGATTTTAAATTATGGGTATTTAGCATTTCTCTTCCAACAAACCAAGCCTAGCCCCTCTATTCTTTTACTTCTGAAGTAGAGGACATGTCCAAAAAAGACGTCATTTTGATTGTCATGTAACGTTGTAGTATAACCCGCACTATAGTCTTCGGATCCGTGAAAAAGAAGGCAAATTATAAGTTCACTTTGTAACACTACATGTAAACCAGTGATCTAACAACTCGTTGGAGTCCAATCATGTTGTCCGAAATACTTAAACCCAACTTGTTAGTAGTAGCGTACATGGTACATTATATATCAAAGATCACCCATGTAAACTTATGATGTGAGACGAGATGTCACGTATCAAAAGTTTACATGGGCATTTTTGGTTATATAAGGAGCCATGTAAACTACTACTAACAATTGAATTTAAGCATTTTGAGTCATGTGGTTGGGCTCCAACAAATTATTGAGTCAGTGGTTTATATGGGGCATTATAAATGATATCAGAGTAACCCATGTACATGATCGAGTGTAAGTTGGGACTTTGTTTGGTCAATAGAGAACAGATTCGGAGTTAGGCCGTGATGACTCTAGTGTTAAATCCTTGCAAGGGCACACGATTTTAAAGGTGAGGAGATTGTGATGTCTCGTCTCACATCGAAAGTCTACATGGGTAATCCTGGATATATAAGTAAACATGTAAATTATTACTAATAGTTTAAACTTAAGTATTTTGGGCTACGTGATTGGGCTATAATAAGTTATTAGGTCAATGATTTTCATAAAGCGTTACACACGTAAAGATGTTTCAGAAGCACATGGAGATCTTCACATAGCTATTCTTGGTAAGGATTTACGATCACATAATCCATCGTATACGAACTTTAAGCAATACTCAATTGTCCATACATCATATACAGTAAATAAAATTCGAAGAATACCAAAGGACAACAAATCCAACACATAGGAGGAAGAATAAAGATTCCAACTTTTTTGTTTGTTTTTTTTTGCTTCTACTAAACAAGTTCTTTGAACAAAGCCTTTTTACCAGAAAGATATTTAGTGGCTAATTGGGAAAACCAGATGCGAGCTTGGCTCTTAGGTCTTTTCTGAGGATTTTACCAGAGGGAGCTTTTGGGATTGTATCGGTGAAGAAAACCCTATTAATTCTCTTGTAGAAAACAACCTGCAAACAAGTAATAATACAATTATCACACACTGCACCTTTGTTAATTAAGAGTAAATTATACTAGACTTTAAGTAAATTAATTTTATCTATATATGTGCCTTTATTTTTTGCAAATTTTGAGATTCTAACTTTTAAAAATTAATTTCCAGTGTTTATTGAAAATTCTGGTTAATAAGAGTGAAAATTTGAAAATCCCAAAATTGGGTTAGGAGTGCGTCTCTGAAGCTATCGAAGCGATTTTGCATGCAAAGATAAAATTACCCTAGATAATTTTGAAGTACTATCACGATGCCCCTTATTTTACCCTCTAACATATTATTTTTCAGAAAGCATTCTACGATCCGTAGCCAAACATTCAAAATGGAAAAGCAGAGAATGCAAAATGCAAAATCATGGCCAAAGATTTACCTGCTTTGAGATATATTGCTTGATTTCATCCTCACTGATCTTGGAACCATTGGCTCTCACCACAAATGCCACCGGAACTTCTCCTGCTCCCTCATCTTTCATGCTGCATTCAACAATCACATTTTTAAGGACACAATTACCCCCCACTAAAAAAAAATTCAACAAAAAAAGTTAAGGTTTTTATTTTAACTTACGGTACAACGGCGGCATCAGAGATGTTAGGATGAGAAACCAACAATGCTTCGAGCTCGGCCGGGGCTACTTGAAACCCCTTGTACTTGATTAGTTCCTTCAACCGGTCGACGATGAACAATTCATCATCGTCGTCGATGTAGCCGATATCGCCAGTGTGCAACCATCCTTCTTTGTCTATTGTTCTCTCAGTGGCCTCCGGATCATTTAGATAGCCTTTTCAATGAAATTCAAAAATTTGTTTGTTAAGTTCACAAATTGGGACAATTTTGAAGGTCGAATAAATTCGCTATGGTTTTGCTTGATTGATTGAGAAATCTAAGGTAAAAATTCAAAACGTAGTATATATGATTGAGTTCACAAGAAACATGAGTGTTTCGTATATTTGTCTAATTATCATACGGTACCATGGTCTTTCTTATGCTATTTCGTTTTCTCAAAATGTAACTCAGTGAATCGAGAGTATCTCTCTATGTTTTTATTCTCGAGGTCCAACCTTTCCAAGGAAGAGAGGCCCATCTCCATCCTTAATTTCCACCCTCGATTAATCTAAACGTAAGTCCATGTTAGGCTCCCTTGCTGGTCAATCTTTCTCATGGACATGGAATGTGAAAGACTTTCAGAAAAATGGGGTTGTAAAATTGTGAAATTTCGTGACAACAGAAACAATAGTAGAAATCCTTCGACCAACACCTAACATGAATAAGAGTACTTAGCCCAGTCCCTTCTCAATAACTCGATTCTATCTCCAAACATCATATGCCGTTATCAACTAAGATTTCAAACTATTCCATAAATGAAGAGAATTAAAATCCAAACCACTTAAAAAAAATCAAGAGATATTCTTAATACGAAAAGTTTTGTATTGGTGCCGTACATAGAATAGTGATAAACATCAACATATGCAGTTAATATCTTAACAAATAAGGCGGCTTGGTGCATGTGCTTTCATTATAACCTTGGGACCAACTCTTGCCAGGTTAACTTAATTTAAAGAAACAACTCCCAAGTCCTAAAGACAAGTCCAACCAACTGATTCGCTAGTGGGTGGTGGGATTAATTTTCTATAAATTAGTCGAGGTGTGTCAAGTTACCCGTAAGCTAACCCAATGAATGGTCTGGTAGTCAAGACTTAGACTTAGTGATTTGCTCTCTCAAAAGATCTCAGGTTCGAAACCTCTCAAATATTATAAATTTTTATTGGGTCTACACAAGGTTTTGATATGGCTTTATTAGGATCCCTACTTGTAATCCCCTTAAGATTAGCCGAGGCGCGTATTAGTTGATCCAGATACTCTAAGTTATCAAAACAAAATAAAAAAGTTACACGTAAATTGACCCGAACACTTTGAGTCATAAAAAAACTCATAATATATAAAAATATAATAATCATAATGAAGATGGATTAATCAGTAAGAAATTAGAAGCATTATCAAGCTATGATGCACTAACCCATGTAGATATTGTGTTTGATTTGTATGCTTTTGCGACAAGAATATATTAATGAGAGTATATGATAGAGACCTCTTTATTTATTTATTTATTTGCATGTATAATATGATTGGTTGGATTAAAGTCGTGATCGACTTTGTTTAGAGTAATAGGGAATCCTGAATGAATGATGACCTAACACGAATGGCCTGCTTTTGTGGAGTAAAAAAATTGTTGCTACCACTTCATTTTATTTTATAATTGGACAACTAACTTGGTAATATCTCAATTAAAACATGTAGTAGGTCGGACCTCCGTGGTATTAAGTTACGGAATTTGCGAGTCCCAGTTCGGTTCCTTGCAACGATGGCTCAAACCAAGTACCGAAGACTCCGTCTTTTTTACTTGTCATTATGGGTATCGGCCTAGTCGCTTCCACGATTGGCCGGACCGAAGATTTGACGAAAATCCCATACGGCAAGCAAGCAGTCCGTCTTCAGGCTACGACTAGTGTGTGGGTTGAGCTGAATGCGTGGTGTTCGGCACGATCAAAGAACAACGACTATAAGGACGCGGGATGCCCGACTCGGCTGTATTGAACATAGCTCATGTTATCCACCGAGCGGAGCATGACGATTGATGTGAGCAGTTAGTTATCCACGAGTTCATGAGGGATAAAAGTTTGCCAGACATGAGGCACGACCACCATGGTGCACGTGGCGGTTGTACTAGATGAGATTGCGTACGATAGGACATTCTCGAGCATCATAGTACGTGTGTCTTGACGGTCTCATATATAAGGCGGAAGGATGCTCAATACCAAGTGCACGCAACTGTTTACTCTAAAGATTTTTCTGTTGGCTAATCTCATATATAAGGTGGAAGGGTACTCAGTAGTCACTACCAACAGCGTGCAACTATTTACTCTAAAGACTTTTCTGGTAGCTAACTTTTTCTAAGAACTAAATTATATATCGTAATGTCTTCCAACTTTCATCATTCATTCAGTCTGACACTAATTGATTGCTCTTTTGTAGGAAAAAAAACCCTCTGTTCCAATAACCCGGAAATAAGATCTAACTGATTTTAGGCTCCACATAACACATCCCGTAGCAATGGATTTTAAGAATACATTTAGATGTTATGCATTTACTTATACAGAGAGAGAGAGAGAGAGAGTACTTCAGTAATACCTTTCATGATCTGGTCACCCCTGATGCAGATTTCACCGGCTTGATTCCGGGGAAGAGAAGCGGCGGTGTCCGGATCGATGATTTTCATCTCGGCATTTCTGACAACAGTCCCACATGACCCTGATTTGAACTCAAATGGTTCTTTTGCAAATGCTAAGCACATCGACAGCACTGGTCCTGCCTCTGTCATTCCATAACCCTGTACACCAAACAAACATTCCTTAATCTCCTAATTCACTTGCCAAAACCCACTATTTTCCACTGGCCACAATTCAAAAATTTCAACCCCATCACACCTACTGCCAACTGGAGATCTTGTTATGCGTTGTGTTAGTGTGATAAAATAGTGTTATTTTGATTATTATAATGCTGCTTAAATAGTGTTCTTTTTTGCTTTTTTTTTGGGGGCTTTTTTTCATTCTTCTTTGGCACCAACGGTAGATATCGAAGGTATTTGGCCCCCAAAAGGGATTGGGGTTTTAGATCCTTGGGAAATCCCTTTTCTTAATACCCTTATTCTCCTTTCATCCGGAGCTGCCGTAACTTGGGCTCATCATGCTATACTCGCGTCCACTTGGAAAGGAGCTAGCGTAGCTACTTCAATCTCGCGTTCTTTGTTCATGGGTACTCCTGTGGGTAACTAAGCCGAAGGAAAGATTTCTAAGACCGATTGTAGGACCTTTGTGTCCGAGCCATTAGTCTCAAGAGAGGGAACCAGTGATTTAATTACTTCTCTTCGGGTCGACAGCGGGAACAAAAGGAAGTTAGTTGGATCGGGAGAACCAATTGACTTTGCTCCAATACGACCGACCCCTTGATGGAATGATTCGGTTGGAAGACGAATAGACAGAGGGACAAAGAAGATCTAATGATTGGTATACTCGATCCAGGAACTGGAAGATTGGATGCAATAGCTCCGACCCCGCTCTAGGTAGGGTGGATGCTAGCTGCTTGCAAGCGCGAAACGGGGCGTTTGAGTCAGTAGGAGAGGTGCCAAGGCGTTCTATTTTGAAGATTGTAGTTCAGCCAGCTAATTTAGATATAGCAAGCTATGGAAGGTTGGGTTCCCTAATCTTCAGTACTAGGGCCTAGTCGAAAGAGATGGTTGACTTGACTCGCCTTCCACACGGATGAAATACACTACTTGGGGCAGGCGCAAGGGGGTTATCTGCCTACGTCAGAGCAGCTTTCATTGGTCACAGGCATCTGCAAGCCTTCTTTCCCTTCCCTTTAGATCGGCACCTGATTGCCTTGTCCGGAGAAAGATTGGATCACCAAGGTCTTCATCCTGGTATTTCAATTATGGGAGAGGGAGCCTAACTAGTAGTTGATCAAAGGAGGATTTTGTACTTTTCTAGTCTCTGACCGAACTCCCTAAATAGTGTCTCAATATTATCCCACCGTATAAACAAAAAAAGGGCAACCTGCTGCACAACACTTCTATGCAACAAAACAATGTTATTTTGGCACAAAAATACTGCCTGAATATTGTCCCAGCTGCCCGAATAATATTTTGTGCACCAAAATGATATCGGTTTGGTGCGCAGCAGGGCGTGATGTGCATTGTGCAGAAGATGCCCCCAAGTCAGTATAGATAGGTTACTGAGCCAATTTATACAAGTTTTTCTTTCGACTTTAATTTGAATCCTTGCAATTGGATGGTGGAATTAGACTATCAAAAATTAATCGAGATGGACATAGATTGACTCGGACACTCTTAATTATATAAAAAAAAAAAAATATTGTTGTGAGGCACACCACACTTAATGTGTGCTGTGCATGTCGGGATACCACCTAATATTAGGTGGCTCAATGAGTTTTATGAGTGGATGAATAAAGCAAGGTCAAGAATAGATAACAAAAAGTCTAGCTACTTCAACTTTTTAGAAGCATAATACTATTGGACACTTTATCTTCCAAAGAGTGACGTCTTCACAACTATTAAATATTCAATCAAACAAAAACGCACTTGTCTTATAAAAATTGATAAGTTATCTATGCGTACATGTTGTCTCATAAAATATTCTAAATGACAAAAATAATGATGTCAGAGTTAATAATTGTCATAAATCGATATGCTATCTATCCGTATAAATGGTATCGTACAATGTTAAAAATAACAAGCATAATGATTATGTAGATTTAGTACTTGTCATAATGGGAGGTCAAATTCAAAAAACACATACAAATTGTCTCGTAAAATGTTCTAAATAACAAGTATATGATGTAGATTTAGTAGCGGTCATATATTGATATGCTATCTACAAATAAAAATTATCTCGTAAAATATTTTAAACAACAAGCATACTATGTGCATTCATTATTCATCATAACTGGAGATTAAATTCAGAATTTTTTTGCTATATATATTGATATGCTACGTACGCATACGAATTGTCTCGTAAAATATTTCAAATAACGAGTAAATTCAGTAGCTATGATAACTCGAGGTCAAATTCAATATGTACATATATATACTTGTCCATTTAAAGAAAATAATATACCTGACCAAGTTTAGCATTAGGAAGCTTGGATCTAACTTTGTCCTCAAGCTCCTTTCCCATGGGGGCAGCACCGGACATTACCGTCCGAATCGACGACAAGTCGTAGTTATCGACCACCGGACTTTTTGCGATTGCCAAAACGATCGGCGGGACGAACGGGGCGATCGTCACCTTGTACTTGTGGACGAGCTCCAACAGCGCGTTGATCTCAAACTTCTGCATGATCAGGATCGCGGCCCCCACCCGGAGTCCGCAGAGGAGGATGGAGTTGAGGGAGTATATATGGAACAGTGGAAGCACGCACAGGATCACATCCTCACTGTGGAAATACAGGTTGGGATTATCCCCGTCCACCTGATTAATCAGAAAAATGAATTTAAAATAGATCAACAATGCCCTGTTTGACCAAATATTTTTGGATTATTGGTTAGGAAAAAGATTAATAGTTTATGACGTTTAGACTAAATTATTTATCTAAACGGGTAGTGTCATCATCACAGACTCCGCTCATGCGTCTCTGAGTTGAGAGAGACATAATCTTTTTTCCACGTTGAGAGACATAATCTTTTGTCTAGGCGTATTTTCATTCCGAGAAAAAAGAATACATGTATCTATTGTGGTCAAAAGTCATCTCGAATAATTTATTCTGAGCGGTCTAGACTAATTTAGGTTATACGACGAGTTTTGTAATCCAATAATATGGTCATGTTAAATAGGTCCTCAATGAAAGAAGATTACTTTGATAAATGGGATTTTTTTTTTATAATGGGCAATTAGTGGGTGATTTCAACATTTGTCTTCAACGGAGTAATATAAATATATATATGTGTGTGTGTGTATATATAGGTCTAGAGTTGTTGAGAAAATTTCAAGTCAACCTCTTTTAGATAGAAATGAAAAAATCAAAATTTTATCTTTAAATATTTTTAATATCTCCAATTAAAAGATAATATTTAATTTAACTTTCTTTAACTTTTTTCTTGGTAAATTGACTCCACACTATTACAAAAATTAATTATTCACTTGAAATGATCCACAAAAAATCTAAATGACTTACAATATATTATAGTTGTACATATTTTTCTATCTATAATTAGTGAGGTATAAAATGAAAAATTTCTTATAAAACATATATAAATGCTATTTTAGTTACTTTTAAAAAGTAACGGATACATATAAATATTAAAATTATTGTAGTTACTTTTAAAAAGTAATGGATATATCTAATTGTCCCCATAAATTGCTGCGTGGGGTCGCCACTTAGGTAGGTGGATCTGATATTCCACTAGTTAAGAGAGGGTGGCACAAAAAGAAATGAAGATTAAAAGAGAGTAGCATTTATTGAATGTTTATTTGGAGATGATAATTTGTTATTTAAAAAATTAAAGTAAATCAAACCAAGAATAAGATTTCAATCAAGTAAAACCCATGTTGGATTGTGTCTCAATTTATTTAGAATTATCATGCCTTATATATTTATTTGTGTGTATTCTTGTCTATATTTTTTATGTTGTGTTTAGAAACGTTTGAAAAGATCGAGATTTTTTAGCAAAAATATGTTGCTTCTTCCTTTAATTTTCGAGTGTTTATTCCCGTGTGAGATTCATCTCCCAACTCTCATTTCTTTATTCGAATCTTACTTTTTTCACTTACTTTAATGAGTCATTTTTGCTTATTAGTTCTCATCTCCCTCAACAACTTTCTCTTAGCACACGATACATGAAACTAATGTTACCAAGTTTCTTATCTTCTTGCCTGACTTTTTTTTTGATTAACCTATACGTTCATTCTATGGGGCATTTCTTTATTCAAATCTAATGTTACTGACTTTTTTTTTCCAATTAACCGTAGTCTTTATGTTTTAATTACAGTTTCAAAAGCATGGTTGATTGGGGTGGATGGTCGTCTAAATTTATAGCACATATTTTTATCATAATGACCCATTAATACACACCTTATTTTAGACATGATATGATGTTGATTAGCACCTTTTCCATATTGGTTTTTTTTTATATAACACAATCGTGTGCTTTTTTAAGTTAATTTATTTCATACCAAAAATGTCTAAAATGTCAATTGTGTAAAATTTTGGATATATTCTCCGTCCGAGAATTAAATAAAGTAAATTATCAGACGTGATGATTAAGATTTGAAACTTAGAAATTCATTTATTCTTAAAATTTTAGGTTTGAAATCTCTTCGGCGCTCGAGATGCATGGAAACTGAATTAGACATAAGTATAAAAAAAGGCAAATTATTGGGACTATTGCGAAAGAGATTAAAAGTTTTGGGGCTTGCGCCGCTCATGAGATAAACGTGGGCCCGTTAATTTACCTGTTGAGCGACACTTGTGACCAATCCCTTGTGCGTTAGCATCACCCCCTTGGGAAGCCCGGTGGTCCCGGAAGAGTACGGCAGCGCCACCACATCTTCCGGGCTAATCTTCACCGCCGGCAAATCACTCTCGTCCGCCTGAGTCAACTCAGAAAAATGCAGACATCCCTCCGGCGGCGAGTCCGTACACATCACCATCACCCCATTTTCCTTTCCAAATTCGGTCACTTTTTCAGCATAGCACGCCTGGGTAATTATCAGCTTCGCCTTCGAAGCCTTCGCCTGCTTCTCGATCTCCGCCGGCGTGTAAAATGGGTTCGCCGTCGTGCTGATTGCGCCTCCGTAAGACGCCCCGAGGAACGCGAACACGAACTCCGTCGAGTTGTGGAGCAGCAGCATGATGACGTCACCCTGGTGGATTCCGAGCCTGTGTAAGCCGGCGGCGACTCTTCTGGCTTTGAGCTCGACGTCGGCGTAGGTGTGGGTTTCTCCGGTTGCGCCGTTGATGATGCAGGGGCGGGAGCTGAACTTTGATATGTTTTCGAAGCAGTATGTATGGAGTGGCAAGTGTTTTGGAATGTAAATATCCGGAAGTTTCGATCGGAAAATGAATTCATGATCATCTTCTTGATGCTTTTGGTTCTCCATTATGGTTTGCAGGTTTAGAGAGAGAGAGAGGAGAGAGAGGGGAAGGTGTTTGGGTTTTTTTTTTTTTGCCTTCCCTGGTTGGTTTGGGTGTTGGTTGTAGTAATATAAACAGAAGAAAGTAGGTGATGGTAGGAAGGAACCGGTGAAATGGAGTTGATTGGAATTTGGGGGATGTGGTAGGGGTAAATCAGGAACGTTACTATTAATTTCTAATTAATTACCAGTGACATTATTTAATCGCCGATTAAAAAATGACATTGTAATTTATGTTGGATTTCAGTATCATCTCAGGAGAGTATCTACCCAAACCCAACCTAACTCCCCGTTTGGCCTGACGTGATTATTATTATTATTTATATTTATTTTATTTTTGTTTTTATTAATCTTGTGTTAAATATCTACAAATTATTAATTTATCCTAATGAGAAAAATCCAAAGTAAAAAGTTATGGATTTTTTTAAAAAAAAAATCACTAAAGTAAAAAAAATTCAAAATGAACAGATTTTTGTTTGAATATATATTTTGAAATATTTTTGTTAGGTTTTTGTCAAATTTTCTTGTATAATTACTTCGTCCTGACAAGAACAATCTAAAAAGAAATAATATTACGATTTTTTTAAGAAAAAGTCAATAAGCACAAGAATAATTCAAAATGAAAAGATTTTATCAAAATATATTTTTAAATTTTTTTTGCTAATTTTTTTCCGTCAAATTTTCGTGGGTGATTAGTTCGTCTTGATGAGAAGAATACAAAAACAATTCAAAACATGTAGATTTTTTTGAAACATTTGTCATTCTGAACTTTTTTGAGATTTGATATGTACTTTTTATATCATTGATTCTTTTTCTTACGACGAGCTAATAATCTATAAAAATTCAATGCAGGACTCATAAAGTAAAAAAAGAATTGAATAAAAATAAAAAATAATTTAAAGAAAAGTTGGACCAGACTTGGTCTCACTCGTTGGGTAAAGTTCAAATTACAAATTACGTAAAATACTAAAAAACATAATACAATTAAAAAATAAACGTGTTATTTTTCTATATCGGCAAACGAGTGTGTTGGTTCACCTAATATATGAAAGATCTCCTCCAATACGACTTTAATTCATAAAATATGACTTTTCATAAATTATATATGCTTTTATGAGATCGAGTATCATATTCTCTTCTTTCTTAAAAGGATTGAAAATCTTGTACGCAATTGAGTAGTTGAAATGTATAGTGTAGTATACATAAAAAGACATGTTTCGAATTATTGGTAAAACTACTTGACTCGAACTTGTACTAAAAAAATCAAACATATATAAAAGACGTGTTGCGAATTATCAGTAACTACTTGACTCGAACTTATACTTAAAAAAAATGTAAAGTATTTTGAATTCGATATTGACGTAAACAAAAATCAGGAAAAACTCTTGAAATATTTTTGTATTGAATCTTGAATATATCATCATTCCAAATAATGTTGGGTCAATTGCCCTGGTTGAAAATCATATTTATATGAGCTAACAAAAAATAAAAAATAAAAACATAAAAAACTGGTTTAATTTCCAGAGGCTAGTTGCAATGCACACAAGCATGAGAACCCACAACTTGCATTCTTCCAACTCATCTCTTCTACAATTAATGTGTCTGTCCCTACAACCATAATAAGCGAAGCCACAATGATTTTTGCGACCAACCTGATAATCATGATGCCATTTCTTCTGTTCTTGCTCTTCCAATCTTATTCAATTGGGGTCAAAAACCCTATACCCGCGTGATGTGGTAAAGGGAGAATACTAGGGGAAAGCAGTGAGTGGAGATTCCGAAAGTTTTGGTGTGTGTGGTTCGAAGCTCCATTAACAACTCCCATTTTAAGAATCCCGCTTAAAGAAATAGTCCGTGTCCTTGAAGAAGGTTGCATGAAACAGAGGCCTTCTATCTATGCTTGGTTGAAAAAAGATTGGATGGTCTTAGGAGAAGTTGATCCGAATAGTCTGAATTATTAAAAAATAAATTAATAAAAGCCTTAAATATTAATCATATATCTCATATTTTGTTAGTCTGTCCTGATTTTCTTCTATATCTCATCAATTTTCTCTATAAAAAAAATCTTTGATGAGTTATTAACATAAAATTAATACCCTATTATGTATAGACAGAGAATAGGCTTGTACAATAGTTGTAGGTAAAAAAGTTTCTAAACATTATTTGGGTGGTTGGTGAGATGGGGACATTGAGTGGATTAGTAATCATATATTGGAGCGGACGTTGTGGGGTGGGAAGAGCAAATGTAGGTACGTGCTGGTCACGTTTGACTAGGAGCCATTGATTTTGCCAAGCCAGATACTTCACCTACCACAAGTTGGAGTTGGTCTATAGTCTTCTTCCATACACATAAAACGACACCACTTACCTACTACAAACTTATTTGAAAAAGAAAAAAGGGCTGTTTGGATGTTTTTTTCAATAACTCAAAGTGACCGAACCAGTTTATACGCATCTCGATTAATCTCTAAAGAATAAATCTCGTTGTCCACTTGCGGAGATTCCAATTAAAATAAGAACAAAATTTTATATGAACTGATACATAATAGTAAATAACACCTGAAAAATAATCAATAGATAGAAAACCCTTTAGTATCAAGTTTTGACTACCTGACCAACCTCTCGTTTGGATGTTAGCTAGGTTTCTCTCTTATCATTTGAGACTTGGGGATAGTGAGAGTTGCGAATTCACATCGAAACAAAAGGAAAAGGCAGTTTTGATGTTAGGTTTGTCTCTTTATCATTTGGGACTTGGGATACAAAATCACAGCCAGGGTGATGGGTTACAAATTTGCAGCCACACAAGACGGTACGTTTTGGACAAATACACTGATCTCCCTGAGGGGTAATTTAGACATTAAATACAGGTGTCAGCATGACATCATTTCGTTTCATCAAAAATAAAATAAAAAATAATGTCCTTCCATAAAAATGGGGTCAGATAATATTGTCAACAAAAACTTTGGAGGACTCATATATTTTCGATTCGAATCATAAGAGTATATATTATTTAAAATAAACTTGTGGGTGGCTCCAATGGAAAATTAATTCTAAGATGTTCAG
Source organism: Arctostaphylos glauca (assembly GCA_019985065.2). NCBI lineage: Eukaryota > Viridiplantae > Streptophyta > Magnoliopsida > Ericales > Ericaceae > Arctostaphylos > Arctostaphylos glauca. Next base: position 29,353,887 of record JAHSPW020000011.1, on the reverse strand, counting down.
GAATCTCAAAAAATATACATTTCCTAGTGTTGATAATCGAATCCAAAATTACAAATTATAAATAATTGAAGTTATATAAGAGCATGGATCCGCACCAGCCTCTTTATTTTTTTCTCCAAATTAGAGAGAAAATCTCACTTTTCTATTTTAGGGAGTCATATTTTGTAATCTCTCCTGCATCAGGCTCTCTATTCTATCCTTAGTTTATTAAAATATTTTTTTCTTTTTATATTTAATTCAAATGTTATAAGGAAGGAGAAAAAAATAAAAACAAAATGTTAGGAGTGAATAGTGACACCTTAAAACTAAGGAGTCACTATTCATTTTGGAAAATAAGGAGGAGGAATAGAGAGGCTGGTGTAAGCATTATTAAGAGAATTTGCTCCTCAAATTAGGAAAGGAGGGTGTTTAGGGAGACTGATGCGGATGCTCTAACAAGAATAAAAAAGAATTGCACAACCATAAATTGTAAACAATATGTAAATTAATACTAATACGATATCGAACCGAGTCTTACATATTCATAGTCCTTTTAAGACTGATTCGTCGTCTCATCTTGAGTGTTGGAAGTTCACAACCGGCATTTGTCTCTGTTACGCCCTCGTTTTCAAACATATGGTATAACCCTATTTACTATTTTAAAACCCCACAATTACCCAAAATACAATTTCCATAATCCATCATTGATAAGGTGTTTCAAATATTACAATTCATGGGTGGCACTCCCGGCCTGTCACATCAAATAAAAGTTTGAACAAATACAATACCATTTGCTTTCGATTACAAAGAAGGAACAAAAGAGGAGTTAGTTTACATCTTTCAAAAATAGTTCTAAAGATGCTAGGTAACTCCTAGTATGAAAGTCTTCTCAAAACATGCACCACCATGCATCCATACAATCCATGTTAAATATCCGGAACTGTACCTGAAAGAATGAAGGGGTGAGCTACAAGCCCAGTAGAGATATCTACGCTAATATTATATGAATATGGAATGATATGACATGATTCATGAACAATTCATAATAACACGTGGATGACAAGTAATTCATTAGTCTGGAACGCAGTACTGTATGTCAACTATTTTGATCAATTCGCGATTCTCATATCGACTCAGCTATCATATTCCAACTAGCACATCACCCGTTGGTGGCTAGACAATACTAAAATATACTAGCTCATCTCCCGTCGGAGGCTAGACCTTTTATATAACTAGCATATCTCCTGTTAGAGGCTAGACATCACATAACTAGCACATCTCCCATCGGAGGTTAGAAATCGCATCATGTCAATGCAATACAAAAATTCATAATTTGACACTTTATCGGCCATTCACATATCACGCCAATCACAATTTAATCTCATAGTGAAAGAAAAACGAAAATATGAATAAAGGCGTAAGGATATAATTTCAACGTCATCGAGCCCTACGAAATTTATTGCCACATTAAGATCTCGCTTGTGTCACATGTCCCACATACCACATGTATGAGTGAAAATATTCTTAAACGTCCATAAATCTCAAATTAGGGTGAAAATCGTCAATAAAAGTCGCCCGACAAGTCGCTGGAGTGGCCAAAAAGTCGCTGAACGCGCCAAAAATCAGTGGAGGTCGCTGGACAAGTCGCTGGATCGACTTCCATAAAAGCAGGGTCGCTCGAGCGACGCCCAAGTCGCTCAAGCAACTTGGTCGATCTCTGGTTTCGCACAGACAGTTCGCAACTCGTCCAAATCGGTAAAAAACGCAACAATACCCAATCTACACACGAATTCAACTACCAATACTATGAATATACACATAATAAAGGTGAGACATCTCTACCTCAAGTTTTGAATTAAAAGATTTGGCTAAGAGGTTCCAAGTTTCGGATCTTTCCTTCCCGAGCTCCAAATCACGATCTGTCTTCGATGTCACGTCAAGCACGATCCAAGCTTCCTCTATGTCGAAGGAATTCGAAAATGACGGGGTGGTTTGATGGTGGTGGTAGAGAGAAGGTGGAGCTCAATGGGTGGAGAGAGAGAGAGAGAGAGAGAGAGAGAGAGAGAGAGAGAGAATATATGTTCTTGCCCCCCCTGCCCAAAATTTGATTATTTAGGGCCCCCAAGGGCCTCCACGTAAAACACCACGTATGTAACGCGCGCGAAATAAAACCAAAGACCCCGGGCTCGGGTCTTATAACAAAAATTGTGAAACACACGTTAACCAATCGATCGAATAACCCCAAATATAAATTTAATTTAATTTAATTTATTTTATTTTATTTATAAAAAGTTCAAAATTTTCCGAATTCTTACAGTCTCCAAGGCGTATAACGACTCAATCGATCAACGGAAAACTAATATTCATTCACATGTTGAACTTTATTGTGTGTTTCTCTCTCTCTCTCTCTCAGAGAACTCAAAAATATGGAGGAATCCTGTAGATGGATTTTCTAATGTCGTTGTCCTCCAAAAACGTGGATGACATCAAATATATGTAACAACCGAAGAATCTTTACGTTGTCGAACCTTTGAGTTGCGAATGCATGAATTAAGAGACCTTTGTGTTGTGAAAATATGTAATAACATGCATGAATAAGAGATCTTCTGATTAACTCAAGAGACCATGATAGGCGCGTGATATCGTAAGATATTAGCGCCTAAGTAAGGCGAATAACACGTTAGACACATTGTTTTATCTGATTTTACCGTTTAATGTGCACGCTTGGTGTTTGTAGTGGTTTTATGTTCACAGGTGTTAAAACGAAGCTGTACGCGGGTTCCGGAAGTTAGAATGGAATAGCGGGTTCCAGGAGCGCTACACCCTAAAGGCTGGAGCTCTACATTTCATTCCAGAGGCCCCAGGAGCGCTACACCCTAAAGGCTGGAGCGCTACATTTCATTCCAGAGGCCCCAGGAGCGCTACACCCTAAGGGCTGGAGCGCTACACTTAAATTTCAGAGGCCCCAGTATCGCTACACCTTAAACGATGTAGCGCTACCTTTCTGAGGACCTGTAGCGCTACACTTAATACTCTGTAGCGCTACCGAGAGCTTAGTTTTGATTACTCTATATTTTAAACTTTTGAACGTTAGGTCAACACTGTTATAATTTTGAACGTTAGAAAGGCTGGTGTTCTTGTTTTCTGATTTTGGCATGTCCGATTGATTTCTTCTGCGTTTCTTTATTCGAATCCAGGTTTTATATTCAAGTTGCAAGTATTTGGTTCATTCTTGTTATTTTAGTTTTCTCGCGATTACATTAAATTCTTAGCATGTTTAGTGAATCTCAATCAGTTTTGTCGTTTGTTTTCAATATGGTAGCTTAAACTCATAGGCATGGCCATGAGGTGAACGATACTCGTGGCCGATTTCGCGCTTAGTTATGAAATCCCATCTTCGGTTGAATATTATAGTTTTCAGGTAGGATTTCTATGAGCGGGCGTACTATGGCATTGACGGGACCTATATCGGGGTGAGGAATAGATATTTGCAATCTATTCGTCGCAAGCATGTATAGGGGAACGCAACCATCGCTACGCACCCGTAAGAGAAATCCTATTCTAAGAACATTTTTGTGAAAACGGATTGAATAGTTAAGTGCAGAATCGGTACGTGTATTAGGATCCTTGTGGCCGCGCCTCGTTTTAATTCATAAATCAAAAATAGTTTTAGCCTTGTGTTCTTAACATATCAAACCAAAAATTGGAAGGGTTGCTACCTAAAAGCTTCTAAAAAACTAAATTCCCGAATTCGTAACCGAACTTTTAAGCCGTCTCTGTGGAATTCGACCCCGTACTTACCGGGATTATTGTGCTACAGTGTTCACTGTCCTACGCTTGGGACGCATTAATTTTAGATCACAGAACACGTCAAGCAGACCATCCATTTTAAATTCATTCATCCAAAAAAGTCTAAAACTCTATGAAATTTCTAAAAGACCATCCATCGAATACGTTGTTTTGTCGCTAACTTAACTTTAGACATGACAATTTTTGTTATAATTAATTAACTTCTTCTTTCACGTGCTTCTAGTCATGATAACTTTCTCATAATTACTTCCACCATATATATATAATTACTTTATGGTTTGATCTAAAAAGTTATAGTATGAGTTTTAGCAATAGACTCAAATTTCAAATATAAAAGGAAATAACACTTTGTATATTCTCAAGTATGGGGTTGTGAATATTTATCAATCTTGATTTGATTTATTTTTGAGAATTTGTAATTTGTGCAGAGAACAATCGATTAGTGACACCGGATTGTTACCAATGGGAAGACATCCTGATGCTTAAGTTAGAACGTATGGGATAAAAAGTCAATAGTGATTGTACTTATAATTGATAGTGTATTTGAGTTTGCATTGTAATTCTCTATTTATAAACCATTGAGTGCCTTAATTTGGTAATAGAATAGCTTCAGATGTTTTTCCTCATTGCACATTGCCAACTGTGACCATTAGTTTGCAGGTTAATGAGTTTTTTAAACAGGAATAGTCCAAAACAGTTCGCTTTCTTATTTAAGCTTCTAATTTCAGGAGGTTCTGATCATATGGCCAAACGTTAAGTCAGCTACTCGGCTCCGTGACATCTCATGCACCGAGCCCCTAGTTTTTGGTCGGTCTTCACTTAGTCCATTCGGCAATACGTCACCTAGAGCCCTACACTATTGACACAATCCAAAACTCTTGTTCGGGCCCACTTGGCCCTTTCGACAATACATCAACCAGAGTGTAACGTCCCATGTAAACCACTGACCCAACAACTTGTTGGAGCCCAACCACGTGACCCAAAATGCTTAAAACCAAGTTATTAGTAATAGTTTACATAGTTCCTTATATACCCAGGATCACCCATATAGACTTTCAATGTGGGACAGAATATCACAATCTCCCCACCTTTTAAGACCTTGCGCCCTTTCAAGGGGTTCACACTAGAGTCATCACGGCTTAACCTGGGTCTGTTCCTTAATGACCAAACAAAGTCCCGCCTCTACACTCGATCGTGTACACGGGTCGCTCTGATATCATTTGTAATGCCCCATGTAAATCACTGACCCAGCAACTTGTTGGAGCCCAATCATGTGGCCCAAAATGCTTAAACCCAAGTTCTTAGTAGTAGTTTATATGGTTCCTTATATACCCAGGATCACCCATGTAGACTTTCGATGTGAGACGGGACATTACAAGAGCCCTACGCTCCCGACAAATGGCCCAGATCTATTTGTCGGGTTGATTCGATAATTCGGCCCGCTACATCAAGTCTCACTAACTTTAGTATAAACTCTCCATCTCCCTCTCTAGTGGCCTGTTTGGTAGAGTTATTAAATTGGGTGATAGATTACTTGGGGATTTATATTAGCCAGTTTGGATGTTTTTAATTGGGTGCTCGGCTGATTTTAAGTTCTAGACAAAATAGACAACATAGCAACTTTTCATCATCCACTCAATTTTTATCTCTCCATGCAAATTATCAATCAAAACCAAGTATTAAATACTACCCATGTTAATTAATTCTCCCTTTTACCTTATTCTTCTCTTAATATATTCCGATTTTAATTAATTTCTCAAACCTAATCTGGTTACCAAACATGCCGTAACCCTCACGTTCTCTTTCTTTTTCCCTTCTTATTTTCATAATAAGTTTTGAAGCAGTTTAAAATCGTAGTCAACGATTGTTTTATCTAATAGTAGTTGAGGACGATATTTACTAAGATTTTGTTTACTAAAATGAGGATACCAACCATAAGTAATGCACATGTTTCCTATGTTTTTATTTTTTGTTTTTATACATGACCTGTCCGATGTATCCCTACAAACTACCAATCGATTGTCGAAGACCACGATTCCATAGGTCCTGTTTGTTAAATTTCTTCACAACTTGGGACTCGTAAGGTGGTGAGATTAGAATGAGATTCATAATACCAACGAATTATTAAAACTAGTGTTGTATATTTGTTTGTACTTGGGATAGGATTAATAGTGCATGGTTCGTGTTTGTTTGCAAAGGAGGTGGATGGTATTAAAATACATATTTTTCAAACTTGCCCTCACCTTGATCATTCCAAAAGAAATGAAAAACAAAGTCTATGGCCAACTAAATGAAAAATGAGCAATCTTTTTTTATTTATCTATTTTAAATCTCTATAAGTATGAAATCTTTTACAATTAATTGTTTGTAAATAAAAAATCAACATTTATCATAACCAACCATGGTGATATTGGATTTTCAAAGGCATACAATCCTCCCTCTCTTTGTCATAACCAACCATGGTGAGTAGTCAGCCAACCACAGGAGAGGTGGATTATCCCCTTAAATAAAAGAGCAGACAAAAAATAACAAGATAATTCATTGTCAACACTTTTTTCAAATGAAACCCATTTCTAAATGAATAGAGCAAAATTATGTTCAGAATTGTTATACTGTCTGTCCCAACACTTTTTTTTTGGTTTAAGCTAAAATATATCAATATTAATTACTTAATTATAAAAAACAAAAAAATCTAATATTTGAATAACTGAAGAAGGGGCAAATCGGTCAATAAATTTAATACCATGGGATAGGATTATGAATACCTGGTCCCCCTAGGTATTAAGAATGTGGGCTAATGGCCAGATTGGCTATCCCACGAGTTTCATAATCTGCCCATTTTTTGCCAACACAAACACTGAATTAGAAGCCCAGTGGGTTTCATTATCCAAAGGATAGAGCGTGAAGTGTTAACAAACATGGCCTTCGTTGACAAGATATCAACTAGAACGGAGTTCCCAAGAGGCCACCTCTATTCTTTTTTTTTCTTCAAATAGAAAAGTCTACAAACACAATTTATAGGCTCATACTCGAATATAGATGTGTTTGTAACGGCCCGATGCAGATGAAATCCTCCAAATTAATGTGAACTCCACGTGCATGGAACGATGCCAAACACATTTGTATTTGGATCTGTGAACATAGATTGTTTTTGTAGTGTTGCTTGTTTCCAAATGCTCCTGAAAAATTATTGGATACTTATGGTGCTCTAATTCTCCCAATAGAAGGACACTTATGACCCATTTATTAATGATCACAATTTTAAAAGAGATAACGTAGTTATAATTCTTAGAAGGTATATGATAGATATAATAAGAAGAAAAATATAGTAGAATAAGAGATTATTACAGAGAGATAAATAATTAAAAATAGTTTGTTTAACTATATTTTTTAGATGAAAAATATGAGTAGATGAATGACCTTTTTGTAATGTTATTTTCATATTTAATAGTGATATTACTTAGATAGAAGGGATATATAAAAAGGGATAAGATGCGGATGAAAGAAGGGTATGCTAATTTTTTTTTTTTGATAACCGAGGTATTCAGCCGGTTTTGGGACTATCCCCACTTAATGCCAACTAGTCCTTAAGAGACCAATCTCACCGTCTACTTGCGAGGGCCCTAATTAAAATCATGATATTTTGTCCTATATTAACTAGCCTCAAAAGAATTGATAATACTTAAAAAGTTTCGAACCTAAAACTTAGGAGGGAGCATTTTTATATTAGAAGATATTGAAGAAAGTAACAAACTTTTTTTTTTTTTGTTAACCGAGGTGTCCGACGGCTTGGGGACCAGGCTGGGATTGCCTGGGGGAGCCCCCCACCTATGCCGACTAGTCCTCGGGGCCCTGAAGTGAACGACCGGGAATACCCTCCAGTGGCCCCAAGTTTTTGCGGTTGCCAAGTTTCGAACTCAGCATCTGGGGTTTACAGCTTGCCTGTTCTACCACTTGGACAACCCCTTGGGGTTGAAAGTAACAAACTTTGGTATGGTAAATTCGAGGTTTCAAAAAATGATCCGAATATTTAGGATTTATGTATCTTTCATGATTCATGTGAAAATGTCATGTATTTTTTTCTAACATTTTTAGACTTTAGTATTCGATGAATGAAACTTTAGAATTCCAAATTAATTGTGGTCTTGATTTTTTTAGGTGCCATTTGTTCCTCTCACTGCTCTTTCCCTGATAAAACCTTCTGCAATATTGTATTGTGTAGACAAAAAATTAGATATGGATATAGGTATATATATTCTTACATCTTTCATGAGGTATGTAAAGATGTCATTTATTATGACTAACATTTTTTTAGACTTTATAGTCATTGAATCGAATGCTTTCTTCTCTTTTAAAATGTAACCGTAGAACTTTTAGATTGTGGTCTTAGTTTTTTTAAGTGTCACGTGTTCCTCTCATAAAATTACCTTAATATTGGATTACGCATATTAGTGTAGACTATCATTCCTAAGATAGAGAAGTAAAAATAGGAATTACGTTGGGTACTCTATAATAGCAAATAAATTTAAAACATTTTTTTTTCTCTTTTAATTTTTTGGGTTCAGTTCTTCGCTCTTCATTTGGTATATATGTTGTATCTCCGAGAGCATCTTTACTTCAAAATCTATATATATATATATATTTTAACATAAATAGATTACTTTACTACCTCATATAATACTTTGAATGATCAATATTGGCATGTACTTCAAAAGATCCTTTTTACACTATATTATTAATAAAACTTTAATATCTATAGATGACAAAAGATTAAATCACAAAAGACAACGAAAAGCTCTTTGTTTTCTCGAGAATTAACATGTTCATAGTATACGAACTTAAAGGTAGGAGACGGGTCGGTAAGATTTGAACTCTTGATTTGATAGATGAAAGAATCCCAACGAGCAAGCTCAACCACTGAATAATTTTCGATAGATTTCGATGTTTCGAATGCAGTAGGAAGAAAACCAATTTAAACCATCTTTAAGCACATCTCTTCACATCAAAGGTTTTGGATAATACAAAACCCAAGCCAGTCCAGACCAGACCTCGAATCACGGGCCTGGCCCAAAAACAAAGATAGACTTTAATCGTCTTCCATAACTAGTGGATTTCATGGTTTCTTAATATATTTCGTTCAAAATTTTCAAAGTTTGAATCCCTTGATAAGTAGTATCGAGACCCACTTGGATCCATTTAAATAAGTTGTGGTTGGGTCCCACATCAGTTCTAGAGCTGAAAGATAAAGGGAGAGAGTTCGTTCGTGCGGTAATAATAAGGCCGGAGAAGATGAGGCATCAAACTGTTGGTTTTCCAGAAACCAACTCCAGGACCTAGTTCCACCATCGGATTCCAACAGATCTGGTTTCTACTTCTTCCTCCTCCTTAATTTTTAGAGCTATGAGTTACTGAGTGTTTGCTGATGATTGAAGGTTCAAATTTTCCAATTGGGTTCTGGATCTCGTTTTTCCATTTTGATTTTTATTAAACTGCTTGCAAGATAATTCAATTGGCCTTTAGTGTAGGAATGATATGTTGTCAAATGTGATCTCTTTTTTACGAACAGAGTTTGGCAGCTGAATTAATCTTCTTCTATCTCTATGAATTTTGCTTCAAAAATATCACTCTGCGTCGCTATTCGGTTGGATTAGCACATACTACTCTTGTTCAAGTGGCTGGATCTAAGATTTATATTTATAAGGATTGTGATCAAGTATGCATAACCATAACATTATTAATATTGTGGGGTAAGACATAACATCTGGGCAAGACATAATATTTGGAGGACAAATTTATCAAAATACTTAAAAAACATATCTATCTTGGGAGATTTTTCAACTCAGTGGGTCACTTGCCACTACAAACATCCGCCCTGCATGTCGAACCTCATGTACTTTAAAAGGATTCCCCAAATTTGAGACAGCTTGGATATCGGTGTTATAAATAATGCGTCTAAGGTGTTCGACATAATGTCTTCTCTCCATCGTTGCCAAGTTATTTCACTGGTCTATACAAGAAAGGTGTTCTTAACATTTTCTATTTATTGTTTTGGTTTACTTTTGTGCAGTTTCCCCTTAATTTTGAAGAATTGTTCGCCACAAACTATCGAGTCACTAGTCACAGTCGAACCAAATGGCTGCTCTAACTCGATAAGCAACTCTAACAATAAAATCATTGTGAAAGATGACTCAGCATTGTGCTCAAACTCGTTTTCGGCAGTCTCTCACCATTTTGTTCATGACACTTCTTTATTTTCGGTGGTTTTTTATAATGGAAAAAGCGTTTCTGAACATTGAAATGGGCAATATACTTCTTGAAAACATATGTTGTAGCTGAAGAAATATAGTTGCCTCTAGAGCTTTGACATTACCAAATAATATAGTGACTTTGTCGATTATCTTCATCCTATTATATTTTTACTCATTTGCTTCTTAGTTAGTTTTATTGTGGTTCCCAGCTTCTAATAATATTTTGTGTTTCCCTTTTCTGTTTCGGCTTTATGAAATGCATGCTCTGACCTCTGAGCTTTCTCTAAATTTGACATGTTCAATATATATCCTACTTTATATTCTACTGCTTCGCTTCTCTTTCATTTTTTGAGATGTTAACCAATTAATCGTTTGATTATGAGGTTCATTAGATCTGCTTCTTTCGAGTTCATCAAGGTTTAGATTTGCCTCTTTGGAGTTTCCCCATTGCTAATTGGTTATTGCAGATAGATCAAACTTTATTGCAGTCTAATTTGAATCTGAAGTGCAGTTTGTGAGTATCTAAAAGATAATCTCTGTAAAGTGCATTTTGAATGTAGTGTAACTTGAATCGAATGATCTCACCAAGATAAATACAAGATTCTCTCTCCCTCTTTTTGGAGGTATTCTCTTTCAAAGTGTATTTTGGTTGTCAGTTCATGTGATTTTTAAGGACATGATTGCCATTATACAAGATTGTACATATGCTACTTAGTATATATGCCCTTCATTCGTAATTCTTTGCTCTGTTACGGTATTATTTGATGCCAAGGTCATGTGGTTGTATCAGGTAGTTGGAGAATCAGTGAAGAGAAATTGGTGACCATAACATGCTACATAAGACAGGAAAAGTGGTACTAACTGGCCAAATATATCCGAGTTCCAGCATGATTCCGGAGGTTGAAAGCAATGTCACTTCATTTTTAGGTTCCTTTGGTTGTCTTTCCAATAGCATCTGCCAGAGGGAATTCATTGGTCCGCGTTCCCGAGTTACAATCGTATAACTGGCCAAATGCCCCATTTCTAGCATGATTCACTGTTGGAGTACATTGACTTGAGCCATAATAAACTACATGACCCTATTCCACCGTCAATTTCAACTCTTGTAAATTTGACCTATCTCTCTCTTGCAACAAATGAGTTGGTGACTTTGTAGATCTGCAAAAGCTCAAAACTCTTGAATTTATCTTTCCAACAGAAATCTTTCAGTGGTCGCTTCAAGCAATATCAACGTTACCTTGCCCAACATTAAGTACTTCTATTTGTCATCTTGGAAAATCAAGGAGTTCCTTGATTTCCTAAGAACTTTAGAGATTCTTGTGCAACTAGATTTTTCTGACAACAAAATTCATGGTCAGAGTCCAAATTGTGTTGGATTCATCAGGAAGACTTCATTATCCTACTAATGGAATCTGTCCATGAATTTTGTTGTCGAAAAAATCTAGCTGCACAAGATAATCTGAAGTTCTTAAGCAATTAGGGAACTCTACTTAAAATTGGGCAAGATAATCATGTTGATATTGCTTGAAGTGATCACTGAAATATTTGCGTTGGAAAGATAAAGGGACTCAAGATTTTTGAGCTTTTGTAGATCCACAAAGCCACTCAAATCATTTGATGCAACAGAGAGTTAGATCAGGTTTACAAGAGTTGAAATTGACGGCGGAATGGGGCCATGTAGTTTATTATGACTCAAGTCATTGTACTCTTAACGGTGAATGATTCTACTAGTTTTTAACATTGTTGAATTTTTCCACATCAGATGATCATTTGGTGAATGTAATTGGCACTTTTGGTCTTGTTCATATATTAGTCTTTGAGCAACTGAAGTATATGGTAGATGAGTTTTACCAATTTGAATGGGAATATCCTTTTGTAGATTTGTTTCCCATTTGTAAATGTACCATTTATTTTAGCTATTAGTGTTATTGTTGTTAAAGTAGCTAAGCTATGAAGCACCTTTCTTCTCCTTTTTTAACTTCCTAATCTTGTAAGAATCATAAATGTATATTTGCAAGTTAAAATTCTCTTGACAACCTACAAAGATAAACCTTTACCAAATTCAAACTTCAGCATAACCATAATTTCTATATTATTTTTTTATCTTTACCCAGAAAAATTTGCCTTTTGTAGGGCAAATAATTGATTTTAATCTTCAATTGGATTGGACCCAATGTAGAGAAAGTGATTGATTTTGCAAAAGCTAGAATAGCTTTCTTGACATTCGCCCATTTCCAGCTTAAAAAGTTCACTCAATGTAGAAAAGCTTCTTTGAATGAAGAAGTTTAGGAACATAATTTTAAAAAAGATCAGGATTATATTGTTATAAAGAGTCTACGTGCATTTGACGGTTCTGAATAAACTTGTGTCTAGATCTGTGTATGAAAGTTTTGTCCCTGAATTTATTGTTCTTGAATTGTTGAGCAAAAAACTTTGTAGTTACTTATAGTATTCACTTTGACGATCAAAGTACGTAATTCATACGATTCTACTTATATTTCTCATGAAAATGAAATCAAATGCACTCAAAAATTTTGTACTCATGTAATTTGATCATACTTATCTACAAAAAGTAACAAGCGCAGCATTCGAATTATGCATAACAATATAAAATATTTTATCGATACGATTTGATATTAATATGAGAAGTACAAAATTCTTTCATCAATTATGATTTGATATTAAATGTGAGAATTCAATTAAGAGAGAGTCTGAAAGTGAAGAAAATTTGAAAAGAGAGTTGAAAATTTATCATCTCAACTTATTCGGCAATCCTAAAGTTAACTACTTAGATATTTCTATCATGGATGATTACAGGTACACTATCCTGACTACTTTCGCCATTAATATCATGTCAATTCGGTCAACTCAGATGTGGTCACCTTAACGAGCTAGCTTTTAGTGCTCTTGTTGTTTTTTTTTAACAGTGAAAATCAAACTTGCAAGCTGGATTAAATAAAAAACAATTTTGAAGAACTATCAGAATCGATGCTCTGACCAAATTGATTTTTTATATTCTGGTCCTCTCTTTGGTTCTATTTTTCTTTTCCTCCTCATCTGTGCATTATACCACTAAGTGTATTTTATGGAAGGAGAAAAGGAGAGGGGAATAGATTGTGAATAACTATTTAGCAGACAAACATCATTATTGACAATTTCATAACATTAATCTCAATCATCAACCTTAATAAATATCTTTTTTGTCCAAGAGAAATAAACCTTAAAAATTATCTCCCTAATCTAAGCCTTCATTGCAGGCTTGAGGTTCAGAAATGGTTGATTAAATAAACTGTTTCTTGGTGTAGTTGGCTGGACCTTCGTGGTCTTGGGCTATGGTACTTATAGGTTATCAGTACAGTTCATTTTCGTTCCAACAGTGGGCCAGATTGAAGTTGTATAGAAGACTTGGTCTTCTCTACTTGTCATTGTGGATCTTTGGCTCAATCGCTTCAACTATGGACTGAAAACTAACACTGTGCGCAAGCAACCCATCTTAGGGTGTCCGACCAGTGTGTGGAGTGGGCCGAACACGCTACGGTTAGCACATTCGCAGTACAACAACTTATTGAACTTCCATGTAAGGACGGACGCTCGACACAACTATGTGGGTCATAGCACCCGACATTCATCTAGTGGGGCATGATGACAGGGATGGAGAGTTATAGTTATTCACGAGATTGTGGGTGGGGATACAAATGGTATCCAGACAGGGAGCATGACTACCTTGATGTCCATACTTGGTCCATGTGGCGATTGCACCAGATGAGACAGCCCACGACATGACATTTTTGGACATCTTAATACATGTGTCATGATAATCGTCTATATAAAATAGAAGGGCACTCATGACCAGATACGTGCAATTATTTACTCTAAAAGCTTTTCAGTTAGTTCTCATTTTTTTTAAGAATTAACTTAAGTATTCGAGTGTTCTCTGGCTACCTTTGATCAATACTAATTGGTTGCTCATTTTGCAGCTCACGCAAAGATAAACTCAACTCGAATAACTCGGAGACAAACTCCATAGTTGGGCAAGATAAAATGATTAAGCACACTTTTATAATCTCAAATAATTAAAATCTTTACATATGAGCAAATACATATATTAAGTCGAATATAACCAACTGGAAAAATTGGAGTCAAGCATCATGATTGGATCATCCCAAAAACGATTCACCACCCAAAAAAAAAAAAAATCAAAACAATGCAAATTAGCACCTACAAGATTTCTGAAGACTTGCTCCCCACGATTATGAATAAAATGTAATAAGTGGGTGAAGTCGGCAATCTCGAAAGCATGACCGTACTTGACGCTACTCTATTTCGGCCAAAATCAAAATAAATACAAATAAAACAATGTTGCAAACAATCATAACATACCAAAAGAAAAAAAAAATTGCAGCAAACCATGATTGCAGATTTGGTATGGAGATCCAATCATAAAACACAGATCACTCCATCACACAAAAACTCACAGAGTTTCTATCAGCCATCGCCAGAGTCTCGTGGCAATGCTCTGCCCATGAATTATTCCAAAAAATTCCGATCATCTTCTTCATCAACCAAACAGAATTCTCTGTCACACCGAATGATTTCGACGATCTTTTGGTTTCAAATCAAAATACCCATCTTTCTATCTTCTAAATCTAATACCCAAAACTGCAACTGAAATCATCAAGGGGTTGGAGAGGCAGAGTCAAAGCTATTCCCTCTGCAGTATCTCAGCTCCAAAGAGACTTGTCTTTCAAACTGCAGCTGCTTATAGAAATTGGCTATGAACATCTCTGCTCTATTATCAATATCATCATCCGACATCGGAAAACTGCTGGTCCTTGAAATTCCACCGCTGCCGCCGCCACGGGAAGACCCGGAAGCCTCCGGTGACTCTAAAAGGTTGAAATCCTCCTCCGCGCAAGCCCTCAGGCCAGGCCTGTCGTTGAAGCTCACGCGTCGCTTGTTATTCGGAGCTCGACTGATTATGGAAGCGATTCGAAATCGGTTGGCGTTGAAATTTAAAAGGAATGTTATTTTCTTTACTGCCCTCTTCAGCCGGCCTAGCAATAACCAGCTGTCTGTTCCCATGTTGGCTGAGAGGACTTCAATCAATGAGGTTTTTCACAAATGATCTGGGTGTTGTTCTTGGTGGGTGGTGGTGGGCCGCGGAAAGAAATTATTGAATTTGAAGAAGTGGGGTCTGTGAATGAAACTCTGTGTGTAGATATATTTATATTATGAGAGAGAGAGAGAGAGAGAGAGAAAGAGAGAGAGAGAGAGAGTTGTTTAGCAGGCTAAGGTTTGAGAATGCGTAGTGAAAAAGAATACCGTGTGGTGATGATGATAACAGAGGACGGCATGGATGATGTTAGAAAGAAGTCAAAAGGTTTCTGGTAGTCAATAGTTTGATCAAGTCCAAAAAAACCTAATAACAATTTACTCCGGTGCATATTCAAGGAAATAATCATCATCTTTACATGTGCATTTTCATCTCACGTCACAGGCAGATGAGCATTTATTGCGGTCAAAATTCTCATCAAATAATTTAATTCAAAAAGAATAGACTAAATTAAATTTTATAAAGAGTTTTATAATTTAATAATACTATTAGGCTAAATAGATCTCAAGACTAATTATTTTATTTGAGCATATTATCATCCCGCATCGCTTATATGCTATTTTCAACTAGTAAATTATTGTAGACACGACACTTATTTTCTCCCAATAATTCAACAAAAATATGTGTTTTATGTGCCGCCAACAATCGTCGCTACATGGTTTTGTTAAGAACTCTCGCATATAATTGTCGCGTAGTACGCGTAAATTGGTCTCCATAATTTATCCTATTGGATTCCTTGAGTAGATAACTTGTGCTAAAAGGAGAAATTTATTGTATATCAATAGCACACTATCAATAAATTAATTTACTGGTCAACTTTTTGAAAATAACTCCGATTATATACTTATCAATAATATTCGATGAAAATATAGTTTTTATAATCAATAATCTTGATAAACAGTTAAGTGACAGCCTAACATGAGTCTTGTTTATTTAGTTTCTTATTTTTGTTCTCGAACTTTCCATCCAAATGCAACTCATCTATCTTTCAAATTCTGTTAAATTAAGTGTTTAATGACTTGTTCAAAATTAGGATAAACAGGCACATTCCGTGAAAATGCACTCCATTTCAAGTAGTACTTTTTCAACAAGAAAATGATTGAAGAAGTGCGAATTATTTTTTTTTATTACGGTTTACAAATCGTGATTGATTGAATCGTAATAAAAAATTAGAGAGATTCAATCACGATTTTTATCTGTGATTAAATGTATGATTATTTTAATATTAAAACTAACAAAATGAGACTAATTGACATAAGATCACACGCGTTGTGAATCGAAATTAAAGATAGTATAAGATTTTAAGATTTAAATTTGTAACTGTGATCACAGATATTATAGCATCACGGGTTAGGCTTATAACCGTAGTTAAATAAACTCTAAAAGATCAAAACTTGTATTGGAACCGTGATTTAATATTGTATATGATCACGGATTGGCGGTTATACATTTTAAAATACCATGTCCTCATCAGAAAACCATGGTCATTTGTCACATAAGTGAACAAGCAGGATTCGAGGGGACGCATTGTAGTTTATACTAAAACTATTCAATGCGGGCAAGATAACGTAATTTCTAAGGATACCAAAATGTAATATTTTTATAACAATTCCACGGTCTAAACACGCATAGTTTGACAAACAATAATAATTAAATAAGCTCCCTCATAATTAATTCAATGATTCAAACTAACCCTAATTATATAATCTTCAAACAACAATTTACAATGTGAATGCTGACATCTCTCCAATGAAATAAAAATGCATGGAATTTTCCTTGTCAATTCCACGTTAGGCTCTGTTTGCCACATCAACACCTACCCAAGTTTTGACGATTGATCATTAGATTAATCATGCTAATTAGACGAAGTCCAAACTACTCCATATAAAAAAAATATTTTTATTGGTAAAGGAGAATTAAAAAATTAATAAAAAATTTAGTAGTTTACTTCTTCCATTAGCCTCTGGTTTGGGCCCCAAAACTTTTGGATAAATTACATTGACCTTCCCTAAGGTTTTTGGCTAATATACTAACCTCCATAAATTTTTTAAAATTACTCTACCTTCCCATACTTATAAAACTATTATTTAGTTATTTGCATTGTCTTAAAATAAGACAAACATCGTTAGTTAAACTATTGAAGTTTTAAGTTCAGGATATTTGTGAAGAAATAAATTATAAGAATTCTTATCACGTTCGAAATAGTCAACGTTAAATTTCTGAGAATTTTTCCAAATCAAAATTCAAGACAAATTATTTCAGACGTGATTGAAATTATGTTACAGTTAGCTAGTTTCGTCAAAACAATTTTGAACTTGAAATTTTAATAGGGTAACTAATGATATTTGTGTGATTTTAAAAGTTGGCGAGATCGATAACTACATATATAACAGTTTCAAAAGTATAAGAGGTTAGAGTAATTTCTCAAATCTCAGGGGAGGTTAGTATATTAGTCAGAAACCTCAAGTACAATTGGTGGGATTCGATCATGGTCAAGAATATCCCAATTGGATTGAATGTGATGACAGTTTCTCTATTTACTATTGCTATATAAGGGTTGCTCACGTTTATACAATTTAGCTTTATTATCACTCTTATGTGGTTGATCTAAGAAGTGGTATTCTTGTCATAACACAAAGTTATTCCACCTATCAATTTTCAATCCCGTTTTAACAATAGTTAAGTAGCCGATAATGGTTTGAACATTTGAATTTATTTTCCATTTTATGTTCTCGAAACTGATCCTATCAAATATTTTACATTTTCTATGATCATTTCTATTTGAGATATGCTCACCATTTTGGGGACTCCGCACTCGAGCTCCCATAGAAGACAATGCGTCGTTATTGGAAATTTAGCAGGGCTACAAAGAAGTGCGACTGAACAGATTCTCTCTCGATGAGGCTCAGAGAGTCCATGCTTTAACGGTAATTTTCTCAAATCTCAGGGGAGGTCAGTATATTAGTTAGAAACCTCAAGGACAATTAGTGTAATTTAGTCAAACCTTTTTAATTGACCATTAAAATGAGCAACTTAGCAGGCCACGTGGTAGATTGCTTTTTCCAAAAAGGGCAAAAAAAAAAAAGCGGCCACGTGGTTAAATCAATAGCAAAATAGCCTTAACAAGTTATCAAACCGTCCATAGTGCTGGAAATTGGCTTTTAACTTTTCTTGGCACCCAAGTTGATGGAGAAATTGACTCCTGTGGTTACCTTCTAGAAGAGAGGTCCTTGTTTGTTTGCTTTCTAGAAAGGAATCTTTTCATCTTGGGTATATTACAATGCTACGCATATAATTTTTCGTACACAGATTCAAGATATAATTGTATTCGAAATTATTAAATGCACGTGAGACTCTCATTATTTTGTAGGCTCTACATGTATTCAATAATTTCGGATACAATTGTGTCTGGATCTGTGTACAAAAATTATGTACACAGACTTTCTCATAATCTTTTCTGATACTTCTACCAAATACATTAACCTCTCCTGTAGTTTTGTTTTTACTGAAATCGAAGCTGGGACAGAGTTTTTAAGATTTGGATGGAGTCCCTATGGGCTAGGGTCATTAAGGGCTATTGGGTTGGTAACATCCTGAATGAGGCAGTGATCATGACAAAAAGTAACTGTTAGATGAGAATGCTTGGTAAGAGCACTAACAGATAACAAATTGAAGGTAAATTGAGGGACAAACAAGACATCAGTGAGAGTGATTGCGGAAGTGAGTCTAATATCTCCTTTGTAATGTACTGGTAAGCGAGTCAAATCTGGTAATGTAACAAAGGTGTGTGGAATAGGTTGTAAAGAAATGAAACTAGTGGAATCAAAGGAGATATGTTGAGTGGCTCCGGAATCAAGGATCCAATGACGTTTGGAAAGAAAATTAGTACTCAGGGATGCAGATAAACAGATACCTGCATTTGGAGAAGAAGAGGGAACAACTTCAACATTGGAAGTCACTGATGCGGCTAATTGGCCAGAAAGAGCACTCATTAACTGTTGGCATTGTTCACCACTGAGGTTGTGCAGAAAATTGCTCATACTTGTTGCGGAATCTGGTTTATTCTCAGAATCAGAAACTTGATTAGCAACTGGTTTATGAGAATTTGAGGTATTGACCTTCTGCCTTGGAGTATAACCTGGTGGATATCCATGTAACTTGTAACATTTCTCAATAGTGTGGCCAGGAAAATTACAATGTGTGCAGAAAGGCCGATCCTTCTTATGGCCTTTATAACCGGTGAAAGGTGGCTGTCCATAATGGTGCCTCTTGGATTGTGCAGAACTTTCCATGGCTGCAAATGCCATATTTCCAGCTGAGTCTAAACCAGTATTAACATGAGCTCCAATTTTCCTTTGATGTTCCTCTTGAGAGATCAGCGAAAATACCTTGTTGATGGGAGGAAGAGGATCCAAAAGGAGTATTTGACCACGGATTTGTGAAAAAGAGTCATTTAAGCCCATGAGAAAGGACATAATATACTCCATTTGGTAATGAGATTGCAGGTTTTTAACGCCTTCACAGGTACAATGGCAACAAGAACATACAGGTCTATAGTTACTCAACTCCTCCCAAATAGTTTTAAGTTTGGTAAAATACGTGCTAACTGAATGCTGATCTTGTGCCAGATTCATTAATTCGCGCCTTAATTGGAAGATCCTAGGGCCATTACTTTGTTGAAATCGATCTTTGAGATCTAACCAGATTTCACGAGCCGTTTCAGCATAAATCACACTGGCCGAAATTTCTTTAGAGACGGAATTGAGAATCCATGAAATAACAACATTGTTGTTCCGATTCCAGGAAAGAAGAAGATTCACATCGTTACCTTGTGGTTTGGTGAATGATCCATCAACGAATCCAAGCTTATTCTTAACTGATAAAGCAATTAGCATTGCTCTGCTCCAGGAAGTGTAGTTGTCTCCTGTTAGGGTTTGTGAAACCAGAACGATACCAGGCCCATCAGAATGATGGAGAAAATAGCAGCTCGAAGGATCGTCAATGGCAGACGATCTTGAAGGAGCAGGGGCAGCGGAATCCATGATTGGATGAGAGGCGGAATAGCACTATTGCTCTGATACCATTTCACGTTTTAGGGAAAAGAAGAAATGCCTCTCTATTTCACATATCTGGTTATTACAAAGAGGGGCTTTATTTATAGCCACTGACTTAGGCTTAACCAACTAACTACTTGATACTAACAGCTATAACAAACTAACAAAATAACAGATAACCAAATGAACTAACTGAGTAACAAACTAACTAATAAGCATGTGAAAAACAACAAACTAGTTAACTGATCGTAATAACAGACAAGGAAGAGCATCTCTCGGATGGGTGGACATCTACAAACTTAGGAGGTCTGAAATTGATATTGGGCACATTATCCTGTAGAGCTTCCAAAGGAGGGGGTCTATGATGGCAATGCAATTGTTTTGGGCACAATATCTGGACTGGGGATCAATCCCTGGCTTCAAAATTCCCAAGACTATACTCCATCTCAACCCAACAAGAAGGCATGGTCATGGAGTTTTATGCTCATTCTACTCTCACTTGGAACCTTAATTAACTTCAAGCGAATTCTCTTTTCATGGAAACTTCATCTTTATGCAAGACCTTTCGAGTTGCCTTTCAAACCTCCCAAGGTTGATACGTCCAAAGTGATACTCTAATTTGAGTTGCCTCTAAAGACCTCTCCTACTCTGTGAAATCTGCAATTCATTGTGGGAGGATCAAGAATCTGAGGAACATTATTGGCCCTCCTAAGGTGGAGATTTTCTCTTGGCTAGCCTCTCAAAACAGAATAGCAACTAAAGATCAACTTTTAAGAAGGAATATCATCCACATGAGCCAACAACTATGCATTTTTTGTGCACAGATTAGACGAATCGGCAGACCATTTGCTTCTCCTATGCCAATTCTCATGGAAGGTTTGGTGCAATGTCAATTGATCGGTGGGACACCTCATATGGATAAGCCCTACTTTGCCTATGCTAGTGGTGAACTGGTTTGGTTAGAATCAATCTAAGAAGGCAAAAGCCCTATGAGATTCATGTTCTATGCCACCTTATGGTCCCTTTGGCTGCTGAGAAATGAGCAATTGTTTCAATATACCTATGATTCGAAATGAACATTCAGCCTTTGCATGATAATAAGGTTTTGTTGGTAATTGGTGAGATGGAATCTGGCAACACAAATGCAACTAATCCCACCATATTCAAGTTGAAATCAGTCATCGTGGTACATTAAAGTGGCAATGTATTCATTAAGTACTGATTAGTAAATCGGTCTGGACACTCTGAGTTATTAAAAATAGAAAAATGAGATTGCTAGATAAAATTAGAAGCCCCAAAAATCATGATCAGATGGCAAACACATCCGGATGACACGTTTGCGCGAGTGTTGTGGTCTGGAAACGAGGATATGAATCTGCAGGGGATATCTTTCCCTTCTGGGGCTTCAGGTTGCTGTTCTTGATGAAAGTCTTGGTGCTTATGCTGATGTCTTGGATCTCCATGCTGCTTTTATGATTGCTGTTCGGCTGGTACGCTTTCAGTTATGATGGAGTTGCTGATCTGCTGATGTTTTTCAGGCTACACTTCTCTGGGCTTAAGGTTGCTGTTCTTGATATTGAAGCTGCTGTGATGTTGCTGGTTACACTACTCACCACTGATACCTGTGCTGAGGAGTTACGCTAAATGGGAGAAATACACTTTTTCAAAGTTTAATATATTTCTTTTGCCGATAAAAAAGAACTTCCACTGTAGAAGTATTTAGTGATTTTATGACAAACTGTGCTGATTCTTGTGGTGTGCCGACATCCAACATGTCCCTAGAACAGCTGAACAGGGGGGAGTGGAGGTGTTCAAAAAATTCAACTTACATTTATTGAGATCTAGCACATGGTCGGTTTTACTGCCTCAACCATCAAAAAGCTGAATTTTTAACAAACCCATCAGTTTATTGAAACCCGGAAAAGTTCTTCACTGATATCACGGATGGAACGTCTGAACGCAAGTTAACAACTCTTCTTCTCCGGTCCTACTTGATGTTTGAAACTATTCATTTGTTTGGAGCCGTGAAAAAAGATCATATGTCCATACATTTAAGTTTATAGACATCATAAGTTACACGATCAAATCACAGGTGACTAAAAAACGACAATTTAGTATTATTAAAACCATACTTGTCGCCTAAATAACTTTACTCTTACTGTTTACTCACCAATATTTACTCAATCATATATTTTGCACGAATGATTTTCTTAACGAACTGTACTATACAAACTACTCGATTCCAAATGATCATGGGGCTCGGGTGGGACTGTTTGCTCTTGGGGTGAAAATATTACAGGTCAAACTAAAACCGATGGAAAAAACGGGCCGAACATTTTGGGTTTTGGTTGGTCTTGATTATCTAAAATTCCACCTGAACACAACCGAACAGAAATACTGTAAATTGTAACCAAATTCGAGAGTATGCGTGTTAGTTTATTAGTAGTTTTAAATCAATCTCATTTTGTGGTCAAAGATAGGAGAGCTTTAGGACTTCATCCCATCTAATAATAACATTGATTTATGTACATGTAGCAATATAATTTATTGTTCTTTTATTTTCCTTGCATGCGGGCTAATTTTTTTGATAAAACGATGCAACTCATTCAAATACGTAATCTCCCAAACTCTCGACCAGACCGAACCAAGCTCGAATTAATTTTTTATCTATTGACTAATTCAATATGCATTGGTATTCAACATATTCACCTAGAATCAATCGGTTCGGTCCAACGTACTCCCGATTTCTGACCGATACAAACCAATTTTATCCTAGTTTTGTTTTATAGAAAAACAGGCTCTATAATGATCATATTTCTTTATGGTCAAATAGTCAAGTATGGTGAGAAGTTATAGCATTAATACAACTATCGTGCAAAAATACCTAATTGCCAAACGTTGACTGGTTGATAACTTTATTATAGAGGCTATGTTCATTTGCAAGTAAAGAACCCATTGAAGTAAAGCTAAAGTCTGGCTCATTCCCACTAGTTTTTTCTCCCCCCTTTTTCCAAGAAATAAGCCACATTCAACGAGGAGATGCTAATAAGAGCCAATTGAATTATATTAGTATCACGAGAGATACAAATGATCTTCGCACTACCCAGTAAGATCTCTTTGAATCTCTCTTGATCTCACACCCTTTGATTTCACATATTACTATGAAGGCCACAAGGTCAAACGGCATCATCATCTTCTTCTTCTTCATTCTTTTTCTATGCATCTTAGCTTCAATCAACGAAATTCGATTCCACAGTTTGTTGAAGCTTACATGTAATCGCTCAAAAACAACATCCCAATCACACAACTCCTCATCTTTACCCAATTTTCTCAATGCAAATTCGTCAACAAATGATATCCGAATCCTAATGGGAATTCCAACCATGCCTGACCATGCCCACCGCCGCCACTTTCTCCGCCTCCTCTACGGCATACAATCTCCGGTGGGTGCAAAAGTCGACGTGAAGTTCGTTCTATGCAACTTAACCAAAGAAGATCAGAAGATTTTGGTGGCACTGGAAATAATGCGGTACGACGATATCATAATACTCAACTGCAAAGAGAACATGGACAAGGGTAAGACTTACACTTACTTTTCAAGCTTGCCAGGTATCTTCAATGGCGAAAACAACCCGTACCCACCTTACCATTACGTGCTAAAAGCAGATGATGATGCATATTTTCGGTTGGAAAGCCTAGTGGATTCATTGAGGGTATTGCCAAGAGAAGATTTGTACTACGGGTATGTGGTTCCATGTCCTAGCATGGACCCCTTTGTTCATTATATGTCTGGAATGGGGTATTTGGTATCTTGGGATATAGTCGAATGGATTTCGAGTTCTGATATTCCTAAAAATCACTTGGAAGGGCCAGAAGATAAGGTTTTTGGCCAGTGGCTTCGCGATGGACATCGAGCGAAGAACCGGTTCAACGCGAAATGGTCGATGTACAACTATCCGACGCCGCCCACGAGGTGTACGCACGAGCTATGGCCGAACACGATAGCAGTTCACTTCTTGAAGACTCAGGAGAAGTGGATTCATACGTTGAATTATTTCAATGTAACTCAGAATTTGAAGCCCTCTAAAATGTATCATATCCCTTAGCTACCATATACCTTGAAATTGTTTTCATTCTTTTCTCCTATATAGCATTTAACTGATCCAATGTGATTTTTGGCGATTCAATGTTCTCTTTATTATGATTTTGGCATCCTTTTTGTTTTACTTTATACTAATGATCGAGCAATCTAGTTAAAAGATAAGGGTAGGCATTGTAGTTAAGCCTATTATACTCAAAAACAAGTTTCAACTATTGACGTAGCCTCTTGTCACTACTTACTAGAGAAATCCCTCGAAGTCATAATTATTGCTACCAGTGCTGTATTCTCCCCCCAGAATGGAATCCTTTTGGAAGGATTTAGGCTGCTAGGAAATAAGCCTAGACAACCATTGTTGATAATGGAAAAGTTCAGAGAGAGAGTGTGTATGTGTCTTTTGTTTGTAACTCCTATTTGTGATTGGTTAACCGAATAGTTATTTTTCTCTCCGTGGTTGGGTGCTTGAAGCCTTAACCATGTAATCTTTATCCCTGGAGGTGT
Source organism: Arctostaphylos glauca (assembly GCA_019985065.2). Lineage (NCBI taxonomy): Eukaryota > Viridiplantae > Streptophyta > Magnoliopsida > Ericales > Ericaceae > Arctostaphylos > Arctostaphylos glauca. The sequence continues at coordinate 29,329,083 of JAHSPW020000011.1, read as the reverse complement.
GTGTGCGCGCGTGATTTTTGATACACAACAAATGGTATTAATAGAGCTCAACTTGAGAGAGGAAATCATTCCAAACCACTCCTATTGTTTTGTCAATTTTTCGACATGATCGGAAATTGACCAGAAGCATTCGTCTGGTGGAGAAGATCCAGAACATTGTCATTCATCTCGGAGACAATCACCGGAGCAGCCTCACGTGTCGATTGAAGGTGGCGCGTGGAGGAACATCTAATCAATCGCGGCATGCACAGTATGTGCTGGATCTAGAGGAGGAACAAAATGATATCAGAGCTGACGTCAACACCCACATCAATAGATCTAGAGCTGAGTCAGCGAGCCATGTCTGTTACTGTAGACACTATAATTTGGATCTCGACAAATCCATGACTGCAACGGTTGGATAATCATGATGATGAAAAATGACACTCTTATCATTGGATGAAGTCTTGAGTCCTGTTAAACATTAGTAAGCTTGACCATGAATGTTTAGCTTTATTTCTTAGCAGTTTTTTGGGCCACATAAGTCTCAGGTTGGTGTGTGCGAGATCTCATGGAGTGTTGCACGTCAGCCTAGTTCCAACGTACGCCAGTCCATATGACCTGTCAAATCACTCTGACTCACAATATGGCTCATCATATCACCTGGTGTGAGGTTGCATGTTCTCAAGTACTGGCGTGCGCCAGTCTGTGAATTGCCATACTACTTTATTTACCTGTGTACGCTTATCCAAACGACTGTAGAGACAAATCATATATGCACATTTTTTGATTTTTTAGGTGCCTATATAAGGATCCCCAAGGCTTGAGAAGTAAGGAGGAGACCAAAAAAAAAAAATGACAACTTTTTTCTAGGAAAATGAGTTAGGAGAGAACCGCTTCTCTTGCAAAAAAAAAAAAAAAAATTTAAGAGCAACTTTTCTCTTGAAAAGTATTAAAAGATAGAAGAAAGTGAGCATTTTGTGAGGAAAACCTCTCCATGAGAGAGTATTTTAGAGCTAGAGAGAATATTTAAGAAAAAACATCAAAGCCAAGTAGGAGCATTCAAGTCAAAAAGAGAGTAAGAGATGAGGGGTTGGTATTGAATAAATAATCCGATCTTTATTTATTCATGACTTTCAACCTTATTCTCAAATAGTTGCACTGACGTCTGTAGAATCAAAACTTCAATCAAGGTATACTATTTCGTGGTAACTTGCACTCGTTCTTGAGGGAACACTGGAAAACCCATATAACAATCCATACTATTCACGAGTTTCCTGTTGTCCATTTTGAATTCTGAGAGGAGTCAATTCTCTAGTATGAGCTCGAGTGGTGAGTGTGCTCCCATGTAGACACACATCACTCCCGAGATCGATGCATACATCATCTTCTTTGTATACACCGATCACTCAGTTTTATTGTCATAATATGTGAGCTTTCAATACGTAGGAATCGTAACACGGGTGCTACTTTGACTCTTGGCTCTTAAGTGTCATTTCGGCTCGATTGCCCATATTGCCTAAATGGAAAGGTAACTTCAAATTAATAGCACCCGGTATTCTGTATGATCAATAGTGATCTCCCATGTTATATCACCATCATTTTCAACATCTATTTCTGTAAGCTCCATCGTCCTACTCGTCTCTTCTGTATTGGAACTTCCGGGCTATCTACCAAAACAACTGTGCCACTCGTCGTTTTAATTTACCACATGTTGTTTTAAATTTCTAGAAAGAGTCTGTTTAGGCAAGTGGAAGAAATCAATTTATTTGTATTTGTTTTGTATTCTTGTAAAGTCGCTCAAGCGATAGTGAAATCGCTCCAGCGACAGTAGGTCGCTCCAGCGACAGTGAAGTCGCTCAAGCGACTGTTGCGGTTCGTCTATAAAACTGAATTTTGTATTCTGAGCAAAAGACGAACGCAGAGAGAATTATTGAGGGTTTTTGGAGCATAAGGCTGTCAAGAGATCTGAATGGCGGTTTCATTCAAAAAGACTTGAAGATTCAAGGCGGAAGTAAATCAGTCACGGTGCGGTGAACGTGGATTCGGCAAATCAACCTGGGAACAACTTTGAGGAGTCATAGTTGTAAGTATAGGTTTATTTGTAATCGCACAATGGTTATTATAGTGATTGATTTCTTCCCGTGGTTTTTACCCTTTTAGGGGTTTTCCACGTATATGCGTGTGTTGCTTATTATTCTCGCTTAAAATAGCATATGATACATCTAGTAGTAGTTAGTACCGTTTTTCAATTGGTATCAGAGCGGGTTACTTTCTTGCATCTAGTATAATTTCCTGGGTCATCATGAGTACTAACATCAACATGAATCATATCACTAACCGCACGCCTCTTCTCGATAGTGACAACTTCGATTATTGGAAATCTAAAATTAAAGTTATTCTGAGATCGGCTGACGAAGAAATCTGGAATGCCTGCATTTATAAATATATCTATCCTACAATTGTTACTGAGGGAGTCGTAGAACGTAAACCTTTGTCTAGTTTCACCATCGCTGAAAAATCTGCTCTTCAAGCTAACAATAGAGCCCTAGACATTCTTTTCAGTGCTGTAGACATGACTGAACACAGAAAAATAGCTAATTGTGAAATAGCTAAAGAGGCATGGGATATTCTTTTAACTTGTCATGAGGGAACCGATATTGTCAAAGAATCGAAACTGCAAAGATTAACTACTGAATTTGAAATCACTCGTATGCATGAAGATGAAACTTTCACCCAATTTTACTCTAGACTCATATCTATTGTAAACAATTGTGCTACCCTCGGTGATCCTATTCCTCCCTTTCGTGTCATTAAGAAAATCCTTAGATCTCTCCCAGAACGTTTTAATACTAAAGTCACTATGCTAGAAGGAAAACGTAAACTAAAAGAAAAATCTGTAGAAGAAGTAGTTGGCATTATTCAAACCTATGAGGCAGACATGCTTCTCCTTTCTCCTCAAAGACCTAAACCTAAAATGACAACTAAACCGATAGCCTTCACTAGTTCTCAAACTTTCACAAATGAATCTGATAGTGAAGGGGAATACGATGTTGAAGCCATGGCCTTGTTTACTAAAACGTTTAAAAAATTTTTTAAGAAGAAGAATTTTAATGAAGGAGGAAATAGCCACTCATCTAAACCTAGAGAAGATTCATCTGGAGTCAAGAATAAGAAAATCATCAAAGGCCCTCCTGCTGGACCCAAATGTTATGAATGTCATGGGTATGGTCATCTTGCACATGAATGTGCTAACAAATTAAAGAAGAAAAACACCCTTAAAGCTAATATTACCTGGGATGATGATAGTGACACTGATAAACAGAAAGAAAGTTCTGATAATAATACAAACTATATTGCTTTCACATCTTCCCTTAATGCTAAGTCTGACACTAGAGATTCTTCTGATGAAGAAAGTGAGAGTGAAGAGGAGAAAGAAAGTTGTAATTATAAAGAACTGCTTGAAGCTTACAACTTGATCTACAAAGAAAGTAACAAAATAAACAAGACAAATCTCAAACTTGTTGAGAAATATAAAAAATGTGAAGAAAAACATTCTATCTTAGTGAAACAACTTGAAGATAAGAATGTTGTCTTTAATCAAGTTACTACGGAAAGGGATAGTCTAAAGCTTCAAGTTATCAAACTACATGCCGAAAATGAAAAACTCACTCACCTACACAAAAAATCTAAAGATGAACTAGAAGTCATAGCTACTGATCTTGCCAAAGCTAATTCTGTTTTTGAACGATTAAATACTGGAACTAAGAGCTTAGATGATATTCTAGGGATGCAAAGATCTTCTAGCAGTAGGGCCGGTCTGGGCTTTGCTACCAGTTCTTCTAATGAACAGGTTAAAAATAAGGCAAAGAAAGTGACGAACCAAAATCATCAAAATAATTACACTGGTAATTACGAAAGCGAAAGGAAATACAAAAATAAAAGGAATCAAAACAACTCAAAAAGGTTTATTCCTGTGTGTTATCACTGTCACATTTCTGGTCACATTCGTCCTAACTGTTTCAAACTATATGGGTTTCCACATGATTTTCAATCCCGAAAAAATACTACCACTTATCATAAAAACAAATGGAGTAATTTTTCTAATCAGGCAAACCCCCATAAAAGATCCCGTTTCATATGGATTAAGAAAACAGAACTGTCCTGCCATGTTGCACACACAGCTTTGAAGGCTAAAAGCACTCATATGTGGTATCTTGATAGTGGATGCTCTCGACACATGTCCGGAGATAAATCGGTTTTTGAAAAACTCGAAAAATATGATGGAGGGATAGTTACTTTTGGAGATGGAAACACTTCTCGAGTTGTAGGACGTGGTACTGTGAGCACGTCTGGATCTGTTTTGTTAGAAGATGTTTTATATGTTGATGGTTTAAAAGCAAATCTTATTAGCATAAGTCAGATGTGTGACTCCAATCATGAAGTAAAATTCTCTAGACACGATTGTTACATCTGTGATGATACGGGAAAAGAAATCATGCATGGAAAGCGTACTTCTGATAATTGCTATGGAATCATACCTAATAATGAATTAAACTGCAATTCCAGTCTTCTATCTGACACTGAACTTTGGCATCAACGTCTAGGACACGTCAATTATAAAGATCTTTCTGTCCTGGCTAAACAAGAATTGGTTCGTGGTGTACCTAAGTTGGGAAATCTTGAGAACCAAATATGTGGACCTTGTCAACTAGGAAAGCAAACTAGAACTCCACACAAGAAAATCAACAGTAACATAACAAAAAAACCTCTTGAACTTCTACACATGGATCTCATGGGACCCTCCAAAATAGAAAGTTTAGGAGGTAAACGGTACATATTTGTTATGGTTGATGATTTCACTAGATTTACTTGGGTAAGATTTCTTAAAGAAAAATCTGAAACCTTATCTAATTTTAAATCTCTTGTCAAACAACTACAGAACGAGAAAAATGTCAAAATAGGATTTGTTGTTCGTATCCGATCGGATCATGGTAGAGAATTTGAAAATATTGAGTTTGCTGTCTTCTGTGATGAACTTGGCATTGGCCATGAGTTTTCTGCTCCAAAAACTCCTCAACAAAATGGGGTTGTTGAAAGAAAAAATAGAGTCATTCAAGAAATGGCTCGAGTTATGCTTCATGCTAAACATATTCCTTTAAAATTTTGGGCAGAAGCTGTCTTTACTGCTTGCTATACCATCAATCGTGTGTATCTTCGCCCTGGTACGAAACACACTCCCTATGAACTATGGAAAGACAGAAAACCCAATGTCAAATACTTCAAAATTTTTGGCAGTAAATGCTATATCATGCGAGATCGAGAATACCTAGGAAAATTTGATACTCGCAGTGATGAAGGAATATTTCTTGGATATGCTACGAATAGTAGAGCTTTTCGCATATACAACAAACGAACTCATACTGTTATGGAATCTATAAATGTTATTGTTGATGAAAAGGTCGTAAATGAAGAATCATGTTCTACTAATGAATTGTTGGAACAAGTGTTTGACCAAGATACAGGAAACTCACAAGACAACTCTAATTCCGATGATCTTGAAGAAAGCGACAAAGATGACGTTGAAATTAAAGAGAATGACCAGGAGTCAGAAAAAGAAAGTGAAGAAGGTACGCTACAGCCATCATCACGTGTTAGACTGCACCATCCCACAAGTCAAGTGCTGGGAAAGGTAACAGAACCTATAAAAACTAGGAAGCAACTGCGAGATGAGGTATCTTATGTTTGTTATGTTTCTTCATTTGAACCTAAAAATATTAAAGAGGCTCTATGTGATGAACATTGGGTGAACGCCATGCATGAAGAACTTAACCAATTTGAGCGGAATAATGTATGGGAACTAGTTCCTTGTCCTAAGCACACTAACATAATCGGAACTAAATGGATATACAAAAATAAATCTAACGAACAAGGAACAATAGTTAGAAACAAAGCTAGACTAGTTGCTCAAGGATATACACAAGTGGAGGGGATTGATTTTGATGAAACTTTTGCACCCGTTGCTAGACTAGAATCTATTCGTATTATGTTAGCAATCGCATGTTTTCTAGGCTTTAAATTACATCAAATGGATGTTAAAAGTGCGTTTCTAAACGGAATAATTAAAGAAGACGTTTATGTCTCCCAACCTAAGGGGTTTGAAGATCCTCACAACTTAGATCATGTATATCACTTGAATAAAGCTCTTTATGGTTTGAAACAAGCACCTCGGGCATGGTACGAACGTCTCACCGAGTACTTACTGAAAAATAATTTTGTTAGGGGGAGTGTTGACAAAACCCTGTTTGTTCGACACAGCAATAAACACATGTTAGTTGCTCAAATTTATGTTGACGATATTATATTTGGATCTACGTCTCCTGATTTGGCAAATGAATTCTCCACACTCATGCAAAATGAATTTGAAATGAGCATGATGGGAGAACTGTCATATTTCCTCGGATTCCAGATTCGACAACTTGAGACCGGCATCTTTATTACACAAACTAAGTATGCCATAAATCTGATCAAAAAATTTGGAATGGAATCATCGAAACACTCTCGCACTCCCATGAGCACGACACTAAAACTCACAAAGGACACATCTGGAGTAGACATAGATCAAACTCTCTTTCGAAGTATGATTGGAAGCTTACTATATCTTACTGCTAGTCGACCAGATATTGCTTTTAGTGTCGGAGCGTGTGCCCGATATCAAGCTAACCCTAAGGAATCACATTTAGCCGCAGTCAAACGTGTTTTAAAGTATATTCACGGTACTATAGAGTATGGTATCTGGATGTCGCGCGATACAACCTCGGTCTTAGCAGGCTATTGTGATGCTGACTGGGCCGGTTGTGTTGACGATCGTAAAAGCACCTCAGGTGGTTGTTTCTATGTAGGGAATAATCTCGTCGCCTGGTTAAGTAAAAAACAGAATTCCATCTCTCTTTCCACTGCTGAAGCCGAATATATCGCAGCTGGCAGTGCCTGCACTCAACTTCTTTGGATGAAACAAATGCTTACCGACTACGGCTTGCCTCAACATAATATGACTCTTTACTGCGACAACACTAGTGCCATAAATATTTCCAAAAACCCTGTTCAACACTCCCGTACTAAACACATTGACATAAGACATCACTTTATTCGTGACTTAGTTGACGACGGATCTATAACTCTTGAATACCTAGAAACTACCCTTCAACGTGCTGATCTCTTTACTAAACCTCTAGACTATGTCCGGTTTGATTATCTTCGAAAACTTGTCGGTGTTGGTTATGTTGGATAATTTTAACAAAAAAAAAATAATAATAATAATAAAAATAAAAATGACATGACATTGTTGTTTCTCTGTTTATCCAACTCAAGTTATTCCTGCTTTATTGTCATTTTTCATATGATCAAATAAACTGTGTGCTCCTCATTAGTGTCTGACAAGAATTGTATATTGATGAAACATACTTGGTCCATCCTTATGCTCACGTATCATCGAAGCTTGCTTGTTTGATCAGTTTTCTTTCCCTCATTCGTGTCTCACCTCTTACTGGTTGGTACTTTCCCTAAAAGAAAAGGAGTGATATTCTCACCAGGCAATTTCTGAGTAACCGGACAGTCGGCCTAATTTAAGCGGTACTGTTCGCGTCAAAAGGGAATTCGTCCTCGTTAAAAGTCTATCTGGACCATACACCTAGTAACCGGACACTGGGCCTAAGTTAAGCTTTGTGTTCGCGTCAAACAGTGATGGGGTAATATTTGATAATCTGCTTCAATTGACACATACGGACCACTTGTTTAGTAACCGGTCAATGGGCCTAAGTCAAGCTAATTGGTCGCGTCAAACAACAGTGGGGTAACAAAGTATATCTTGCTATAAACATCTCCTAAGGGAAGTATGTCTCCCGTAAGTTGTTCAGACATTAATGCGGTTTCGTCTATCTGATCATCTCTATTTTTCGCATGTTGCACCCACACACTCCTATCAGTTTGGGCTACTGTTATGTTTCGACCATATATTGTTCATTGTTAGTCCTGTGTTGATCTCATTGTGTTCTTTTGGTTATTATGTATTTTTGTCAATCTTGTTGGATTTTCTTGTGTTTACTGAATATTGAATACTTACTTTCTACTCGTGTCATTTTATATTCTCATTCTTTCGGTGTGTTTTTCTCTTTGGTTTTAAAAAAAAAAAAAAAAAATTCAACGTAACCCCACCATTTGAGTTTTCGTTTATTTCTAACATCGCTCCAGCGACACTATGTCGCTCCAGCGAAAAAGTCGCTCCAGCGACAACAGGGCGACTTTACCAGCGACTACCACTGATCCTCGTTGTGTCCAGCGACCTTTCTTGACGTCAAGCGACCCTCGAGCGATGTACCAGCGACCCTCACTGACCCTAGCCCTGTCCAGCGACTTCTCCAGCGAAGATCGGGCGACTTACCAGCGACATGTTCTGATAGTTTTCTAATTCGTTTTTTTTGTCCAGCGACACTGTGTCGCTCGAGCGACTATCCAGCGACGTCCCTGTCGCTCCAGCGACTCGTGTGTCGCTCCAGCGACTTGTTCGATACTATATATAGCCGTGTCATATTCTGTACTCGTTTTTTGTCTTCTCTTCGCGATTTTCGGCGATTCTTGCTCGTCTTCTCCGCGACTCGGCTTCTTTTCCCCGGATCTCTCGCTCGGTTCTCCTCCTCTCCGGTATTTTCTCTCTTTCTTGTACTTGTGCTTTGCTTATTGTAGTTGCATGTGAACGAACTGTTCTTTTTGTTGGTCTTGGTTCTTGCCTTTTGCTCAAACACTACGTGCTTGGTAGTGTTTGTTGTTTTTTGTTTCCTCATTATTGTTTGGTTTTCGGTTTCATGTTCCCGGGTTATTCTTGCCTCTTTTAAAAAAAAATAAAAAAAAAATCATCCTAAATACACTACGTGCTTGGTAGTGCTCTTGTTTTTCATGTGTTCTTAGGCTTTTACATCACTACGGGCTTGGTAGTGATGTGTGCATTCGTTTATTTTTCATCTGCATATATCGTTCCCATTATGATCGTATTATTTGTTTGTGTGGATTTCTTGGGTTTATTTGTTCAGGATAATGGCTCGTGGTAAAGGACAAGCTTCACGAGGGATAGGCCCTGAAATATCCCGTTTCCCTTCCCGAGATTTTCGAACCAAGTATGAAAGTTTTGAAAAATGAACGGTTCTCATAGAACGCATCCTAGACTTACAATCTTTTGGGGATGCCCAAATAGTTCACTGGGTTAATCATCAAGGCTGGGCCCCTCTTGCTGCTCTTGAAGGGGTAGTAAATTTGAATATGGTCAGAGAGTTTTACTGCAATATCTCCCAAGTTAACCACGTTTCTGAAAGCCTCACCACATGGGTACGTGGTCGTGAGATCATTGTTACACCCGCCTCCCTTGGAAGCCTTGTTGGTCTCGCACCGCTTCATGCGTTTGAGTATCCTCTTCCCTCCCACACGCAGCGGGTCCCATCTCTGGAGGTTAGAAATACCGTTGCTAATGCTATTTCCGGGTACCCCCGTACATGGGAGAAAAATAAGATTAACCAAGGGGTCCTCTTACCACACTATAGGATCCTCAACCTATTTTTCTGTAGTTCCTTTGAACCCACTTCCCATACATCTGATGTCCCTGCTCTTCGGGGTGTGGCCTTCCATCTCATAGGGCAGCAAGCTCCCGTGGATTGGACCCGCGTTGCTTTCAGGCAAATTGCCAAGTTTGAACCCGGAAAGGTTTCCAAAAAGGGATCTCTTCCCTTTGGTGTCCTTATTTCCCACCTTCTCCTTAATGTTCTCCAAATCCCGGTCATTGAGGGTGAACCCACCCTCGTCTCTCGCACTCATATTCGACCTATCAATGCTCTATCCTGTAATCTCAGTACTGCCCATGCCAATCCCGATATCTTCTTCCATCCTCCAGCTGAGGAAGACATGGATTCCTTCTTTGCGGCTAATGAGGCCGCTTTTGCTGAGGCCGTTGGCGCCCCTTCGCCTCCCCGTCGTCGTACCCGTCAAGCTTCTGCTGCTGCTGCCTCCTCCTCGTCTGCTCCAGCCTCCTTGGATTCCATTGCTGCAAATCAATCCAGGCTTTTTGATATGATGGGTGAACTGCAACAATCTCAAAGCCGCATCATTACACAGATGAATGAAATTCAGGCTTCTCAACTTGCTGCTCAACAGGAATTCTCCCGGTCCACCGGCACTATCCTCCGCCACTCCAGTCAGATTGCAACTCTGCTTAATCAAGTGACTGTTTTTGTGGCACAGACTACTCAAGCTCCGCCGTTTCCTGGGTATCCTGTTCGGTCTCCTGAGCACTCGCCCCCTCATCAATGATTCACATGTTTATTGTGATTGATTACACTGCTTCTGGACTCAGTTATTTACGTTTTGGGTTTTAAGACTTATCTCTTGTTTGTTTTACCTTGTTTTATGTTTATGGGTTTTTATCGCCCCTCCTTTGGTTTTCGGCCAAAAAGGGGGAGAAACGTTTAACATTAATTGATTTCTTGCTTATGTTTCCTCTTGTCAATTATATATCCAGGTACCTGTCTGTCTGTTGGTTGTGTTGTTCTTGTGTTGTTCTTTTCTTACACAGGTTTTCTCTGGACGCACAAATTTTGCCCGAAAGTCCCAAAGGGGGAGATTGTAAGCTCCATCGTCCTACTCGTCTCTTCTGTATTGGAACTTCCGGGCTATCTACCAAAACAACTGTGCCACTCGTCGTTTTAATTTACCACATGTTGTTTTAAATTTCTAGAAAGAGTCTGTTTAGGCAAGTGGAAGAAATCAATTTATTTGTATTTGTTTTGTATTCTTGTAAAGTCGCTCAAGCGATAGTGAAATCGCTCCAGCGACAGTAGGTCGCTCCAGCGACAGTGAAGTCGCTCAAGCGACTGTTGCGGTTCGTCTATAAAACTGAATTTTGTATTCTGAGCAAAAGACGAACGCAGAGAGAATTATTGAGGGTTTTTGGAGCATAAGGCTGTCAAGAGATCTGAATGGCGGTTTCATTCAAAAAGACTTGAAGATTCAAGGCGGAAGTAAATCAGTCACGGTGCGGTGAACGTGGATTCGGCAAATCAACCTGGGAACAACTTTGAGGAGTCATAGTTGTAAGTATAGGTTTATTTGTAATCGCACAATGGTTATTATAGTGATTGATTTCTTCCCGTGGTTTTTACCCTTTTAGGGGTTTTCCACGTATATGCGTGTGTTGCTTATTATTCTCGCTTAAAATAGCATATGATACATCTAGTAGTAGTTAGTACCGTTTTTCAATTTCTATACATGATACTTTCATATAAAAGAAAAATAAGTCAACATCTATGTGTTGTTGCACTTTTATTCTCCTTTAAATTGCTCCCCCTGCCCGACATGAATTTATTGACATAGAATGCAATTAAAACTCCATAAATATTTAGTAGAGACTGATTCCCGAATTGAACGAGGTGAGTGCCTAATATCTTCCCACTTTGTAACTTACTCCTGGACCATATGATCTCTAGTTACGATGGACTAGTAGCTTCGATATGTCTTTGTTTGCTTGGTTCCTCGGCGACAACATCAAATCCGAGTAGCAACTCAAAGAAATAAATCATCGGTCAAACGCAAGTAAAAAGACCACGCATGCACAACAAAAAAACTGAAAGCGTTGATTGATGGCAGACGAAGTTTGATCAGGAACACAAGTAAAAAGACCACGCATGCACAACAAAAAAACTGAAAGCGTTGATTGATGGCAGACGAAGTCTGATCAGGAAGCCCACAGCTACCACGTCAGCATGAAGTAGGAGGATTGAAAAAAATCTCAATCAATGGGATTGATCTGTCAGTGTGTTGCGATGAGGTGTTCCACGATATAGCTGAAGAGACATATGCCTACTCCATATGGACAAAGATGGAGTTGATGTATCAATTAAAAACATCACGGAAAAACATGTTACTAATGAGAAGGCTAGTAAATCTAAAGTTCCGGAGTGGGAGTTCATTGCCGAATTAAAGTTCGATGATAAAACTCAAGTGTTGTTGCTTATCAGTCCCTTCTAGACAGTTGGAGTAGCAACAATTGTTTTTGATATAATGGGTAGTGTGCTTCATACGTTCTGGTTTGGAGTCCAAATTTGGTACAAAGTACTTTCTCTAAAAGCATTTTCAAATTATCCTTCTCAATGGACTAACTTAAACATCAAAGTGTTTTTCGGTCAACATTGGGTGGACAATATTAACTAATTTTTTCTTTTGCAATTATTGAGAGATTTAACAAAAGCTTTTAGATCAAGTACGGGTTTGATGATAATCTAATTCATTTCGAATCAAGCATGGGTTTAACGATCATCGAATTAAAAGGCTCTATAAGTGTATATTGATCGACTTATACACATATGGTTAATCAATTATCATTGAGTTTGTGGAGTTTCGAATCCAAAGAAGACTTCTCTGCTGGATATGGAGAACCCTCTTGATAATCCTACAAAACACTCAATAATAAGTTAGTGCTGATTGGGGTGAAATCTCCAGTGAGCACTCCGACGATCAAGTTAGCATCTAGTAAGAGCGAAAGCAACTTGACAGTAGTCTTAGCGGGAGTGTGTTCGTATCTGTAGTAGGAATATCCTTTGAGTATTTACAGTGTAGAGGTCCAACTGCCCGTTGTGGACTTCGGTCGGGAATGTAGCGTCGTGGCCCGAGAACCAAGGAGATGCCGCCACATGTCTCATATCTATGCGGATCGGGCGGGCACGTTTGTATGTCCTCCCAAAAAGCGGGAGACACGTTTTCCATGTGCTATGGCTGAGTGCGGACTGCTAGGTGCCTTGATCCGGAGACAAGAGATGCAGTGTTGGAACGCTTAACTGAACGACAATGCCGAGTGTCATTTTATGACAGTTTAATCCGTTTGCTGAAGACGAGCTTCTGGCTCTTGGGCCGAGCTCACTCTGGCACAAGAAGGAATGGACCGAGGACGATTGTGGGCCGACGGCCCACTACTGTGTTTACCGGCCTACCACAGAGTTCTAATCTGGGCATATATATATATATATGTATTTACACACACACTTGTTTTCCATATTCATAATTTCAGCATAAACTAGATGCATGTGTCTGCAGTCAATGGCTTTATAGTCAAGTACCCAAATTTCATGCGAAAATAGGGATTGATGAACTTTATTACGGAGGCAATGTCCATTTGCGAGTAAAGTAACACATTGAAGTAAAGCTAACGTTAAGGATCACTTCCACCACCTTTTTCTCCACCCTTTTCTCACTAAGAAGAGATGTAGACTCAATGATTATGTTGCTTATTTCAGTTTAGGACATACAGAGAAGAACGTTTCCCTGTACTTTGTCCCACAATAAGTCCGGTTGATACTATGTGCAATTGAAGTCGAAACGAATGACGCAATCTTTTGATATGTTTCTTTTCTCTCGAAAAATATCTTTTGGGAGGTGGATGAGTTAGTTAGCAACCCGACTCAACATTCATTTTCGATCTAGCATGCTATACCGACTAAGATGATTTTACTTTTATTTGTTATTGGGTTTGTGCTGCGAGAGGTTGCCAATCAAGAATTTCTTTGCGTCATTTTTTTTTGTACAAAAAATGTATCATTTTGGGTTAAAAAAAAAAGAAGATGCATTTTGGGCATCAATTTTGGTGAAAAAAGAAATTATGGAGAGAAGTACTTATAAATAACTTTGGTGGAAAAAGGACAAAATTATAGGAGGGATGGAATTGAAATTACAATGTGATTATCATTTCCTTCCATACTATTATTCAAAAAAATTAGAGAAGACAATACATCCTGTCATGAACAGTGCACAACAGAGTGTGTTGTTCATCAAAATAATACTGTTTTGACCATCAAAATGTTACCCAAGACCCCAAAAGATGAAATAGTATTTGAGTAACATTTTGTACTCTAAACGGTGACATTTTAACGTCCAATATTATAGCCTGGTGTGCCTAACAAGGAAGTCCCCAACTAGAGAAGTGTTAAGGTTATATTGGTCAAAATACTGTTTTTGTCCTCTTTCCTGGATCAGCTTTCTTTACGGATAAAAAGTCAAAAGTGGTAGCTAGTTTCGATTGTACGAAATTGCCAACCCAAATCATTTCATATAAGAATCAATTCAATTTATTAGGTCCACTCGAGAGATTCAAAATGATCTTCCCAACACCCTTTTAGATCTCTTTAACCAAACCCTCTAACTTCTCTATTTATCTCACATCCTTTTCTGTATACTATTCATGGGTCTTGCTCCAGAATAGCCACAATAAGTTTATCCGCCTAGATCGAATGATTTAATGGATGAAGCTATATCTCTGAAGTCAACTCTATCTATGGCTCTAGTTCGGATTCAGATGATTTCGATCGTAGTGATGCTTTCATGTTCCTTTTTTCTTTAGTCTTTGCAATTTTCCTTTCAAAGATTGATAAAATTTCTTTTGCCGTCTGCAATTTGGTTTGCTAGTCAGGAAAATAGAGAAGGGTGATCGAAATCCATGACAATATAGCTATATAGTTCCATTCTAAGAGAAACTCGGGACTTGCTCTAATCCTAACGCGTTCACAAACTACCATGAAGGCCAATAGGCCAACCGGCATCATCGTCACTTTCTTCTTCATTCTGTTTCTCTGCATCTTAGCTTCAATCAACGAAATTCGATTCAACAATTTGTTGAAGCTGGGTAGATGTGTTCTCCCAAAAACATCGTCATCCCAATCACACAACTCATCTGATGATGATATCCGAATCCTCATAGGAATTCCAACCCTTCCCGACCAGTACCCTCGCCGCCACTTCCTCCGCCTCCTCTACGACATACAATCTCCAGTGGGTGCAAAAGTGGACGTCAAGTTCGTCTTCTGCAACTTAACAAAAGAAGATCAGAAAGTTTTGGTAGCCCTCGAAATAATGCGGTACGATGATATCATAATACTCGATTGCAAGGAGAACATGGACAAGGGTAAGACTTATACTTATTTTTCAAGCTTGCCAGGTATCTTCAATGGCGGAAATAACCCAAACCCGCCTTACCATTATGTGTTCAAAGCAGATGACGACACTTATTTTCGGTTGGAAAACCTAGTGGATTCATTGAGGGTATTACCAAGAGAAGATTTGTACTATGGGTTTGTGATCCCATGCCCTAGCAACGACCCTTTTGTTCGTTACATGTCGGGAATGGGGTATCTGGTCTCGTGGGATATTGTCGAATGGATTTCGACTTCGGATATTCCTAAAAATCACTTGGTAGGACCTGAAGATAAGATTTTTGGAGAGTGGCTTCGCGATGGACGTAAAGCAAGGAATCGTTTTAATGCGAAATGGTCGATGTATAGTTATCCAGAGCCGCCTTCAACCTGTACCCACGAGTTCTGGCCGAATACGATAGCGGTTCACTATTTGAAGACACAGGAGATGTGGATTAAGACGTTGAATTATTTCAATGTCACTAAGAATTTGAAGCCCTCTAAAATGTATCATATTCCTTAGGCTCGATTCGCAGATTCGTCCAACTCTTGTAATTCACTTTTGATTATGTGTTCGATAGCCTGATGTCATGTAGTGATATACTGCACCTTGACATTGTGCTCATTCTTTTTTTGCCCAATATAGAGAAGTCAAATCATGCAAGCTGATTTTTGGCGATTCCATTTTATTTTTTCTTGTGATTTTGGTACCCAGAAGTGAAACATTTCGGCAGCTTTTCAATCATTTTGTTGAATGATAAATGCAGCATTTTTTTTTTTTGACCCGCGATAAATGGAATATTGTGGTACGATATTGTGGAATACTTTTCTGACTTATTATTTGATTTGAAAGTTTCTTTGAGGTCTCTTCGAAATTGCAAAAATATCAATTAGTGTCACTTTGATATCTGTCGAAAAACACTTTGATATTTAAATAGTTCGTGAAAGAGAAGAGTTTGACTGCAAGTATTTTGTAGAGAGATAAAATAACTATTGTACCCTTTTCCTTGAGTTGGCTATATAGTTGGAACTATCTTGGACAAGTTAGCATGTGTGGAGCATGCTTTCGATGAGGTCAAAAATAACGATAATGGTAGATTGGACACATGTGAAGACCAATCCATGTAAAACACGAGAGTAGCCACGTTGGTTGAGTATCCAGATCAGGTATTGCTTTAGCCTAGTCCAAACGCTACACGCCCACAAAGCCAATTGGTTGCACAAGACCGTGCAGACCACCTTAGGTTTTAGGTGCAGCCCGTTGAACTTGATTGCTGGACCTCGTCCAGTTAACAGCCCAGTGCTATGGGCTGGTGGCGGACCATACATATCAATTGTTGTCTAGTCAGAAAATCAACTTCTCCAAGAGTGTGTCATGTAGAGAACATGCAACAACAAGAGGTTGATTTTGTTTATTTTCAGCGGATCATTGGGCTGGGCTCGATTTTGTTGCGAGTCTGGACCACTGTATTTTATATTACCGGGCCTTGTATTGTGGGGAGTGGACTCTGTCCTTGACGCTTTGGGTCGATTTTTTTCTTTGTTGAAGTGTTTGTTTTTGTTTCGGGGCTTCTTCGCTTCGATTTATGTTGGTATCTTGCCAACTGTTGTAGTCGTAGTGTCGAGCTCCCTTTATTTCTGTATCTCATTTCAATTTTAATATATATGTGTTTTGCTGATGAAAAAAATACACAAACGGCCCAATCCAGGCATTGAAATGTTTTAGCGACTAAATTAATTTTGTCGCCCAATCCATTGCCAACCACGTTATTCGTCGGCATTGATCACTTTTTGGCGACGAAAATTGTTTGGTCGCCAAAAACATTTCCCTACTTTGAGTTCTCTCACGAAAAGCCTTTGGCAACAAAAAAGGTAACAATAGGCGACCACATGTTTTGTCGACGATTGTGCATTTGCTTGTAGTGCTATAATTATTACTAGCCAACCACACCTTAACCACAAATCATGCCCCATGTTTAATTTATCAAAAAGTCTAGGAACAGAACTTTATATACAAAAATTCGGACACGATGTGTTTTGGAACGGTCTGATGCACGTGGAGCTTATATTATTTTAAAAAGTTTCACATGTATCGAACGATTTCAGATACATCTGTTTTCGGATCTGTGTGTGTAGACTACCAAGTGTTATGTTTCATTTGGGAGAAATAACTTGGGTCCTTCGATCCCACAGAACTTGGTTGTTGGTTTCTACTATGCTTCGCAAAATGAATAAAATATATATATATATATATATATATATATATATATATATATATATATATATATATATATAAAGTGACACAAAGGATATTATGTCTAAAGAATAGAACATGTCATTTCATGATCACAATGAAACATAAATTTGACAATTTCTGGGTTTGTCTTTGGACTATATTTGAGATAGGATATCAAAAGAATTATCACAGGAGGTTCTGGTTTTGTATAGCCCTTGAACCAGCAGGTCTGGATAATGCGGCTTGGAAAGACTTTTAATACAATCAAAGTATTCATTTACTGCTTCTCCGACTTGAAGTATAGAGGCTTGATACTGTTTATTGTTCCAGCTTAACAGGGCACCAGTTAAGTACTTCTGAACGATTGAGTCAAACTTTTGTATGCAGAATGCATATTGAGAATCATGATATTGCTTGAGCAACATGTCTACATCGGAAGCATGACCATAACAGCAATTGAGTGCAATCCCTGCGAGGCTTGCCACATCAACTTGGCTTGATTTGGCTGAATCTAAACAGACATGACATTCTCCGGAAAATGATGCCTTGCTACAAACGCCGCCAATTATCGAAGTAGCATCCCCGTTCACCAACATCGAGTTATGTATATTCTTGAGGGTAACTAGAAAGACGACACGAAGAAAAATTATCTTCAGACAATTTATACGAGATACTACCATCTTGTCTCTAGTAGTTCTATAGCGCAAAACCTGCATCAATGTCACAAAAAACGTGTACCAGTCATATTTAGTAAAAGTAAGATTAAGACAAAGAAGAAGGTTGAGAAATAGGCTAACCTAGCTTGAAGAGTCTTCTGAAGCTATGGTATAGAAATGCACCTAATGGTTAAGGGCTTTATATATGTAATCTCTATGGATCATTTAGTAGAAAATCAGAAGCTACTTATCAATAAAGATAGTTTACCATATATGGGAGATTAAATTTCTCTATATTCATTCATTTGCTTACATTAATAGTTTGACTATATCGTGTAGAAATTATCATTTTTTTAATGATTTAAAGTGATTGGATCAACTTACGTACATCACAAAACTCTAATGAACTCATTCCACCATCCACTAGTGAGAGACTTGGAAAGAGGCTAAGAAAAAAGCTTTAGATATTTATGTGACATTAATTCCTTTGGATTTATCCCCTAGAATGTTTTAGGATATTGCATTTTTGTTAAATGATACCAATTTTACAAATTTAAAGTAGATTTCTGAGGATTTTATAGAAGTCTGTTAATAAAAAATCATCTGTCATGTTGGAATTCTTTCAAGCTATAATCTGTGAAAGAATTCCAACAGCATTGTCACAAGTGGTTCTGGTTTTCTATAGCCCTTCAACAAACTCGTCTGCATAACTCGGTTTGGTAAGACTTTCACGACACTATAGGTAAATTATTTTTGCTCTTTCAACTCGATCTCTAGAGTGTTGAAATTGTCAAAATAAAATGAATTTTTAGTTGGGTGTTTTATCAAAATTTTCTTGTGTTTTAGAAAGCTTCTTTTTAGAGTGTAGAGGGTTTATCCCATATTGCTTAGGTGGAAAAAAGTTAATGGTTTATATAAGGGAGCATACCCATCAAGTTCACTTTAATAGCTTAGTTCTAAAGTGGCTTAGCTCATAGGTGCTTCGCACCGTAATTAAGGTGATTTGCACATTAAACCGGCGTGCATGAGCGTGACAGTGGGTTCTATGGCTACAACATGGCGCTTTGACAGTGCACTTTGCACGTCGATGGGAGGCGCCTAGTAGGCGCCATTTCTTATTACGACTTGACAGGTGGCGCTGATGTTGCACACGTGTGTCGTTCGTGTGGCGGTTGAGTCACACGGGGTGCGCCCATTGGATTGGACGTGACCCATGGTATGTATCCGTTTGGGTGAACCGATTGGGTGTGAGCGTGTCCATCCACGAACATGTACAATTTTATGTGATTGGGTGCATCTAAGTCTAAAAATAGACTCCGGATCACAACCATTTATACACTGAATTTTTCAAAAAAAAACTCTCACTCAGAATTTGTTTTCTTCTACGGTTACTATGTAAAAACGAAATAACAGTTCCTTATTTTGTTTGTATTTTATTTTTTGGCTCGGTATTCTGTCTGTTCTTCGTTTGTGCGGACGTAAGCAAAAGATTCGATCGGGCTTTGTCATATCTTCGAAACATATTCTCTGCAACCCAGTGGACACCAATTGATGGGGACAAATACTGTTTTTCGGAAAACGACTTTTGTAACGCGCCTCGAAGCACGTTCGTCATACTGTTTATTTTACAAAGATTTCAGATTCACCAACATAGAGTTCTGATATTGATTGTTCTTCCAACTTTCCCGCGCTAACGCTAGAACCTATAATCGAATTGTTCCAAGCAGAATGCGTAGCCCTGTGTAATATATAGCCTATATGTATGTTGTGAGCAGCTTATCAAACAATGATAGGTTGAGCATAGGAAAAGTTGATTGCGATAAATGCAAGGCCTCTAACGTTAGATTGCAGACTCAAAGGATTGGAATTGAAACATTTGCTACACTCGTTTGGGAATAATGTCTTGCTACAAACACTGCCGATCAAACTAGCATTCCCATTTACTGACATGAACAGCTGGTGCATAATCTTCAGGGCAACAACAAAGATGATAGGAAGAAAAAACATATCCCAGCAATCTATACGTGACACTGTCATTTTGTTTCAAGCAATTCAAAAGCACAAAACCTGCATCATCTCAACCTAGCTCTAAATTACAATAGGACGTATTAAAATACAATGTATCGATCACAAATAGGTATTATATATCGTATCGAGTGAAAGATAGATAAACAAATTAATTAAGACAAAGGAGGAGGCTAACCTCTTCAAGTGTCTTCTGAGAATGTGGTAGTACATAGCTTTATATAAGATTTCAATGCATTTCAAAGAAAAGACAATCACCATATTTGTGACATTACAAATTTCATTAGAATTGTGTCCGAGAACATTTTAGAAATCCAAATTTTGTTGAATTCGTTCCATTAGTGTAGTGATCTATAACATAGGGACAACTTTCTTGTGAATTAAACATATAAAGAATACAACATGTCATTTCACTCTACTAGTTAAAGCCCGAGACTTTAGGATTGGTTTTTTGTAAGATCTTAAGTTCGAAATTTTTCAGGTGCATGTCGTCAATTTATACAGGACTTTACAACTCTAGCTTTAATTTAATTAGGATTCTTGTTAGTAGAGGGTGAGATTAGTCCCCCAGAGGCTAGGCATGTGAGTTACCCAAACATTACTCCAAGTTATGAAAAAAAGTACATGTCATTTCATGATCACAATGAACGTAAATTTGACAATAGTTATGGTTTGACAAACAGTAGCAAAGTCTTATAAGTTAGATATTTACTGGAATTTGTGGGTTTGTCTTTTGACAATACATATCATATTGATATAGACTTAATAACCAATTTGAAATAGGGTTCCAAGAGAATTATCACAGGAGGTTCTGCTTTTATATAGCCGTTGAACAATCTCGTCTGGATAATGCGGCTTCGCAAGACTTTTAAGACACTCTAGGCAATCACTTTGAGCTGTTTGGATTTGAAGTTTAGAGTCTTTATAGAGTTTACTCTTCCATGATTGCAACCCACGGTATACCCTTTGCATGACCGTGTTGTACTCTAATATGCAAAATACATAATCAGGATCATTATATTTATCATTGAGCAACTTATCGAGATCAAAAGCATGACGATAACAACAGTCGATTGCGATCCCTACAAGGCTTTTCTCACATCAACTGGTCGTGTACTTTTGACGGGACCTAAATGGATATGACATTCGTCGAGGAATAATGTCTTG
The DNA here is from genome assembly GCA_019985065.2 of Arctostaphylos glauca. NCBI lineage: Eukaryota > Viridiplantae > Streptophyta > Magnoliopsida > Ericales > Ericaceae > Arctostaphylos > Arctostaphylos glauca. The sequence goes on along the minus strand of JAHSPW020000011.1, from coordinate 29,308,024 downwards.
TTACAAGCGCTAGCAATTATCACAGTGGCATCCCCGTTCACTAACATAGAGTTGTGTATAGTACTCTTGAGGGTAAAGAGAAAGACGATACGAAACAAAACTACCTTCAGACAGTTTATACGGGATACTGCCATCTTGTTTCGAGCAATTCTCAAACGCAAAACCTGCACTAATCCAACCTTTATTAAATTACATTAGGACATCTTAGAATTCAAAGTATCACAAATAACTGTTTTTGTTATATTGAATAAAAGAAAGATTAAGACAGAGAAGAAGGTTAAGAAATAGGCTAACGTAGCTTGAAGAGTCTTCTGAGGCTACGCCATTGACATGCACATGGTGGTTAAGAAATATATATAACCACTATCAGGACTCCAGATATTAAAATGCACATAGTTTCAGAAGGCTAAGATGAAAGGCTAACCCCTTGAATGGATTACATTCAATGGGTTTCGTCAAAAAGTGAGAAGTTATTTACAGAGAAAGATTACATATCGTATATGTCACACTAACTACTTTGTATTACATACATATACTATACAAATTTTACAAATTTCAAGTAGATTACTGAGGATTTTATAGAAGCCTACTAATCAAAGATCATCTTGTTTTTGGTGGGAATCGTTCAACGGCAAGCACACAGAGAGATATCACCATGAACTGATCAAATTGAAATTTATTTAAATTCACACTAACGACAATGAATCACAACCCCAAGGGTTGGCTTGGTGATTAATGTTTGGGACTTAAAGGTATGCTCCCTCCTAGGTCTCATATTCGAAACCTCTTGAGTGCTATCAACTCTTATGAACCCTGTCCATACAGGGTGAAACCTAGTCCATACACATCCATTATCCTCTTTCTTTAATTGCATCCGCCACTGCAGTTTCAACCTTCTCAACAAGTTTGACATGTTCTTCTACATGTCCATAGTCATCATTGACTTCGCAATCAAAATTATAGTGGTCGTACTTACCATAGATGTAGCACTGCACGTTTGCAGTACACTCCTTGTTGTAGTGGTCGTATTCATTGCAAGCGTAACACTACACCTGACTCATGGCGATACCTCTGCCTCTGCCTCGTCTGCCCTTGTTTTTGCCCCTCTCTCTCTCTATCTCTGTCTGAAGAAACTCGTCTTGTCATCTTCCTTCTCTATCTGGGCCTTTGCTACCTCTGCCACTGAACAGACCACGTCCAAGTCCTCAGTTTCTGATCCTAGTTGGTTTGGTTGTAGTTAAGATAACTTTTTGTTCAATATGCTTAGCTGACTATCTCCTAGTTTTTTTTTTTCTGGTCTGTTGGAGGGTTTGGCATACCTTTTGTATAGTTATTATGGTTTGCTTCTTGCCAATTTTTGAGGTTCTCTCAGGGATTCGAGCTGGTAAATGAATATTGCCCTCTCACGTGCCAACCTAATTAGCATTCGATAGGTTGTTGTGACACATTTCTATTTTGTTTCCTTTTAAACTTTGTAATTTCTTCTTTCAAAGATTAATAAATTTCTTCTTTTTGCTGATAAGAAAAATAGTAATTGTGCAACACAAGCTAATGTGCAGAGTGAAACTGTATCTTAAAAAACTCTGTAGTGGCACTACATCTTTAGCATACTGTACTGATTTATATCATACGGACAACTTTTGTAGGAACAAAGGTATAAAGATTTTCCTTTTATAACTCAAAGTGTTTGGGTCTGCTTATGCGCTCGACTAATCTCTGGAGACTAATCTCACCTTTTTCTTGGCGGATATTCCAATTAAAATCAAAGCAAAGTTTTACAAGGAATGAACTCATAAGAGTTGGTAGCAGTTGGATAATTGCGAACCTAAGACTTTGGAGAGGAAAGATATAAGGATTTTATTAGACTACCAAGTGTTATGTTTCAATTGGGAGAAATACTTTCGGTCCTCGGAGCCCTCAGAAATTGGTTGTTGGTTTCTACTATGCTTTTCAAATTAAATATTGAAAACAGGATCTTAGTGGTTAAAGCGTGAGACTAATTAAAAGTTTGTTCTCTCTTAAGATCTCAGGTTTGAAACTTTTCAAGTGTTACTAACTTTTATAAAGTCAACTTATACCGGCCTTTGCAGCCCTGACTTTAATTGGAGCTTGGACTAGTAGACAATGAAATTGGTCCGGATTAGTCAAGACGTAAATTGGCCTGAATACTTTGAGTTAACTAAAAAAATTACATACCATTTCATGATCAAAATGAAGCATAAATTTGACAATATTTATGGTTCGACAAACACTCAAAAAATCTTATTCAAATTATCATGTTTGTCTTTTGACTATGCATCTGATAGTGTAGACTTAATAACCAATTTGTAATAGGACTCCAATAGAATTGTCACAAGAGGTTCTGCTTTTGAATAGGCCTTGAACAAGCCGGTCTGGATAATGCAGTTGGGTAAGACTTTTAAGACACTCTTCATAATCACTTTGAGCTTTTTCGATCTCAAGGATAGCAGCTTTAAAGAATTTTTTCCTCCATGTTAGCTGCGCACCATACGCCCTCTGCACGACTACGTCGTACTCTTTTAAGCATAATGCATATTGAGGATTAGTACTGTATTGCTTGAGAAACTTGTCAACACCCAAAGCATTAGTATAACAACAGTCGATTGCGATCCCTGCAAGGCTTTTCACATCAACTTTTCTGCTACTTGATTTCGCTGGATCTAAACAGATATGACATTCGTCGGGGAATAATGTCTTGCTACAAACGCCACCAATTAAGGAAGCGATATCTCCGTTCACTAACATCGAGTTATTTATAGTCTGGAGGGTAAAGAGAATGACGACACGAACAAAAAATATCTTCAGACAATTTATACAGGATACTTTCATCTTGTTTCGAGCAATTCTGAAGCGCAAAACCTGCATCAATCCAACCTTGTTAGTTATATTGAATAAAAGAAGGATTAAGACAAAGAAGAAGGTTAAGAAATAAGCTAACCAAGCTTGAAGAGTCTTCTGTGGCTATGGTATCGAAATGCACACAATGGTTAAAGGTTATATATAATCTCCATGGAACATTTCCTAGAAAATCATAAGCTACTTATGAAAAAGGGTAATTTGCCATATATGAGACATTAAATTCCTTCATATTTGCTTAAAACAGTTTGCCTATAGGGATGTCCTGCAGAAACTGTCATTAGCACTGCCGAGTTAGAAAGATAACCACTATCAAGATTTTAGATATCTAGTCAAAGATGCTTTAAGTGATTACCTGGAGTTCTCTTAAAATGAATATTTAAAATTGTTAAAATTAAGGATTTGATTTGATATGGTCAATATCCTTGATTAAGTATTCGCCTTTATTTTCTACCTTAACTGTAGGATATTTCCTTGTATCGTTGATTCTTTCCTTGTAAATGTTTCCTTGTATCGTTGATTCTTTCCTTGTAAATATTTGTACTATATTATTGTAAGACTACAATGAATGAAAGTATCAGAAATTTATTCCACAATTGTGTTTATTTGACATGGTATCAGAGCCTTCTTCAATATCCTCTTCTTTACCCTAGGAATTGAAGTTTGGTTCTGTATTCACAATTGTTCTTTCTGTTCATACCATTCCGCTGCGAAGTTTTTTTTGTTTTTACCACTATGACTGAAGAAAGTGGTAGTTCTCTAAAGAAAAATGAACCTACTAGTATCCCTGTTGGAAAAAATGGTTTGGCGACATATTTTTAGCTAAGTTTAAGCTAAAATAAAAGTGGATTCCACATATCTTTATGTGTGAATCTAAGTGGCAATGTGTTTACATACACATGGAGCTTAAGATTGTATATTTGGTTGGACAAAACCATTTATATGTGAATTAAAAATTGAATTCAAAGTAGGCTCCAAAGATTGGTAAAGTTTGGTATTTTTGGGTGAAAATGGTGTTAGTCCCACATAGGAAAAATGTGGAACATTCATGTGGTATATATAGTTTAAAATTGCTTAAGGGTTTGGGTCCCAAGGGCACCCCACTTTTGTGGATGGGGAAGGACTTAGGTAGCATGGGCTTTGGCCCAAACTACCACACGCGCGCGCGCCGCCGCCGTCCGTCCGACCGGCCGTGCCGTGCCGAGTTCGGGTTCGGGTCATTTAGATAATATTCTTTTTGTTGGAAATTTATTTAATTAAATTTAATTAATTAAATAAGAATTTTATTTAATTAGATCCGGTTAACCCGTTGGTCCGTTTCAGACCCGCGTGGCCCAATGGCATTTGACCGTTGGCCCATTGGCATTTGACCGTTTGGCGGTTTCTGACCGTTATGCCCAACGGATGCGTCCCTTGGGCCAAACCAATACCATTTAAGTGATTCGGTTTAACCAAACGAACCAGTGCACCTATTAGGCCGAACCAGTGCAACTCTTAGCCAGAGTTGCACCCTTTTGCAGCCTATAAATAAAGGCGAATTCAGTCCGAATTACGAACTTAATTCCCAGACTAAAAACCTTGCATTCATAGCATCTTGTCCGCACTTTATTTCCGTTCTTTGAGAGAGAGTCCAGTACACATTTTCTGGTTCGACAGACTAGTGGTTTGCAGTGCTGCTACCATTAGTGTTGATCGTTGCATCCTGGGAGACAGACGCCAAATCAACTCGTAGCACCGTAGCGAGGGCGTATTTTGTCTTAAGGAGATTGTGTCAAACACAAACCTCGATCAGTAAGTTTTCGTGTTTTGCTATAACGCTTCCACAAATCGCTTCGCTCCGAACACCAAGTAAGTTCCTGTCGTTTTCTGTTTCTGTCTTATTTTACAGATTATTAATAGCCTAGATAACAATCTTAAGACAAAATATATTTTTCTAGACTATTACAAATCTGTTCTTGACAGAATTTTTTAAACAGTTTATATTCTGGTTGTTGTAGCGACATTATTTTATTTGCTTTACATTTACAAAACATATTTCGTTTTGTGGTTTAAGAATGTCAGAAGTGCAAGAAACTCCTACACCCGCTTCTTCTCGTACACCCACAGTGGCAGTTGCAATACCGACTGCGGTTCCTATGAATCACGGGGAGAAACCCGAGAAGTTCAATGGAACAGAGTTTAAGAGATGGCAGCAGAAGATGCTGTTCTATCTTACAACTCTTAACCTTACGAGGTTTCTCCGTGAAGAAGTTCCTACTTTGACGGACGATAATACCGATGTACAGAGTGTTGCAGCGGTAGATGCTTGGAAACATGCAGACTTTTTATGTCGGAACTATATCCTCAACGGGTTGGACAACACATTGTACAATGTTTACAGTCCACTCAAGACGGCTAAAGAACTTTGGGATTCTTTGGATAAAAAATACAAGACAGAAGATGCCGGTTCGAAGAAATTCGTGGTCGGTAAATTTCTGGACTATGTGATGAGTGACTCCAAAACGGTGATCAGTCAGGTTCAAGAAATCCAACTCATTCTGCATGATATTCATGCCGAAGGTATGTCTCTCAGTGAATCTTTTCAGGTTGCTGCGATTATTGAAAAATTGCCACCCGGTTGGCGGGATTTCAAGAACTATCTGAAACACAAGCGCAAGGAGTTGAAACTCGAAGAACTTGTAGTTCGTTTGAGGATTGAAGAGGATAACCGAGTTTCTGACAAAAGGACTGGAAAAAATTCAATGCTGGCTAAGGCTAATGTGGTGGAACAAGGAAAATCATCCAAGAAGAGGAAACATTCTGGCCAAGGTTCGAGTCAAGGCTCGAAAAGTGGAGAAAACAAGAAGTACAAGTTCCAAGGGAAGTGCTTCAAGTGTGACAAACAAGGCCACCGTGCAGCGGACTGTCGTAGCAAGCCAAAAGATGGGAATGCTCGTAAGAAACCTGCACAAGCCAATGTGACCGAAGTGGAGACTCTCTCCGACAATGTTGAAGACATGCATCTTTCAGCAGTTGTCTCTGAAGTGAATCTTGTGGGATCTAATCCCAAAGAGTGGTGGGTGGACACTGGCGCTACCCGTCACATATGTTCTGATAGGAAGATGTTCTCCTCTTACAACGAGGTGACCAATGGAGAGAAACTATTCATGGGTAACTCTTCTACTTCGAAAGTCGAAGGCGAAGGGAAAGTGATACTCAAGATGACTTCGGGAAAGGAACTCACTCTCAACAATGTGCTCCATGTTCCAGACATTCGTAAAAATCTAGTCTCTGGATCTTTGTTGAGCAAGAATGGGTTTAGGCTAGCATTTGAGTCTGACAAGTTTGTACTCACTAAAAGTGGGGTGTATGTAGGAAAAGGGTATATGAGCAATGGGCTTTTTAAACTAAATGTAATGACTGTTGTACCAACTTTGGCTATGAATAAAAATATCACATCTTCTGCTTATTTCGTGGAATCTTCTAATATTTGGCATGGTAGACTAGGGCATGTGAATTTTGCAACTTTAAGGAAACTAATAAGTTTGGAATGTTTGCCTAAGTTTAACATTGATCCAAATCATAAATGTGAAATTTGTGTTGAAGCGAAATTAACAAGAACTTCTTTTCAGTCTATACATAGAAATACTGAACCTCTAGACTTAGTGCATACTGATATTTGTGACTTCAAGTCAATCCAAACAAGAGGCGGTAAAAAGTATTTTATTACTTTTATCGATGATAGTACTCGGTACTGTCATGTTTACTTGCTAAGAAGCAAGGATGAAGCTTTGGAAATGTTCAAAGTCTATAAGAATGAAGTTGAAAATCAACTTAGCAAAACGATCAAGGTTGTAAGAAGCGATAGAGGTGGCGAGTATGATGCACCTTTTGGTGAATTCTGTAAAGAACATGGCATTATACATCAAACCACTGCTCCTTATTCCCCTCAACAGAATGGTATTGCTGAACGCAAAAATAGAACATTGAAAGAAATGTTTAGTGCTATGTTGATTAGTTCTGGATTATCTCAGAACATGTGGGGGGAAGCAGTGCTTTCCGCAAACTACATTCTTAATAAGATACCCCGAAAGAAAATCAATAAGACACCGTATGAATTATGGAAAGGTCGAGCACCTACCTATAAATTCTTGAAAGTGTGGGGGTGTCTAGCAAAAGTAGCAGTTCCGGTACCTAAACAAGTGAAGATAGGACCAAAAACTGTTGATTGCATATTCATAGGATATGCTGAGCATAGTAGTGCGTATAGATTTTTGATACACAACTCAGAAATTCCAGATATGCATGAAAATACTATCATTGAATCTAGGAATGCATATTTCTTTGAAGATGTATTTCCTAAAAGGCTTCGACACGAGGCTACTTCATCCAAAAGGACTATTGATGCTACGTTAAATAGTCATCAAGATGTTGAGAATGATGAAGAACCTAGACGTAGTAAAAGGGCAAGAATTTCAAAATCGTTTGGACCAGATTTTCTAACATATTTATTAGAAAATGAACCTCGGACTTTTAAGGAAGCAATGTCCAGTCCTGAAGCACCTCTATGGAAAGAGGCTGTTAACAGTGAGGTTGAATCCATTCTGCAAAATCATACATGGGAACTAGTGGATCTTCCACCAGGGAGTAAACCTCTTGGATACAAATGGATATTCAAAAGGAAGTTGAAAGCAGATGGTTCAATTGATAAATATAAGGCCAGACTTGTAGTCAAGGGTTACAGGCAGAAAGAAGGGCTTGATTACTTTGACACATACTCACCTGTAACAAGGATCACGTCTATACGAATGCTTATTGCCATTGCAGCATTGTATAATCTTGAAATCCATCAGATGGATGTCAAGACTGCATTCTTGAATGGTGATCTGGACGAAGAGATATATATGGAACAGCCTGAAGGGTTTGTGGTTACAGGGAAAGAAACTAAAGTTTGTAAGCTTGTCAAATCTCTCTATGGTCTAAAACAAGCACCGAAGCAATGGCATGAGAAATTTGACAATGCAATGATGTCAAATGGATTCAAGATAAACGAGTGTGACAAATGTGTGTACATAATGCACACGAGCAAAGGTTATGTCATAGTTTGTCTTTATGTTGATGATATGCTCATCATTGGTAGTGATAATGAAATGATTAAATCTACCAAACGAATGTTGAACAAACAGTTTGACATGAAAGATATGGGTGTCGCAGATGTTATATTAGGAATGAAAATTTCTAAAACATCTGACGGATATACTTTGTCACAATCTCACTATATTGAGAAAATACTGGGTAAATTCGGCAAGTACGATGAACGTCCTGCAAGGACACCTGTAGATCCAAGTCTACACCTACCTAAGAATAAGGGTGACAGTGTATCTCAGTTAGAGTACTCTCAAATTATTGGCAGTCTAATGTACTTAATGAACTGCACACGTCCAGATATTGCGTACGCTGTGAGTAAATTAAGTAGATACACCCATAATCCTGGCAAAGATCATTGGAAGGCTATCGTTAGGGTTCTTAGATATCTAAGATACTCCGTAAACTATAGTCTACACTATACTAGATATCCTGCTGTGTTAGAAGGATATTGCGATGCCAACTGGATATCGGATACAAAGGATTCCAAATCTACTAGTGGTTACGTCTTCACCCTTGGAGGTGCAGCCGTATCTTGGAAATCTACGAAGCAAACTTGTATAGCTAGGTCAACAATGGAATCAGAGTTTATTGCTTTGGATAAAGCAGGGGAAGAAGCTGAATGGCTTCGTCAATTTCTGGAAGATATTCCGATGTGGCCGAAACCTGTGCCGGCAATATGTATCCATTGCGATAGCCAATCAGCAATTGGCAGGGCACAGAGTAATATGTATAACGGTAAGTCTAGACACATTCGTCGTAGGCACAATACTGTTAAACAACTGCTCTCAAGTGGGGTTATTTCCATCGAATATGTGAAATCAAAGGACAATATTGCGGATCCACTAACTAAAGGATTGTCCAGAGAGCAGGTGTATAATTCATCGAGGGGAATGGGACTTAAGCCTACTACTTTGGAGTCACAATAATGGACACCCAACCTACTTGACTGGAGATCCCAAGATTTAGGTTCAAAGGGACAACCAAGTTATGTGTGCACTCACCAGAGTCACTAAGGAGAATCCCTCCTCACCTATTCCTATGATGGAAAAAATATAGTGATGCTGCATCGTGAGTAAGGTTAAGCTTTTGTTTTTAATGATTCTTATATCTTGACAAAACAAGTGGAGTATAGCAGGATACTCTTAATAAGAATTACCTATATGAGTGTGAACTGGGGCCGGTTCTATGAGAATTGACAAGGCTAAATTCTCTAGAGCACTCATGAATGACCAGGTCTTGTTCAGGGCCAAAATGAACACAACCGTGAGAACCAGTTTGTGTCAGAGATATTCTGTGTGAATTCTATTGTCTTGGTTTACGTCAACGGCTGAACAGTTCAAGGCATCGCGTCCACTGATTAGCTAGTAAACCCGATAGTCTTTCACAAGGGAAGGTTCAAGGTCAACAGCTACCTATCCTTTGCAGAATCTCTCTTTAATTGTACTCTCTCAGAATTTGCATATTGTTGCATTTCGTATCTTTCAATTTCATTCATGTGGGGGACTGTTGGAAAAAATGGTTTGGCGACATATTTTTAGCTAAGTTTAAGCTAAAATAAAAGTGGATTCCACATATCTTTATGTGTGAATCTAAGTGGCAATGTGTTTACATACACATGGAGCTTAAGATTGTATATTTGGTTGGACAAAACCATTTATATGTGAATTAAAAATTGAATTCAAAGTAGGCTCCAAAGATTGGTAAAGTTTGGTATTTTTGGGTGAAAATGGTGTTAGTCCCACATAGGAAAAATGTGGAACATTCATGTGGTATATATAGTTTAAAATTGCTTAAGGGTTTGGGTCCCAAGGGCACCCCACTTTTGTGGATGGGGAAGGACTTAGGTAGCATGGGCTTTGGCCCAAACTACCACACACGCGCGCGCGCGCGCCGCCGCCGTCCGTCCGACCGGCCGTGCCGAGCCGAGCCGAGTTCGGGTTCGGGTTCGGGTCATTTAGATAATATTCTTTTTGTTGGAAATTTATTTAATTAAATTAATTATTTAATTAATTAAATAAGAATTTTATTTAATTAGATCCGGTTAACCCGTTGGTCCGTTTCAGACCCGCGTGGCCCAATGGCATTTGACCGTTGGCCCATTGGCATTTGACCGTTTGGCGGTTTCTGACCGTTATGCCCAACGGATGCGTCCCTTGGGCCAAACCAATACCATTTAAGTGATTCGGTTTAACCAAACGAACCAGTGCACCTATTAGGCCGAACCAGTGCAACTCTTAGCCAGAGTTGCACCCTTTTGCAGCCTATAAATAAAGGCGAATTCAGTCCGAATTACGAACTTAATTCCCAGACTAAAAACCTTGCATTCATAGCATCTTGTCCGCACTTTATTTCCGTTCTTTGAGAGAGAGTCCAGTACACATTTTCTGGTTCGACAGACTAGTGGTTTGCAGTGCTGCTACCATTAGTGTTGATCGTTGCATCCTGGGAGACAGACGCCAAATCAACTCGTAGCACCGTAGCGAGGGCGTATTTTGTCTTAAGGAGATTGTGTCAAACACAAACCTCGATCAGTAAGTTTTCGTGTTTTGCTATAACGCTTCCACAAATCGCTTCGCTCCGAACACCAAGTAAGTTCCTGTCGTTTTCTGTTTCTGTCTTATTTTACAGATTATTAATAGCCTAGATAACAATCCCTGGGTTCCATATCCAGGAAACTTCTTCCCGAATCACTCCGGAACCGCTTGATAGTACCAATTATGTTGAGTGGTCCTTGAATTTTCGAAATAAAATCCGTGGGAGAAAACGTTGGGGTTTTATTTCGGGGACTAAGGCTGCGCCACAAGATGTTAAATCGGAGGAATATGAAACATGGGAGGATGAAAACGGCTTGGTTAAATCTTGGCTATATGATGCAATGACGAAGGATATCCGATCTCTCTTTCTTCGATTGGGTACAGCGAAGGAGATATGGGAGGCAGTTAAACAGACATATTCAGTTGATCAAGATGCATCAAAAGCTTATCAACTACACTGCGAGGTAATTTCTGTCCGCCAGAATGGAGGTTCGGTTATTTCTTTTTTTGGCAACCTACAGAAAATATGGCAGGAACTTGATGAAATTGATGATTGTACGATGGAATGTGCCAATATATTGTAACATATACCACAAAGGTTAATTCCCAACGTGTGTATATGTTTTTGGCTGGTCTTGACCCTCAATTAGATGGGGTTCGAGGCCGTGTACTTGCTGCCAAACCACTTCCCAACATACAAGCTGTTTATGCTATGGTTTGTGCGGAAGCTAATCGCCAAGATGCTATGCTTGGAGGAAAGATGGGAGAAGGGGTTGTAATGGCCTCTCTGAAAACTCCTACTTCAAAGAAGGATCGGAAGTGTACTCATTGTAATGGTACTGATCATACGGTGGATACGTGCTTTCGACTCCATGGGTATCCAGATTGGCATCCAAAGGGCAAAAAGGCGTCTTATGTGTCTTCCAATGCTAAGGAGGAGGACCCTAATTCAAAAGGAAATCTAGCCACAACTCTTGGATTTACTGCTAAGACTGGTATGTTTTTTATTGGAAATAGTGATTGGATAATTGACTCTGGCGCAACAGATCATATGACTTGTGATCATTATAGATTTAGTCACTTATCCCCCAAATGTTCCAAAACCACCATTACCAATGCCAATGGTGTATCATCCCCAGTTATTGGAGTTGGTACAGTTCCGTTATCTCCCACATTAGCTATCAAAGATGTCTTATTTGTGCCATCATTAAATTGTAATCTTCTCTCCATAAATCAATTAACCAAATCTCATAATTGTGTTGCTCTATTTTTTCCTACTCACTGTGTCTTTCAGAACATCCATACTCAGGAGAAGATTGGCAGTGGTAGACAAGTTGGAGGATTGTACTATCTGGAGGATGGGTTCCAACATCTCAACAAAAATGGGCAAGCTCATGTGGTGACTGAAGATTTGGTGAATAAGAAAAAGGAGAAAATTTGGTTGTGGCATAAGAGACTAGGATATCCCTCTTTTGGCTATCTTAGGAGATTATTTCCTTCACTATTTAGTGGATGTAATCTTTCAGATTTTATTTGCGAAACTTGTGTGATGGCGAAAAGCCACCGTACTACTTTCCATTTGAGTAATAGCAAAACAAATCTACCTTTTTCATTAGTTCATTCGGATGTTTGGGGACCGGCACCAATTTCTACTCTTAATGGGATGAGGTGGTTTGTAACTTTTGTGGATGATTGCACTCGAATGACTTGGCTTTATCAATTTAAGCGCAAGAGTGAGGTTTGCTCAATTTTTCGCATGTTCCATCAAATGGTGACTACTCAGTTTGGCATTCCAATAAAAGTCCTTCGTTCTGATAATGGCAAAGAATACATAAAGTCTTGCTGGATTTCATGCACTCAGTAGGGATTATTCACCAAACAACTTGTACAAATTTCTCTCAACAAAATAGTGTTGCAGAGCGAAAAAATGGACATTTATTGGGAGTTACTCGATCTCTCTTGATTGGGGGTCATGTTCCCTCTTATTTGCGGGGTGAAGCTCTGAATTCAGTGGTCTACTTAATAAACCGTACGCCATCTAGTGTTCTCAATTTTAGAAGGTCATTGGATGCTCTCTCTGATCACTACACTCTTCCACCAGTAGTGCTTTTGGCCCCTCGAATTTTTGGATGTGTGGTCTATGTACATTTACATCCGTGTCAACGGAATAAGCTTGAGTCTCGGGCTTTAAAGTGTATTTTTGTGGGATATGGGGTTAATCAAAAGGGGTACAAGTGTTATGATTCATCTTCTCGGAGGCTTTATGTTTCATGGATGTTACCTTTCATGAGAAAGAACTGTTTTATAGGCCAGTGACTACAGATTTTTCACTTCAGGGGGAGAATCAGGAAAAAGTGATAAATCATGAAGAAGTGGAGGCATTTTTTCCTAGAAATTCAGAAAATATTTTTCTGTCTGGAGATTCTACAGACAAGGGTAAATTTTCAGATGAAAGGGAAGAATTACCAATTGCTGAACCAACGACTTCAAACATCGAAGATAATCCTCTCCATGATAGTACAATGTCTCTTGATAATCCAACACAACCACTGGGTCAATCTTCTCCTGAGATTCCTTTAGAGGTATCCACTATTCCTAATCCTATTTTTAATGAGGGTACTATTTTTGAATCTCAAGTGTCTCAATATCGTCTTCCAGCTCGTTCTAATCGTGGTATACCACCCATTCAATATGAGCCTAATCCTAAATGCAAAGCTAAATATCCCATTAGTAATCATGTGTCTTTCCAAAAACTATCCAAGTCATATGCGTCCTTTGTGCTACAGTTATCGTCTGTTCTTATTCCTAGTAAAATGCAGGAAGCTTTAGCAGATGATAAATGGATCCAAGCCATGACAGAAGAAATGGCAGCACTTGAAAAGAATCATACTTGGGAGCTTGTGCGTCTACCAAAGGGAAAGAAAACCGTGGGATGTAGATGGGTGTTTACGGTCAAGCATAAGGCAGATGGGACAATTGAAAGGTATAAAGCTCGGTTGGTTGCAAAAGGATATACGCAGTCTTATGGGATTGACTATCAAGAAACTTTTGCACCTGTTGCCAAACTTAATAGTTAATACAGTTAGAGTGCTCCTGTCTTTGGCGGCTAACCGGGACTGGCCACTTCTTCAATTTGATGTAAAAAATACTTTCTTGCATGGAGATCTTACAGAAGAAGTGTATATGGATCTCCCTCCGGGTATAGAGAAATACTCCAATATTCCAACGGTGTGCAAACTCAAGAAAGCTTTATATGGGTTAAAGCAATCTCCAAGAGCTTGGTTCGGCAGATTCACCAAGTCTATGAAGAACTTTGGATATAAACAAAGCAACTCAGATCACACTTTGTTTTTGAAGCACCAAAATGGTAGAATTACTGCTTTGATTATCTATGTTGATGATATGGTGGTGACAGGTGATGATCAAGATGAAATTGAGAGCCTACAGCAATACTTAGCTTTGGAGTTTGAAATGAAACAACTTGGAGACTTGAAGTACTTTCTTGGGATTGAGGTAGCGCGCTCAAAGAATGGTATTTTCTTATCTCAACGAAAATACATTCTTGATTTGTTAACTGAAACAGGTATGCTTGGATGTAAGCCTGCAAATACTCCTATTGAACAAAATCATAAGTTGTTTCACTGTTTGGATGCAACTTCTACTGATAAGGCAGGTACCAGAGACTTGTGGGAAAATTGATTTATTTGTCCCACACAAGGCCAGATATTGCTTATTCAGTGGGTGTAGTGAGCCAGTTTATGCATGATCCTCGTAAACCTCACATGGATGCCGTGGAACGTATTTTAAGATGTTTGAAGTCTGCTCCAGGTAAAGGGTTATTGTTCACCAAGAATAATCACTTGAAGGTAGAAAGTTACACTGATGCAGATTGGGCTGGTTCAGCTAATGACAGAAGATCTACATCAGGATATTTTACTTTTGTAGGGGGAAATCTTGTGACTTGGAGGAGTAAAAAGCAGCCAGTAGTGGCAAGATCAAGTGCAGAAGCTGAGTATAGAGGGATGACTTTTGGAGTTTGTGAGTTACTATGGTTGAGGAACTTACTTAGGGAATTGGGTGTTGACTATCAGGACGCAATGAAGTTGTATTGTGACAACACTTCAGCTATAGAAATTGCTCATAATCCAGTTCAACACGATAGGACGAAGCATGTAGAAGTTGATAGGCACTTCATCAAAGAAAAACTTGAAGCTGGGATCATTATTTTTCCATTCGTGAAGTCTGAAAATCAACTAGCTGATATTCTTACTAAAGCTGTAGCCAGTAATGTTTTTGATGTCTCTTTAGACAAGTTAGGCATGTGCGATATCCATGCTCCAACTTGAGGGGGAGTGTTAAAATTAAGGATTTAATTTGATATGGTCAATATCCTTGATTAAGTATTCGCCTTTATTTTCTACCTTAACTGTAGGATATTTCCTTGTATCGTTGATTCTTTCCTTGTAAATGTTTCCTTGTATCGTTGATTCTTTCCTTGTAAATGTTTGTACTATATTATTGTAAGACTACAATGAATGAAAGTATCAGAAATTTATTCCACAATTGTGTTTATTTGACAAAAATAAAGGAGGAGGCTAAGAAAAAAGGGTATCCTCATTGGATTACGTCCAAAGTTGGAAGTCATTTACAAAGAAAGGTTACCTGCCATATATTGGACTTGCGGCCCCGCTGTGCGTAATTAATAGGTTATTGTGTATCAAAATGACGTTATTTTGGTGTTCGGACAATTTTTTATTCGTCAAAATTACATCGTTTTGACACACAACACGTCTTGTTGTGCACAGTGCATAGCAGGTTCTCCCATTCCTCATATACGTGACAACTTTGGATTTATCCCCTATAATGTTTTATGTTATGCTAAATGAGATATCAATTTGTGGGATTGCTAAGATCCATCAATTTAATTTGATAGGCGTTGAAGATCTAAGTAATACCTGTCTTCGCAAAACTCGTAAGTGTCACCCAACCGATATCAGCCGAAAAGCATTTCGATACTTAACTTAGAATACGTAAAAAAACACCCAAAAATTATTGTACTTGTAGTTGACATGTGTACCTTGTTAGGTTCTACAGTGTCTCCATTATATAAGCGGTCATGTGCCCCAAATTGATAAAAATTCTTTCTCTAATAATCGAGTATTTCATTCTGGAATCTCTCCATAACTTATGGATTTTTAAACGGAAATCCTTTCATAAGTATGAGCCTTCCATACTGTGGCTCTTACCATAATCCCAAAGTTCCAAAATATGAGATTCATTTCCGGAAGGCTTAGATTCCTCCCTAATCTTTCGGACTGTGGGTCAGAGCTCAGTCCAACAACATGCAATGTTGTCGACCCATTCCACTGTCCAACCTTTGGGCCAGGCTTGCACTTTGGCGCCTAGTCTGTCCATGCCAACTATCAGCAGGGCCGTGCAAGGCCAATCAGCATGGCTAAACAGGCCGATCCAATATTTCCGCCCACCACACAATTTTCCTAATTTCAAGTAAATTTCTGAGGATTTTATAGAAATCTAATAATCAAGGGTCATCTAGCATGTTGTTTTTTGATAACTCAAAGTGTCCGGGCCAGCATACGTGCACCTTGATTAATTTTTATGAAACTAATTTCACCATCTACTAATGGGGGCTCAACTTATAAAAGAAGGACTGGATT
Organism: Arctostaphylos glauca; assembly: GCA_019985065.2. Taxonomy (NCBI): domain Eukaryota; kingdom Viridiplantae; phylum Streptophyta; class Magnoliopsida; order Ericales; family Ericaceae; genus Arctostaphylos; species Arctostaphylos glauca. Next base: position 29,291,808 of record JAHSPW020000011.1, on the reverse strand, counting down.
GGTCCCGTAAGAGTTTTTTTTCTTGAATCTTTAAAAATGCATTACAAAGATGAAAAGGAAACGAGGGTGAAACAACATTACACAGATAGCGACGAAGGTAAACTAGATTAGCACCGGGTGCTCGACAATCACATGCACCCCTTGAATCACAATAAAAGTCTCAAGGTTGCCAATGGGGCCAACTAAGATAAAAGAAAGGACAAACAAGGCTTAGTGTGTACCCTAAACCGACAAAATCAAAAACACAAAAAAACCCAAAAACTCCAAGAGAGATTCCAAACTTTAAATCTTAAGAGAGAAGAAACTTTTCAATTGCAGACCTTAATTATTTGGTTAACCACTTGGTTGTCATCTGTCATGTTTGCAACAAATTGGTTCCTTTTAGTTTCTTTCTAATGTCTTGATGATTGAAGATCCTCTCGGATTTCTAGAATCTGGCTTTGTACAGAAATGGTTCGCCTCTCTTCCCACCCTCAGTCAACTAGTTTATTGTTGGTGTATTTTTTCTTAAAGTAAATCTATGTCTGTTAGAAAAGTTCCGAGGTCCAACTTTTGGTTTTCAGAGACAGAGTTAACCTGTTCGACGAAATACCCCAACGAGTTATCTTAAATTTGTACAGACCATATAAGTCTGCAAAATATATCTTATACACAATGTGGATTTCAAAGAATAATTATTTCTTTCTTTCTTCATTATTGGTGCCTCACCAACCTCTTTCTTTTTCTTTTCTTTTCTTTTCTTTTCTTTTCTAGATAGCTGGTGACAATGATTGTAGGGTGCTCATGAGCCAATCTAGTTGTGTTTCGAGTCTGGCTTTTGTAATGTCATTGTGCTAGTTATCCTTTTAATCATTGTACAAACTTGCAAAGATTACTAAAAAAATTACCCTGCAAAAGGCAGACACAAATTCAAATAGCTACGACTCCCAAATATAATGGAGACAACTGATATTCTCACTTTTTAGGTCTTATTCATCGCATGCAAATCAAACCCTGCAATTCAATTTACATCCACAATCAAGAAATAAGCTGTGAAAGTACTCCAACAGCATTGTCACAAGAGGTTTTTGTTTTGTACAGTCCTACGACAAACTGGTCTGGATAACGCAACTTGTTAAGACTTTGAATACAATTTTGGAATATTGTTTTTGCATTTTCAACTCGATCTCTAGATTCTTGAAATCGAACGTTCACCGAACTTTCCTCCGCTAAAGCTAGAGTCTGCACGATGTAATCAAACTGTTCCAAGCAGAATCCGTAGTCAGATTTGGTATATGTTGTGAGCAGCTGATCAACAACGATAGCTTCAGCATAGGAACAGTTGATTGCGATAAATGCAAGGCCTCTGACATTAGATCGCAGACTCAAAGGATTGGAATTGAAACATTCGCTACACTCGTTGGGGACTAATGTCTTGCTACAAACGCTACTGATTAAACTGGCATCCCATTTACTGGTATCGGGTGATGCATAATCTTCAGGGCTAGGAGAAAGATGATAGGAAGAAAAAACATATTCCAACAATTTTTACGTGACATTGTCATTTTGAAGCGTCATCTAAGTATGTGGTAATGAAATACATAGCTTTTTTATAAGATTTCAATGGATTTCGAAGAAAAAGACATTCACTGTATTTGAGACATTAAATTCCATTAAATTTGTGTCCGACAACGTTTTAGAAAGCCAAATGTTGTTGATTTCATTCCATTAGCGTATTGCTCTTTTATATGGGAAATGTCATATACTTTGAATTTCATAGTAAATTCACAAGATTTTCACTTGTATTAATTAGGATGTTTTTATTTATTTACTGATAATCTGCGGTACCAATTGTACAGGTTTCAAGTGGATTATATAGAAATATACTAGTCAAATAATTATTTATTTTCTTTTCAAAAAATGGGATCCTTTAAATTTCTTTCTAACTTCTTGAGATTATAAAATCTTCTCTGATTTTAAGAATTTCATCGTGTCAACCTGTTTGATCTTTAAAGGTTCACCTCTCTTCTCGCCCTTTTTTTTTGCCAGGCAAAGAAAGAAATTCATTAATTTTTAAACAAAACTTTTTACAAAGATTAAAAAGACTACAAGGATGATTGCCATTACAACGAGACATATTCTCACCCTTAATTAATAGCTAGTTTATTGGATTTTAATGGATGAACATACCATAAAATTCATATTACGCTACTTAGATAAACACATTAAGACTTGCACCACTGGGATAAGCATACCAAAACTTTTAAAGGATCTTCTAGATGAACACATCGTAAAATTTAAATTATTGTGCTTAGATAAATACGCTAAGCAATACGCGGTTCAGATAATCACATTGAGCAAGTCACAAACAGGATAAACATTCAACCACCGGGATAAGCTCACCAGACAGCATTACGTAGATGATCAACAAAAGTTAATTATGCTAGATGAGCACACTAAACGGCAAACGACTTGGATAAATAGGTTGAGTAAGTCACAAATTGAATAAATATGCAATGTCAATGCTGATGGTGTTATTGCTGCTGGCTGCTGTTCAAAGTTTTGATGCTGCTGAGTGTGCTGATGCTAGGGCTAGCTACTGGCCAATATTTTGTTTTTTTCAATTGGCAAAGAAAAACTCATATATCGTAAAGATAAAGAAAAACTGAAATCAATACAATAGAAGGAGAAAAGCATTGAGAGAGCTTCAAAGAGAAAACATGGATCTTTCTAGTGCTACTACTCGCTAGAACTCAAACTACTGGCCATGCATTTGTTGCTGCTGTTTATGCTACTGGTAGTTGTTGTGAGGATAATGCTAAAAGAGAGATGGTGCTGCTGCTAACGGTTGAATGGTGGCTGCTCTTCTGCTGGTGGTAAACTAAGAACTGGATGGACCAATAAATTAGAGAAGGTTATGTGGAATTTGTGTACCTTTGCAACAATTTGGACCATTTGGAATCAGAGGAATCAAGCGGTGTTCAACCAGAAGGTTTGCGATGTTCATCAAACGGCGGAGCAGATTAAACGGTGGGTAGCCATCTGGACAAAAGCGAAATTCGACTTGAAAGGAATCACGGTGGCGGATTTCACAAGGAATTTGGAAGCAGTGAGAAGAATTAGGGTATGAAAAGGGGCGGTAGATGGAGCTGTTCATTGCTTCAGCCGGAGGAAATTTGGGCGTGGTGGCGGAGAACGGAGTAGGTTGAGGATGGTAAGTTGGTAGTGGACGGGGCTGGTTTCTTTTGGGTGGATATTTGGGGGTCGGATACCCAATCTCAGAATCGGGTCAGTGGGTGGGTTGGGTAAGGCTAGTGTATTTCTTCATAGCTTGGCAACTTGCCAACATTGTAATCTCTAGCCATGTATCATGTTTATTTATTATATAAAATCTTTTTGCGGATCAAAAAAAAAAGAACTGGATGGACCAAGATATACATGATGCTCTGCTAATTCTTCATATGCTGATGGTCTTGGAATTTTGAGTCATCTTTAGTTTCTTTTCTTTTTTGGATAAACACATCTTTAGTTTCTTGCTTGTATTAGATTCTAGTTTATTTGCGGTGTATGTTAGGTTTTGTTTTGTCTTTGGTTGTTACCTTACCAACCCGATAACCTTTTAATCTTTGTACCATTTTCCAAAGTTTAATACCTTTCTTTTGGCTATCAGAAAAAATAACAGTGATTGAGCAACACAAGCTTATGAACCGAATGGAACTGTATTTTCAAAAACTGTGAACGATGATGTGTGTAAAGATCAATAGCTAGAGACGCAAATCATGATGATATGTGTAAAGAATATCACATATATTTCATGATCACAATGAAACATTGACAATATTTATGCTTTGACAAACACTCACAAAGTCTTATAAGTTAGTTATTCATTCCAATTCGCGGTTTTGTCTTTCGACTACATGATGATATAGACTCAATAACCAATTTGTGATAGAATTCCAAGACTGTTATCACAAGAGGTTCTGCTTTTAAATAGCCCTTGAACAAGCTGGTATGGATAACGCGGCTGGGTAAGACTTGTAAGACACTCTTGGTAATCCCTTTGTGCTTTTTCGAGTTGAACTGTAGAGGCTTTATAGAATTTATTCCTCCATGTTAGCTGTGCACCATATGCCCTTTGCACGACTTGGTCATACTTTTCTAAGCATAATGCATATTGAGGATCAGTGTATTGCCTGAGCAACTTGTCAACACCGACAGAATTACTATAACAACAGTCGATTGCGATCCCTGCAAGGCTTTTCACATCAACTTTTCTGCTACTTGATTTCGCTGGATCTAAACAGATATGACATTCGTCGGGGAATAATGTCTTGCTACAAAGGCCACCAATTAACGAAGCGATATCTCCGTTCACTAACATCGAGTTATGTATAGTCTGGAGGGTAACAAGAAAGATAACACGAAGAAAAGCTATCTTCAGACAATTTATATGGGATTCTGCCATCTTGTTTCAAGCAATTCTAAACCGCAAAACCTGCATCAATCCAACCTAGTTAGTCATATGAAATCAAAGAAAGATTAAGACAAAGAAGAAGGTTAAGAAATAAGCTAACCTAGCTTGAAGAGTCTTCTGAGGCTATGGTATTGAAAAGCACATAGTGGTTAAGGGCTTTATATAATCTCCATGGAACAAAGGGCTTTATATAATCTCCATGGAACATTTCCTAGACAATCAAATAACGGTAATTTACCACATATGAGACATTAAATTTCTTCGTATTTGCTTACAAAAGTTTGACTATATCGTACAGAGACTATCTTTAGCACTACCAAAGAAGCTTTAGATATCTAGTCAAAGAAGCTTTAAGTGATTACTTGAATTTCGTCTGACAATCACAAGTTATTTACAATGAAAGATTTCTTACTATATATGTGACAATTTTGGATTTATCCCTAGAATGTTTCATGAGATTGCCCGATAATGGAGGACGAAGAAGGCCGCCTTCAGGGGGATCCGAGCCTGAGATACCACTCTGAAAAAGTTAGAATTCCAGTCCTGTGTCAGAATTTATAGGCTACAAAAGTTAAGATGTGTCTGACTGATCAACAGCTAGCCGTTATTTTCTGTAGATAAATCAAGTCACTTGAATAAAATAAGAAAAGACTGGCCAACTTCTTTGTTGTCCAATCTTGAACTGCAGGAAGCAGTCCAACCTCAGACATCTATCACGACAATCAATGATTCATATTTACTAAAGGCTTTTCACGGTAAAAATAATAGTCTCTAAATATACTTTTGACAATTAAAGCCATGTGAAATGCTCTCTGCAGTCCAAATGTAGGCTGTAGAAAAAGCCAAAACCAGTAAGAATTCATACATCGTGGACTCAGGGGCAAAACTAAGATTCGATATTTGGAGGAGCTGAGATTTTTTTTTTTTGGAAAAGAAGGGGGCCGAAATGTAATTTTTTTAACAATTTTTTTAAAATTTATACTTATGTCCTAAAGTTCTTTGAAATTTTTTGTGGGGACAAAAAAAAGGCTCCCCCGTCTCTATGTAGTTCCTCTTTTGCGTGGACTTGTCTAAGTGTAATTGTTCAAAGAGATACAGAGATAGTATATAGCTAAGATTTCATGAATCTCGTATGGTGGCGATTTTACGAAGAGAACGTCCAGAAACACAATCTGTCGTGTATAGATTCGAATACAAATTGTTTAGATCGTCCGATGCATATGAGTCCTTCCAAAATAATGAGGACTCTACATGCACCGAACGGTTTTGTACACATTTGTATTCGGATTTGTACACGAAATGCATGTGCAATCTTTCTCTTTTACAAAAGGATTAATGTTTCCTCGATTGGAGTCTCATCTCATGCCTATATCTTGACTGCATCAAGACTTGCCGCAGCTGCCGCCGACCTGCCTATATTTGTCTGCTAGTTGTTTTATATAGACAGCACATAGACAAATTTTCCTGCTTTTTTCGCAGTTTTAGAACACAACCCATGTGCTTGGCTTAGTTAAGTTCATACATGGTTAATTTATATAGCTAATGTCAAACAGACACACAGAATAAAATTATAATAGTGCTGTGGGGATGAATAAGTGACAGTAACTGTCGCAGTACGGCAGTATTTAGAGTATTGACCGATGGTGAATCATGTGTAACGATTGTGAATTTTTTAAGATTTTTTTGATGTAAAAACTTTAGAGCACTTAAATCAGCCGTAAAAGTTGAATATTAGCCGTAGTGGCAATAAACCAACGTAAGTCTGGTTAATTGAGACTCAACTTATACAATCAATCAGTATTTGTAATGTATGAGTGCGATATACTCTTTCAAATGGATCACAAATCTTCCCATTTATATAGCTGTCATGCTCTCCAAGCTCTTTTGTCATTCCTCTAGTACTTGCTTTGATCTCTCTTTAGCTGTTGCAGTACAATTCGGAGAAGATACTTATCTTTATGTTGGGCTAGCTCCGTATTTTGTAAGAAAAACTCAAGTAGAACGCAAAGAGGTCGTGTCCTTATCGTTTCTCGAGAGAAATATTAAATTAATTGGGAATCTAATGTAAGTTAGACAGCCTGCCGCATATATGCGGAACAGTACATGTTGTCCTCTGCTTTCTAGTCTCTTCAAAACTTGCTAAAATATTAACAAATAAAATTTTACAAACTATTTTCATCTCTAGCATTATGAGCTCAATGATTACCATATGAGTCTTTTATTTTAAAATTGGTTGGCCTCTTGAAGTATTCCCATTCAATTGGTTCCCTTTTTTTTCAAATTTGACACTTGGCAACTTCTACGTTCGGAGCAAGTTATTGTTTAATTAGAACACAATTTTATAAATATGTGGAAATACTGTACTGCAATTTCACGAAAATGATAAAACACCTGAATAATCAACTTATTTTTCAAGCAGGGTCTCATGAATTCTTCCCTCTTGGCCTTCAACTAGATCTTAAAACGACTTGTCAAATTTTTTATGATCATCCCTGATTGGTTGTCGGCAAATTCTATTATCGAGTTGGACGTCGTATGTGTATGTGCCAGTTTCTCCTAATACGTTATTATACAATTAATTCTGTTGACATATATCTAATTGTTGTTAAGAGACAATAAGAGTACTATTGTTCCAATAGATAACAAATTATAAACTTATTGATATCAAAGCCCCTAAAGAGTAATGATTATCTTTCTCTCAACTTAATAGGAGCAAAATTACTTCTTTGTAGGTATGATATTTTACTTTAAATCGATGAATCAAAATGCACGCATAATTAGAGATGTCAGTACCCCTATATCATCCATCGTCCGGTCTGAAGGACTATTAGGCCTTCGATCTCTTCCCATAACCACTTTGAAGTTCACCTGTTTGTAAATTTCGTCCTCAGGACAGTACCATCGGGATATAATGTATTTGCTCGAGAAGTTTTCTTCTTCACAACTTAGGAACCTATGTAGTGCATTAGAATCACCTCGTATTGATAAAAAGTCTAGAGAACAATTTGAAGTGGAAATGAAGAAAAAATTTCTGATCCTAAAAATATAAATGCTAAATTGTGCAAGAATGCTATTTTGATCAAACCATCATACAACTCGAAAGGCACAAGGAAAATTACAATTATCAGTCTCAACTCAAGAGGAAGAACTAGCTAGTAAGAATCACAAAACCAACCAAGTCTATTCTAAGAGTTGGTTAATTTGGTGGTGAAGGTTTGGGACTTAGTGATTTGCTCTCTCAATTCTTATATATGACGTTAATACATACAGATCAAAACTCTGACTTTAATTGAGATTTTCGCGGGTAAGATGTAAGATTGGTCCTTCAAAAATTAATCGATGTACATGTGAATTGAACCAAACACTCTGAGTTGTAAAAAACATTTATCACAAAGGAATTACGAGATTAGTGGATTACTTATCAAGCAAAGTGATTAATGGTAGAGTAATGAATTTGCTAGACAAGATGCGTCCTGCCAACTGCAAGGTTAGAGACAACACTGTTGTACGGTTGAATTATATCACGAGGAAATTATTATAGGTGGAGTACTTATTCATATGTGTGCAATTATAGTGGTGGTTAGGTTCAACGCATCAAAGGACTAAAATAAACAAGAAAAAAAATGTCTTATCTTGATCACTATCTTGTACTTTTCTCTTAAAAAAATAGACTACAAACTTTAGAAAAAGTCTAGCAACACAATTATTTTGAAAGACTCTATATATATATTCGACGATTCCGAACATATCTGTGTCCGAATGTATACATAGGAGTTCTGTTCCTTAGACTTGCTGGAAACTCCAAGATGAGAGCAAAACGAAATATGATTGATCAACACAAAAGTCATCAACAAATAGAACTTTAACTCATTTTCTATCCTAATTGGTTGATAATGACATATTTAAAATCATGAATTATACTGATTAGAAAATTGGCGATTTCCAATGAAATTATAGTGGGTCGAGTCGGTACTAAATTTGGCCATTAACTGAGTGAGGCCCAACAACCAAACCCCATGAACCGGACCAAAAGCGCCCGACACAGTTCGCACGATTTTGCGCAACCAACCCCTTCGCGGGGGTGCATCATGTGGGCTGGGCAGAGTGATACCTCATCCAGAGGATTCGGCCCAATGTGGCTATACCCGTCCTCTAGGTGACTTGATCTTGACACGTGGTGTCCAACCTAACATCTGGTATGTCATGCATAACGTCAATAGGAGCGACGGTTACTTCCGACATTATCGGAAGCATGCTTCACACATGCTAGTTTGCAGTTCAAGTTAGGCCCGACTATATAGGGTAACTGATGGGCAAAAATTACGGTACACACTTTATCTCTCTACAAAATTGCTTTCAATTAGATCTTTCTTCTTCACGAACTGACTTCAGAATTATGGTATTGTTTGGCTAACATCTGCCGAACAACACTAAGGAGTTCTTGTTTTTGCAGTTTACAACAGATCTCAAAGGGACTTTCGAATCAAATAACAAATTAGATCTACGATCAATCGCATAAAAGACCAAAATAAATAATAAAAATAAATCCCCCTTTTTCTCTCACTTTCAACAAGCCTAGATATATAGAAATTCGACTATAAGATTTTTCATGGAGCTAGATTAAATGCATGCATGCATAAGTAGGACTTTTCTTCAAAGTGGGTACTTCAACAAGTTTTTCAAAGTGGTCCATCTGTGTGTCTTTAGACACATAATTGGCTTGCTGCCATTATATTTCTTCTCTCATTTGTTCCCTTGAAAGGGTACTCTGATTTATTTGTTAATTATAAACCTAGCTACCTCTGTCTCTCTCTCTCAATTATTTCTATTTAAGCTCCTCTGAACCTACCGAATGCATTGGTCATTTCCTTGCATTAAAGCTATCTCTTCCTCCACTTGACACAAATTCTTAGACCATCATGAGCTTCCAACCAAACACTTCACTTGAACTAACTCTACCTTATAGTGATCATCAGTTCAGCTTGGACCTTGTTCTTGATAGGTCATCATCATCATCTTCTTCTTATTCTTCTCCTTCATCACCACTAAGCCCAGCAGCCAATCACAGAGTTTTTTCCTGCAACTACTGCAAAAGAAAGTTCATGAGTTGCCAAGCCCTTGGAGGCCACCAAAATGCTCACAAGCTTGAAAGAACCTTAGCCAAGAAAAATACAGTACTCGTGGGGAGCACAGCTGTAGGAACACATGGAGGGTGGAGCCATGGGTTCGAACCCTCGGGCCATGGTCGACCTGTGGAGCCTCTTGTCACCGGTCAGCTTGATTTGTCTCTGAAGCTGTGAAGTACATTAGTATTTTCTACCATTTTTCTTGTTGAATGCCAATTTGTTCTGTAACTTTTCATTCCATGCCTCAAAATATTAGAATTTGGAAAATGAAGAGTACAATAACTGAAGCCTAAACTATATGCAGTATCGAGATTCTCAAACATCAAAAAATATATTTCAAGAAATGCAGTAAGTTTGTGTGTATGGAAATGCAGTTTGTGATCATTAAGCATCAGAAGTTTGATTTCCCCCATTTCATGGATGGGATTGAGATGTCCATTTCATGATTACGTAGCGGTGGAGGAGGAAGAGTTGCATCGATCCCAGCCCGGGCTGGCCGGATCAACCTACGTTGATCCCAGTTTGGACTAGCTTTTTGAGAAGTCCGTTTCTACCGCACTACTCACAGCCCGGCTAGCCTGCTAGTGGGTAGCGAAAATTTTCTCGTTCTCTGGTCAAAGACTTGATTGGAAATCTACTCCGCGACCATGAAAACCAGGACAGATGTAGATAATATCATCACAACTTTTTATTCAAAACAATGAAATGGTCCGAAAACAAAATTTCCATATGCACCTAACATAAAAAAATGTCACTTTGAGATAATGTCTCCCGCTTTAACATCATCCTCCCTTGTCGAGCCTAATTTCGTTGACCCATTTAAGTTTTAAGTACAGTAATATTCTTTGCTTTGTATTGAATTAAACCACATGCTCGATTGCTTGTGCGGGTCCCGTCAATTTTTCTGAGTTCTATTGTTGGGAACGAACTCTCTAGGCAGGATACTTAACATGTCAGATAAAGTACTGCGTGGGTGGATGCCTCATTCATGCACTTATTGATGTCTACTATTGAAGTCTACCATTCAAGCTAGAGTTTCGGGAGTTGTAAGATAGGAAAGGTCCCTCCTTATCTATTTATATGGTTTCATTCCACGTTTTTGAAGGATTGAGAAATTATATCTATAGATTTCTATCCTATTATCGCGGTCATTGTGTGAGAGAAAGACATACATAGTGAAGTTTGACATGCAATTGTTAGGTTGGTATTCTTTTAACCAAGCAGCCGGTTTACCTTAGGAAACAGACATTGAAGCGATCCTCCAATACACTCGATGAGGTAGAAAATCAGTCTTAAAAGGTCTGTGTATACATAGTACTCGGTTCGATATCGTATGATTTACATTTCATTTTACATTTATGTAATTTTATCAATTCAATTCGATTTGTAATTTTTGAATGTATCTTCGAATTAATTTTTCTCCACAATTGGCTCCCTAACTAACGGGATTATTGAAGCCAGTGCCCTCAACCGAAAGGAACTGGCATTTCAAAATCAAAGAGGAATTTTGACGCGCAATATGCCGGTGGGTACAACGTCGTTTCAGAACTCTATAATTCGTGTTTAAGCCAGTAATTATACAAGCAATATTAACGAATGATGGATAGTCACACTTTGGCATTTCATATAGAATGGTTTGATATCTTGTGCAAAATTTGAAGGTTTCCACCTGTCAAGAGTGAAGTGAAAAATTCAGAACCGGTCACTTAGAACTACCAAAGGTTTGTCCACTCGTTAATTTTCAGACCTCAAGAATTAGTCGACATTAAGTTGAAAGCAATCCCAAAACCGATTAGATACCTCAACTATCAAGAAAAAAAGAGTACTAAAGTGAAAATTTTGATATCATGTTGATAGGATTTGATTTCTTTGTAGTTAGATTTAAAGTGGAGAAAATAATTTGAGCAGTCTCGGGTTGTTTAATAGTGTTTTAATGATTTAGGTATGTCTAAAGACTCTTACTAGTAAGAGTTTATTCTTATTTTTTTTATCAACAAAAGTAACAATATATTAATTTTTAGAGTAATGTCATAAAGGCACAAGGGCTACAAAGCATATATATAAGGCATCAAATGCCGCTTGAAACCCTGAAAGAACACTCAAAAGTTAGCAAAGTACAAACCAAATATGGAGAAGCTATAGTGCAGTCCTATGTAGTGTGAATAAAATGATATTGTTTTGTCATTTTACCCTCGAAGCTACATCGTTTTAACTTATCACAAAAATTATTATCAAAATACCTAGATACCAAAACGATATTAGTTTCAAAGACAAAGTAGGCAAAACTAAGTTGTTTTGCCCATACTACACGCATAATACAGAAAATTACACTGTAGCCTTCCTGAGTCAGTACAAACCACACTGAACAGAAAATTTACCTCATGACATACACTTAGGCCAAAAGCAAGAACAACAATAGAACAATAACCCATTAACTACTACATCATCTACTGTATCATTACCATATTTCAAAGAATACACTATTTAAAGCAAAAAATTGATAAGCATAATAAATGAAGGAGCAGAGCTAGCAGAGCCAGCAGATCCTTTTGAACTCTTATCTAGTTAATCTTTCCAGTCTAGCAAAACCAGCTCCAAGAAAGTCATCAGGAAGCATAGGATATCTAAAAATCAGCAAAGAAACAATTGTCGTATGAGCATCAGTAAGGATATCCGCAGCGAGATATATCAATAGTGTGCAACAACACTGTATACACGGCTGAGAAATAAACAGAAGAAGTAAAGACTAAGCACAATGAACTAAATAGGCAAAGACTATATAAAACACAAAATGGGGCTACTTACTATCACTCTAGCGAGAGGGCTAAATGAAATTTTTGTGCTCAATCGATACAGATAGGGACGTAGCAGTAGATACAGGTGTAGCAAAAGAAGAAGCATCTCATGGCTTTTGAAGGAGTTTCTACTGGAATGTGTTAAGCATATACTAATGCAGCTCGCTTGTAGAGAGAAGACTAAGAGCAATGGGTTATTCTTCTTCCTATCGTCAATTGAGTCTGAATTTGAACTGCAAAAAGGACTGAATCCTTATTGATACTTATACAATGTAGGTTGAAATTGATCGATGCATCTGATAAGTATCAAGTTTACTTCATACTGATAGACTAATACTCAGATACGGGTAAAATCATTGACTAATCCAAATAAGGATTATTCTTTATTGTTTTTTTTTGATAATCAAGGTATTCGACCGGCTTTGAAATTATTCTCAACAATTAAAGTTAACAACCGGACAAAACTCCAATGACCCTTAGCTACTACTTCCGAATCATATAAAACCCCACCTAACTCCTCCAGAACTATAAGTCAAAATTTCTTCATGTCATATGAAGAAATAACTTATTGGACAAGGCTAGGGATTAGTATGACTCAACCAAAGCTAGTATTATGACTCCATATTTTAATCTCCACTTACTCCCACTTAATTGTTACTCAACTTATCAGTATGAGATCATATGTTTCTGTAGTAGGTCGAAATATTATGTCGCTTCTCTCTATTGACAGTAATAGACCCTTGTAGGGGTTGGGCTTATAGTCTAGCCAGATTAGTTGAAAGTCCAAACAGTCTTTAGGCCTGATCACATAGGTTGGCGACGTTAATTTTCCAATAGAGAACTGAGCCGACGTGTCATGCGAAGAATATGTAGGAAATTTGGAATTTAGGGAAAGAAGCTTGGAACGGAAATTCGAGACTCATGGAAAGAATTGTTTTTTAGAATTCGAGAAATTACAGAAGGATTCTTAAATAGAATCCGCAAATAATAAAAAAAGGATCATGGATAGATTTCTCTATCGATTTTCAAAACAAACAAACATCTATATGAACGAAGATATAGAACTAGAAACATAAGCAATCAATATGGGTACAAATAATTTTACACTTTCTCCTCCGTGTTTTGACTTAAGCAACGGAGTGCCCTTGAACTGGTATTAATCATATGGTACTAATGAGTTGTTCCCTTCACATGCAATAGGTATTAATAATATTTAAAGATGTGCACTAGATCAGATTGACAAGTCTAACAACCCTATAATTTTATTTTGATTCTCCATGATTTGTGAATATATGGTTCAATAAACTACCATGATTAATTATCACCAAATTCATGGATTATTGGCATGTATTCTTAGATGGGCTAGGCTTGATTTGGATGAATGGGCCATTCTTGCTCTCTTATTTGTCCATTGAGTTCGGTTTGTACTACAAAATAGGGTCCTAGAGCATGTCAAGAACTTCTAACTAAAATGTCTAGCCAATTATTTACTTTTTGATTTTAACTAGCCACTTGTCAATCACAATTCTAACAATTCTATCTAAAGTAACTATCATTATATTTAAATATTATTTTGTTGTAAAAAAATAAGAGAGAGAGTGAGTGGGAGTTTAAAAAGTAGAATTAAAAAATATAAAGGTATTTTTTTGTGGGTAAATAGTGACTAAATAAATTAAGTTAGGTACTATACACAAAATTATTATAATTAGTCTTAATAGAACCTCTTCAAAGGAGTTTTTTTGTTATTTGGCTATCGAAAATAGCTAAATGGATAAATGAGTCATTTAGCTATGCTCTTGACATCCTCTTATAATAGTTGTATTTGTGTATATAGCTTAACCAGTTGCGCGTACCCATCACGTAGAACCGCATAGAGTTCCGAGAATGGCACACAAAGGCGGCGGTAACTACGCTGCTCCCCCCTCCGCCGACGCTGTCGCGGGGAACGAAGATCTCCTAACAGAGATCTTAGCTCGATTGCCCGCTAAGCCGCTCACCCAGTTCAAATCGGTGAGCAAGCACTGGCTCTCTCTCATCTCCCACAAACGATTCCCTGTCCTCCACGCCCGCCACCGCCATCGCAAACCCGCCTCAGCTCTCTTCGTCCGCAGCTTCAACGCCGAAACGGAATTCTCCTTGGTGCCCTTCCATGATTGCCTTTTCAAGGCCCCACATTTCAGGTCCTTCGGCCACCCAGGTACCGCAATCTTGGATTCTTGTAATGGGTTGTTTTGCTATTCCAAGCTTGACGAAAGCACGGGCGACTCAATCCTCAGGTACTACGTTTGTAACCCCACTATCAAACGATCCACTAGGATTCCGTTACTGGGTGTGGTGTACGATTGTAGAATACCCAGTGGTAATTCTAGGGTCCACCACAAACTTTGCAATTCCAAAATTGATGTACCTACAAGAGCCTGGAGTGAATTGAACATAACCTTGGTGGGTGTTTATGTGGCTTTTGATCCTCTGATATCACCTCATTACAGAGTTATTTGTATTTGGGAGTGGAATGCTGCTGCTTATAATTACGAGATAAGAATGGCAGTTTATCGATCCGAGATAGGGTTGTGGGGTGAACTGATGGGACCTTTTAAGGTACCTAATCAAGTGGTCTTTGAGAATAGTAGTTTCTGGAATGGCAGATTGCATTGGATCAGTAATAGCGAGCTCGTTTATTTTGACATTGAGGGAGGACACCTTAAGAATATGCCATTACCCTTGAACCGTAGGGAAGAAACTGTTGCCTATTTTGGGGAGTCAAGAGGCCATTTGCATGTTGTTCTGAATAACAAAGCCGACGATTCTCTGTTCAATGTTTTTGAGATGAAAAATGACTACTCTGGGTGGGTTTCAGTATTTTGTTGTGATCTTAACCGTTGGGTATTTGTATCTTCAGAGATATTTTCATACTACCTGCCTCCGGCATTTTCTTTGGTATTTCTGGGAAGAGGAGATAGTGAAGATGAGTCTTTTTTCGTGGTAGAAGTATCTCATAAATTGATGTATTATGATATTAAAAACCGTATCCCAAAGGAGCTATGCAATTTGCCGCCATCTTCAGGCTATAAAGTTTTTCCATATGATGAGACTCTATTTGAAGTTTAGAGATTGTGCTTTTTCAGTTAACTATTTTCGGAACTCATTGCACATTCGAGTAATGCTCCTGCTAGATGTTTAACTTTAAAGGTTGGCACATAGCTTGTATGGAACCTTGAGTAGTTTGATGTTAGAGGGGAAGGAAAGTTATCATGCCGATACACTGTGACTCAGTCTATGCTTTCCTGCACCAAAGTTCTGTCAATAACTATGGGATGCATGGTTCTTGAAGGAAAAGATGCTGAGTTTGGGATTCATTTTCCATCATATTCTATGGAACTGGATGGTCAGTGTTTTTTCTTCTTTGATGTGGCTTGGAACCTCTATATACAATTGGTCTAACGCCATGTTCATCAGTTACAGCCGCAATAGAAAGGCGAAGTCTTGTTACCATTGCCCTTCTAGGTTATGTTTTGTCAATAACTATGTGATTTGTGATGTTTTGATCTTAAAGTGTTATTCATCTTCAGTTTCAGACATGAATTGCCGTATAGTTGTCTTTGCAATGATGCATACAGTTATATATGAAAGTTTAATTCTGCTCGAGTCACTCGTGCGGTTTTTCAAGCCTTTTTATTACTGCTCATATAGTGAATAATGTTAGTTTGGCTTTAATTTTAATCGCAAAATACCTCGTCAGTTTCTGTTCTCCACCGTTCATGGGTTCAGGGGTGCTAGTTCTGTTTCAATTTTTGCCTTGTGTAAATTGTCAAGTGTTCGGAAAGCAAGTTTTGTATTCTGCTGAGTATAAGTGATTGGCTTGCGTCACTAGGCTAGGTAGGGTGTGGATAGGTGATTGGGAAGGACATTTGCATTTGTTTAAGTGATGTAACTGTAATTTGATTGTGGTTCATGGAATTACCATAATTGAAAAGGCAAGGAAGTCCTGTTCATCAGAAAAGTCCTATTGTGTGCTTAGATCTACAAGCTAAGCGGTTCTTGACTTGGACACATTTTCCAGAATCAGTGAGTCAATTGTGACTATTGCGTTCCAACGAAAGAAGTGCTGTGGGCTTAGTTCTACGAGTTAAGAGGTTTCGTGACTCGGACACAATCGCTGCATTCTAACCATAAAAGTCAAGTTGTGAAATTTGGTGTACGAGCTAAGCAGTTCCTGACTCGAACAAGTTCAAATGAACTGTATGAGGAGTTAAGACCATAGTGTGCAAATTCCAATATTTTCATTTAGATATTTTCTCTCTGTATACTGCTGCTGGAATCCCGCTGCAGTCATGGTTATGGCTGATGTTTACAAAAAATTGGTTTTGCCGGAGTACCTCTTTCCCCTTGTCTTGTTGCTGATTCTGCAGAAATGGAATACTAAGGACTGCATGTTCTTAAGCACTGTTATGGGCTACTACCAGTTGAGGAATCTGTTCATATGAAGAACAGGCGAATATTCACAGTTAAGGTGAAGCACTAGTACACGTTAATAGAAAGTCCAACACATGAATGAGGACTTCTATAACTAATGAAGTGCGTATAATTCTGGATTGGAGTCGTACCGGTATTGCGTCCTAAACTTTTAACATTTTATTTCCTCTTGGAGACACAGATGTAATAAAATGAATTAATATCATCATATTTATTGTATATTGAATACTCTTATTGTGTGACGCATGATTTTTATATATATTTAGATTTTAACAATTAAACAAGTAAACTTAAAAGCAACATATGAACTATCTTTGTAAAATTATATTCTAATTTAATATATTCTAGCCATATTCGTATTTTATTTTTTCAGATTTTCTAGGATCTTCGTGTCTATATTGTATTATATTCGTATTATGCATCAATATTCATGCTTCATACTCTAAAACATTACATATTATGTATCAGTATCCATGCTTGTAGAATGGATGTGGAATCAGCTGCATGGTGGAACCACAGGTAAAGTTTTTGCTCTTTATGTCCTGGAGTCTCCTCATTATTGTCAGGAAAATGGAGGGATCATCAGTCAAGTTCCCTCAAAGATATTTAATTTATCAATGTTTGGAGTTAGGCTTCCTGTGCTGCAGCTTCGCTGCGTATAGGCACATCATGCCATCATAGCAAAATCTTATAAAATGCTTCTGGTTATGTCATTAACGTGTCTGGTTAATGGACTTTGTGTGTTCTCGGGCTAGATAAATACATGCGTTTGGATTCTCAATCACCTGGGTAGTTTTTCTGTTTGATTTCTCACATATTGCTGCTATTTCATGGCGTATTACCCATTAATCATGGCCCATGGGCATTATGAAGTTTGTGATACTATAGCTGTATAAAGTCTTTTTCTACAAGTTCATACAAGTATTTACCTTTATTGCACTTGCTGGTTTCTAATGCAAACTGGAGGCTTAACTTCCAAGCTCAAGGTTTAGCTTAATCCGTGGTCTTATAAATGAACATATGATAGTGCACCCCATCTTTACGTTCAGCTGAAAAAGACGAGTGGGCATTCAAAACTAAGCTCATAGCCAGTCCAGTTCCACACTAGAATCTGCATCAGCAGCAGGAACATCGGTAGCTTCATTGAGGGTGAGGCATATCCCTTGTTAATTGACCGAGCAAGCTAGGAATTCTGCTACCCTAGTCTTGGACTACTAGTACGTTAATTACATGAGCAATGTGACTGACATTTCCCAATTTTATCTTCAGGAGGGCATGGCTTTGCATTCTGGAGGGAAGCCCTGAGGAAACCGTTTAGCATCGGTGCAATAGTTGTAGATCATATGGTTGGTCTGTACCCATTTCATCCTCTCTCGGCCTGTGGTATCCATTTCTAGCGAAAGCCATTGGTTTCCACCGTAAGCCAAGGAACCACAAGAAGTTGCTCCAGAAGACCAAATGCAAGCATCGGCTTTGAAATCTGTATAGGAAGTGGTGAAGGGAGCTTGATTCCAGTCTGTCTTGACTAGCCCCCCTCTTGTCGCCCACTGGTCCGCGTTCCAGATGCTGGAGTATAGCCTCATCGGCTGATTCTTCGGGTATGGCACGCCGATTGACTCCATGTTCTTGAACTCTCTAACCGGAGTTCCATCCACGGAGAAACTGAAACAAAGGAGTATAACAAAACCCTCCTTAATTTTCAGACAATGCACATGAAGAGAAACTGGCTAAATCCCACCTCGGAGGTGGGAAGAACTAGGAGAAGAAATGGTGTGTGCCCAGAAAAGTACCCGTCCATGTGTGCGTCGGATTTATTTTGGTGCTAAAAAGACCAGGTTTGTTGAATCCATAGTATGAATACCGATATGAGATATACCTATAAGTAGAATACCAATACGGAATACAGATAGTGATACGAGAAAATCTGAAAGAATAAAATACAATAGAGGTACGGTGATACGAGAAAACTTAAAAGAATAGAATACGAGTACGGTTAGGATATGGTACATTAAAATTTAATTTTACAAGGTAAATCATTGTATACATTTTTCTTATGATAGTTTTTAAATTTACTTCGTTACTTGTTTAATTTTTGAAATACAAAGATATAAAAATTACATATCACACAATAAATTTATTCACAACGTTACAAAAATAATGGTATTATTTCATTTAATTATATCTTTCTCTCTAAAGAATAAATAAAATATTAATTTTTTTAATTCTAAATAATTTTACTCTAATATTATAGAGGGGCGTTCGAAAAGTTTCCCATTACCCCAGAATACGTCAAAAATAAAAAATTATAATTTTTATATTGTGGATACTTTTGAAATACAGATTTACGAGTATTGAATGAGTATCGGTATCCAAGTATTGAATGAGTATCGGTATCCAGTACGAATATATTACGACGTATCGGTATCTTTTTGCTTTTTGTGCATAGCATTAAAATGAAATTCTGCATGGGTGCTTACACAATTCCTTTGGGATTCCAGAGGACAGAGTAGGTGTGGAAATCAGCAGAAGGGTCGAACCAAAGCCGAAACTGCTGTTCTCTGTCGCCCTTTCCTTGGCTGTACACATTGGTGTGAAGTGTATAAGGATCACCACTCAAGTTCCCCAAGAACTCAAAGTCTATCTCATCATGGGTTGATCCTTGCGATGATAACTGCAACAAAAGTACGGGTGAGAATGACACATTATGAGTTAATAATTTAGGCAAATAGTACAGGTGAATATATACGTAGTAGGCGGTAACGGTGCCAGCAGAATTTCCGGGAACGAGCTTAAGCCTCATATCGATCTTTCCGAATATATACTCATTCTTCGATTGAAACCCCGAACCGGATGCTTTGTCGAGAGAGAGAATAAGAAGCTCCCCATTGTTGAGGACCTTAGCTCGACCGCCGCCCCAGGTTATGTCAAAGTCTTGGTTGAAGTTAGCAGCTGAAGAAGAAAGTAGAAAGGAGATTGACAAACACAAGGCAGCAGCTTTGGAATAGGAAAAGGAAGGCATTGTTAAAAGCTCTGTTGGTAGTGATGAAGAGGTGGAGGATGATGAGAGGAAAGCTTTGGGTGGTATTTATATTTATATATAAGTAAAGGGGGACGAAGGGAGGTGGAGGTGGTGGTGGTGGTGGTGGTGGGGTAGAGACAAAGGTGTTGTTTGGAGGTATCCTCTGCTAAATGGCAGCATGTGAAGAAGCTGAGATGGAAGTGAATTTGCAGACTGCTATGGATAACAGGGGCAACAACTGTTTTCTTGTACGAACTCCACCTGTTTCCTAAGATTATTTGTTTCTTTTTTATTAAATTCTCCTTGCAGTGGGGAATGATGTGGTTCTGGATGGTGTGACACCTGTTATGATGTTCAGACATATATGTTTATGATGATGGCAAACACTACCCCTCCTATTGTACAGAATGGACAAGTATTCATCTGCGCTTGAATTCGGTATCATAATTGGAAAAGTTCGTCCACACAAATGTCAGTGTATTAATTTAGACACAGATTTGTTCGGAATTATTAAATACACGTAGAACTTACAAGTTAAATGAGGGTTCTATGTACATCTTACAGTTCTGGACACAAATGCATCCGGATCTATACACGAATAATTGTGTGGGTAGCATTACTCGTCATAGTTATATCGTTTGACTATTTTGGGAAAATCGGTCTTTCGGTACTTAGGCATGATTTATACCATGATTAGTAGCTTAGTTTACAGGAACAACCATTTAATTAGCCATGAGTGATCTATTTAATTCATTCTAATAGAGTTTGACATGTTTGAATACAGTTCGGATCATTATGTGCTCTTTTAATAAAATTGTTATGGAGAAGAAAGGGACGCTACTATATCTCTCGTAGGGGAAGAAAAATTGCTCTATTTATATTAGAAGCTAGATTTATGTTAAAAGTTTAGTCTCTCGAGTCTGGTAGACAAAATGGGCGTTTGATACTTGTGATTGAAATCAAACAAAGAAAGCCGATTGGCATTTCCTATGTGGCACTTCGGACCGATTCTTTCTTGTGTCATTGTCTAAGAAAAGAAAGGAAATACAAGACAAAAGGAACCAAGGAAAGGAGGAAAGAAAAAACAAGGACACTTATCATTTTTGGATCTTGTTTATTAGTTTAAAAAAAAATTGAAATATGAATATCTTTTGTCATTATTGAACAATCAAATTTGCTACCAGCCATGACTTATGTCATGAATTTCATCCTGAAAGTATGGGGCCCACTCATTTCCTTTGCCCCTTTGCTAATTTGACTGCCCCACCATTTCTTCTCCCCTCTCTCTCTCTCTCACACACACACATACAGTTATCAACATTCTTATGAAAAAAAATATCTTTATTTATTTATTTTAAATTTATTAATTTTACGTTCAAATACTTAAAATTATTAATTTTTCTTAAATCATTAAAAAATATTTACATTCATCGTATATGTCCTAATGTGCCCCATTTTTGATAAAAAATGTGACCGACAATGCTCATTTGAATCCCTTTAGGTCATATTTTACGAATTTTATTCTCGAAAAAATATTAAAAATTTAGTATTTATGTAAAAATTAATTTCGAGATTAACAGTATGCTCCCTTTGATTCCTCACTCTTTATTTTCTCTCTGTCTTAAAAGGTTAGCAAGTTATTTTTTAATATTTTTTCTTTATTTAATTTTTAAAATTTTGTTAGCTTTGTGTCAAATACTTAAATTTATTAATTTGTCTCTTAAATTATCTAAAAATATTCACATTTATCACATGTTTTAATGCGTCCAACTTTGAGAAAAAATAAATTGACCGATACCGCTTATTCGAACCCCTTTTAGCTGTGTTTTTCGAATTTTATTCTCAAAAAATACTAAAAATTTATCATTGACTTAATAAATTATTTCGGAATTAACCCTATAAAAAATAATTTGTATAAATCAATCATATAACAAAAATAATTTTTATTTAATTTTTATCAAATACATTACCGTGAGTTCTGAATATTTTATAATTATAGTAAGATATTTGTATTTATCAAAATATTCTGAGCTCAAAGTTAATTCCGAAATAATTTTTTAAGTCAAGAGTAAATTTTTAGTATTTTTTTTAGAATAAAATTCAGAAATCACGATAGAAAGGGATTCGAATGAGTAGTGTCGGTCACTTTTCTTTTCTTTAAAGTTGGGCGCATTAGAACATGCGATGAATGTGAATAGTTTTGGATGATTTAAGAGATTTTTAACTTTGTTTTATAAATTAACAAATCAACAAATACTTTACCATAATTCAACAACCCTTTATCAAAAAATTCCAAGCTCACGGTTAATTCCGAAATAAATTTTTAGTATTTTTTTAGAATAAAATTCGAAAAACACAGCTAAAAGGGGTTCGAATAAGCGGTATCGGTCAATTTATTTTTTCTCAAAGTTGGACGCATTAAAACATGTGATAAATGTGAATATTTTTAGATAATTTAAGAGACAAATCAATAAATTTAAGTATTTGACACAAAGCTAACAAAATTTAAAAAATTAAATAAAGAAAAAATATTAAAAAATAACTTGCTAACCTTTTAAGACAGAGAGAAAATAAAGAGTGAGGGAACAAAGGGAGCATATTGTTAATCTCAAAATTATTTTTTACATAAATACTAAATTTTTAATATTTTTTCGAGAATAAAATTCGTAAAATATGACCGAAAGGGATTTAAATGAGCATTGTCGGTCACATATTTTTTCTAAAAAATGGGGCACATTAGGACATATACGATGAATGTAAATATTTTTGAATGATTTAAGAAAAATTAATAATTTTAAGTATTTGAACGTAAAACTAATAAATTTAAAATAAATAAATAAAGATATTTTTTTCATAAGAATGTTGATAATGTGTCCGTATGTGTGTGTGAGAGAGAGAGAGTGAGAGGAGAGAGAAGAAATGGTGGGCAATCAAATTAGCAAAGGGGCAAAGAAAATGAGTGGGCCCCATACTTTCAGGATGAAATTCATGACATAAGTCATGACTGGTAGCAAATTTGTTGAACAATTGAAGGTAAAATGGGTCAAACCAGATACTCCCATAGTATAATGTGACATTATTACTAATAGGTCATGACGTGTGGACTGAGTCGGTTGGTGTTCGGGTCGGTCGGCAAGCAGCTTAGCTCGGCCATCTTTTGGCATGCTCAGCTCAGTCATCACCCTGGCCTGCTCAGCTCAGCCATAGTTTGGTCTGCTCAGCTCAGCCATTCTCTCTACTTCACAGGATCTATTTGCCTAAAACAGATCATCCCGCAAGGAAAGGAAGATCCCACGGATTTCTCCACATCTCACGCACTATCTCCACCAGATCCCCTTGTTTAAGGCAAGGATAATCGTGGGAGATGCAGTTACCTAATTAAGGGCTACTAGCTTTGATTTACTCCACCAAATCAGGGATTGATCTCATCCTTTCCTGATTTGTCTCCAACAAGATCTCTATATAATGAAGGCAGCTCTATGGTACAAGGTACGAACATTCTGCCCAATTTTACCCTAATAGTCTTTCTGCACTATTCCTCCATCCTCAAGCTAACTTAGGCATCGGAGGGGTGTTGGCAAGATACCACACCGGTGTCAAGTTCTTTTTGCAGGTCAGCCGGGGAGACGATCATAAATCCGTATCATCAATTACGTATTTTTTTAAGTAAATAAGAATTCTCAAAACACACTATGTGAATTATATATTTTTCTATTAACTAACAGAAGCCTTTTATAATATTTACCAGTTAAAAATGTTGCTACGTATTTTTTAAAAGTTGGTAGTTTTCTCTTCGAACTGTGTTTTTTTTAGTTAGAAAAGTTGTGTATGTTTTTAAAATTATAGGTATTAAATAATAACAAATATTTTTTCCTAATTTCAAAACTCTTATGCTTAGAGCCATGTATCTTTGGGGTGCCTTGTATAAGATGTGGATTCTAGGCTACATTCGTCATTCGGTCTTGGTCAGCTTTGGTGTAGCTTCGATTGCACTTCTCAAATTTACTTCAGTCAGTATTCATACTTGACAGGGGTAATTTAGAAACAAAAGTCAAGTTTACTGGTGAGAAACTGGCTTGAATCCTAAGGGGGGTACTACTAGTACATTTGCTCCCAAACTTTTCAATAGTTGAATCACCATTCTCAAATATATTTCATAATTTAGATTTGATCCGGTTTGGGCTACTGCAGTTGCATATCTTGATGTTGCAAATATTGATAGAGCAACAATCTGGAACATGAACCAGGAAAGGAGACCAACAGTTATGCAAACAGATGTACGTTCTAAAAGAGCGGATGTACAATATTGCAGTGAATATTCTCATAATCCAATCGTGTATCACTCTTCTGATCCGTCACAAGGCTAACATGAGCCTAAACTTCTTGTACCTTAGTAAGCTTTTGTGTCACATTTACAGCAATTTTTTCAAGCATCCTTGGCTCAAGCAGTTCCTCGACAGGGACCAAGAACAAGGACTGTGATGAACAGGGAACGTGAACTACCCTTTTTGTTTCATCATGATTTTGGTACTTCACTAAGAAATTCCAGCTACTCTCAGTGTTAGTCTAACATAAGCGTTTGCTCCACACCTCTTTCTTTCTCTTACTCAAATAGGACTTTCGAGCCAAAGACTAGAACCTCTTGCTATATAGTTCTAGTTCTAGTCTTCTTTCATTCTAATAATTTAGTAAGCTCTTCCCGCCTCTAAAAGAGCTTTTAGGAGAATTCAAGAGAAATCTAATGAGCATGAGTAATGTCCTTAATCGTTGATGGATTAGTTCATGCCTGTAACATGATTCGTATCTGGTTCAAGAGATGAAAGCAAAAGAAAACAATTAGTTCCAATAGAGAGAGCAGGGGAATGAGAATCTATTTTCTTACTACTTTGACAAAGCAGGGAGAGGAAATGGTCTTTTTAACATAAAGCTTCACAATTAACTCAACTATTCGTATTCGAATTGCTAATGGAGATGAAAATCCTTAAGCAATGGCGAGGATCCAGAAGGCTAAATTTTCCTTTATGAATCTCAGCGCGAATTCACTTCTCCTAATCTTTACCCAACGACAAGACGCTTAGTTTTGTCTGAAAATGAATGCTTCTTCTCCTAACCTATTTTTATAATCAAAACCTAATTGAAATCTTGAAAATACATATCAAGTCAAACCATATTCTCGTCGAAATTAACAAATCACAAACTTATAACTTTAATTGAGGTTTCTATGAGAATATTATTTCAGATTAATACAATAACAAACTATAATAATATTTGGTAATGTAGATTCCAACTCAAGAACAACATTGATCTGAGAATAAAGAATTCAATTGTATGAGATGCATACAAAATAATATGATAATTTCAAGATAAGTGATAGTGGGGTTGATGAGCTTCACTTCTGTCTTAAGACATGTAGCATTCAGGCGGGAAGCCTTGGGGAAACCTCTTGGAATCAGTGCAGTAATTGTAAATCATGTAGTTGTCGTGCACCCATTTCATCTGCCCTTGGGTTGCGTAGTCCAACTGTTGTGACCACCATGAATCACTATTACTGCCAGAGGTTGAAGATGGAGTACTGGAACCGCAAGAAAATGCTCCGTTCGACCAAATGCAAGCGTCGGCACTGAAGTTTCGGTATGAAGCTGTGAAGGGGGCTTGTGTCCAATCAGTCTTCACAAGCCCACCCCTTGTTGCCCAATCATCAGCATTCCATAGGCTTGAGTATATCCTCATGGGTTGATCCTTTGGGTACGCAACACCTACAGACTCTGCATTCTTGAACTCTCTGATGGGTATGCCATCTACTGAGAATCTGAAATTGAGACCAGAAATCACATGATTATTCACTCCAATATTTAGAGCGATTTGATCTGTATTTATAATAATGCCTTTGGATTATACTTACATGATGCCTAGGGGGTTCCAAAGGACGGAGTAGGTGTGGAAATCGGCAGTTGGGTCGAACCAGAGGTGGAATTGTTGTTCTCTGTTTCCCTTTCCTTGGCTAAAGACATTGGTGTGGAGTGTGTAAGGATCACCACTCAAATTCCCCAAGAATTCAAAGTCTATCTCGTCGTGGTTTGATCCTTGTGAGACCAGCTGCATTATACCCAACAGAGGAATTACATGTTAGACCCCATATTTTGGAAACAAATGATGCAATTCGCGCACTGTATAAGAAACATACATAATAGGCGGTGACGGTGCCGGCGGAATTTCCAGAGACAAGTTTGATTTGCATGTCGATTTTTCCGAAGAGATACTGATTGTAGGACTGGAAGCCAGAGCCAGAGTAATTGTCAAGGGAGAGAGTGAGAAGGTCGCCATTGTTGAGTATCTTAGCGCGGCCATCGCCCCAAGTGATGTTCATTTCCTGGTAGAAATTATCAGCTGAGACAACCATTGATAAACCCAAAAGAGACATCGCAAGAAACAATGCTGAAACTCTTGAAGAAGAAAAAGAAGCCATTTTGAGAAAAGGTTTCAAGAAACGTGTTTTGGGTTTGGAGTGAGATGAAGAAGAGTTTGCATTGGGCAGCATTTATACAGGTGTGAAGTAATGGGTAAGAAAAATGGGAAACAGGGGAAGGAGATTCATGCTTTCAGTGTTGGTGGTGAAGAGATTGCAGCTGTAGAATAGCTTGATTGGGACTTTGATTGACATAAATGGGTTTCAGAATTCCTCAAACCATAACAGGGGGCACCGCCAAGAAAACGAAGAGTGAGATTGACCCAGCCGCAACACGCGGTTTGATTTCTCCCAGATTGCTGTTATTTCATGGCGTATTACCGATTAGTCATGGACATTGTCAAGTTTGTAATACTATAGTTTCACGTCTTCTTTTCGTACAAGTACATAAAAGTATTTACCTTTATTATACTTACTGGTTTATAATTCAAATCTGGAGGTTGTTTATTCTAGAAACCTTAGGACCATTCTTGCACAATTGAAGATAAATGGGTCAAACTAGATATTTTCAAAGTACAATGTGGCATCATCACTTGATGTTTTTTGGGTAAGGAAAAATTTCTATAATATTGAACGGTAAGTATTTAATATTTTAGGAAGTATTATATGTGTTAAGTTTTAAATGTTTTATCAGTATTTCTCTAGTCATTAGTAGGTTGTCCAAGTCTTTAGGAATTTAGTTACCAGATTTCGTGGCTTAGAAAATGTCTTATCTGTTATCTTATTTTGTAGGAGTTGTGGTCTTATCTGTTATCCTATTTCGTAGGAGTTGTGGTTAGTGTTAAGCTTAGTGGAGGAAGTGATCTGTTAAAAAGTCTAGTGTAAAGCCTATTTATAGGCCTTTTGATCTATCAATAAAACTTAGAGTATCAAAATATTTTCTATCAGTGGTATCAGAGCCAGAAGACAAAGAGAGGTTGTGCGAAAAAAAAAATTGCAGCAACATTTTTGTTTTTTGGCAGCAGTAGTAGTGAACTATGGCCACTAACAATTTTGTGCAACCAGCCATTCCTCGCTTTGATGGTCACTATGACCATTGGAGCATGCTAATGGAGAACTTCTTGAGGTCCAAAGAATATTGGAACGTGGTGGATGCTGGCTTTGCAGAGCCAGCAGATGCTACGGTCTTGACCAACACGCAAAAGGCCGATTTAGATGGGTTGCGGTTGAAGGATCTCAAGGCAAAAAATTATCTTTTCCAAGCAATTGATCGTTCTATCTTGGAAACCATTCTCAGCAAAGAAACTTCCAAGCAAATCTGGGATTCTATGAAAAAAAAAAAGTATCAAGGCTCGTCAAGAGTGAAGCATGCACAGCTTCAAGCCTTAAAAGGGATTTTGAGACTCTACAGATGAAAGATGGCAAGTCAGTTACCAATTATTGTGCAAGGACTATGGGGATAGCAAATAAGATGTGCTTTCACGGTGAAAAAATGGGCGGTGTGGCTATTGTCGAGAAGATTCTACGTTCGTTGGCCCCAAAATATGGTTATGTGGTTTGTTCAATAGAAGAATCAAAAGATATAGATGAACTCTCACTTGATGAACTCCAGAGTTCCTTACTAGTCCATGAACAAACTACGGATGAGCAAGCTCTAAAAGCTTCTACCTTTACTCAATCCTCAAATTATAGAGGAAGGGGTAGAGGTAGAGGCAGAGGTAGAGGAAGGGGAGGTAGAGGCAATAGAGATGGAAGCCGGTAGTATCAAGATGGAAGTCGGTAGTATCAAAATTTCAAAGCTGATGAAGGTCACTCAAATTACAGAGGACATGATCAACAAATTGCCAAATCCAAGATTGAATGCTACAGGTGCCATAACTTTGGTCATTACCGATCTGAATGTTACACCAAACTACCAAACGACAAAGAGAAGTTGGAGAAATCGAATTTTGCACCAAAC
Organism: Arctostaphylos glauca; assembly: GCA_019985065.2. Lineage (NCBI taxonomy): Eukaryota > Viridiplantae > Streptophyta > Magnoliopsida > Ericales > Ericaceae > Arctostaphylos > Arctostaphylos glauca. The sequence continues at coordinate 29,263,576 of JAHSPW020000011.1, read as the reverse complement.
TACGCCTTATGAGTGTCCTCGGCCAGCTCCCCCCCCCCCCCCCCCCCCCCTCTGGTTGGAATTCCAATCCGCTTGCTCCCTCAAGATATATATATTTTTTTTTTTTTTGAGTATAGCATGCTCTTGCCTCACGATTTAGGAAGGAAAAATGTCTATTCTCCCTTGTTTTTACGAGGCATGTAAGTGGAGTGGTTTCTAAGACCATATACAGCGGGCGACTAAGCCCATTTTAGAACTTTTTAAAATATCAGTTTATGAACTTCTCGAAACTCAAGCTCCCACCTGCCCTCGGCCATCTTGTTTGATTTCTTGCAGAGGTGGGGACTCTTCCAAGTGCATTTTCCCATAGGAAGGGTAAGTATTGAATACTTTCGGAAGTATAATACAATGTTATTCACGTAGTGCTCGAAAAAAATTATGTAGTGACAATTTTAATGGTAAGATATCATAACATGCTTTTGTTAATTAATAGAAAAAAATAAGTGGAAAAGGACAAAGCATAGTTTGTGTTCACAATCTTCCTCGAATCTCACAATTCATCCTTGACAGCTCATTGTCTAATCTTGATTCGAATTAGCCTTTTCTTAAAAGCGAGGCCTTCCAGACCTTTCAAAAAGAAAAAGAAAAAGAACTCTTACTCAAACTATGAGGCAACAAAGGTTTGCAACCCTCGACCAAGAGCTTTTCAATTCCAAAATATAGAATTTTGGTTAGTGAGGGAAAGATCTTTGAAGCGGCGTTGTCGTGACCTTTTTGTCTGCTGTGCGAGCCATGCATTCATGGAGGAAGGGTTTTGTACTATATTCGAGCTTTGATCAATGTCCCACACTACACCCTACGAGTTTCCTCTCCCAGTCTCCCATTTGGTTGGAATCCTAATCCATTTGCTGCCCCAAGATTTTTTTTTCTTTTTTGGAGTTTAGAGTACTCTCACCCCACAATTTAGTAAGGAAAAATATCTTATCTACCTTGTTGAGTATGATGCATGTACATACAGTGGTGGTGACTGACTCCACTTTATAGCTTTTTAAAATGTCATTTCTTAAGCTTCTCTTGAAAAGTTCTTACAAATTTTTACTATGGCGATATTTTTCTCAAATTTTATGAATACAAGCTCTTTTTGTATTTGTCTTTCCTCCTACAATAGTTAAAGAGTATCCAATAGGAAGGGTAGAGGAAGGGAAGACATATAAGAATGTTATATATCTAGACTTTCTTTTCAAACTAGGAGATTCATCTCGATTGGATACCATAATGGGGGAATCAAAATTGGTATATGACCTATACGATTTGGTGTTGTTTATGAACCAAGGTCAATTGTTGTTATTGTTGTTCATTTTGAGCTAAAGTGACTAGCTCTATCAATAAAAGTGAAAAGTCAAGATGGATGAGGTTTGGTAAGCTGGCGAGAACCATTTGAATCAAGTAGTGTAGTAATTCACACGGTTCTCAAAAAGACCAAACATGCATATCTCGTTAACATGCATGTTTTTTCCTAATCTAAAAGAGTAGAAAAATATTTCTTTTTTTTATTATACAACAAAATCTAATTAAAAAATACATATCACGTTGAACCATATTCTTATCTTTATTTTTTCCTTTGATTCTTTTTCGATCGAGATGGATATATGCACGAATCTTTATGTATATATATTGATCATGTTTATAGATTAACAAAAATGTGCCAAAGCTCTGACACTGTATGAGCGTTTTCCTTTTTTATTATGCCCCCGTACCATCTACTAATACAAAAATTAATTTGAAAGTCATATTTCGACCAAAACCTTAGCAGGATGCCGCTAATAACCAACGAATGACAAATGTCGATCCAAAGTCTTGCTTTTACTACAAATTAACTAATCACAAACTTATAACTTTAATTGAGGCTTCTCTGAGAACATCATTTAGATTGATACAAAAATTATTATTATTATTATTATTATTATTATTGGTAAAATTGATTCCAACTCAAGAACAAAAGTGACCGAAGAATAAAGAATTCAATTGTATGAGATACGTACAAAAAGAATATCATATGGCAAAATAGGTGACAGTTGGGTTGATGAGTTTCACTTCTCTCTGTCTTAGGACATGTTGCATTCAGGTGGGAAGCCTTGTGGAAACCTCTTCGAATCAGTGCAGTAATTGTAAATCATGTAGTTGTCGTGCACCCATTTCATCTGCCCTTGGGTTGAGTAGTCCAACTGTTGCGACCACCATGAATTACCTTCACTATTACTGCCAGAGGTTGAAGATGGAGAAGTGGAACTGCAAGAAGATGCTCCGTTTGAAAAAATGCAAGCGTCGGCACTGAAGTTTCGGTATGAAGCAGTGAAGGGGGCTTGTGTCCAATCAGTCTTCACAAGCCCACCCCTTGTTGCCCAATCATCAGCATTCCATAGACTTGAGTATATCCTCATGGGTTGATCCTTTGGGAATGAAACACCTATCGACTCTGGATTCTTGTACTCTCTAATGGGCACATCATCTACTGAGAATCTGAAATTGAGAAACAGAAATCACATCATTATTCAATCCAAAATTTAAAGGGATTTCATCTGTACGTTTAATACAGCCTTTGGATTATACTTACATGATGCCTTGTGGGTTCCAGAGGATGGAGTATTTGTGGAAATCGGCAGTTGGGTCGAACCAGAGGTGGAATTGTTGTTCTCTGCTGCCCTTTCCTTGGCTGAAGACATTGGTGTGGAGAGTGTATGGATCACCACTCAAATTCCCCAAGAACTCAAAGTCTATCTCGTCGTGGGTTGATCCTTGTGATGACAACTGCATTATACCCAACACATGAATTATATGTTAGAACCTATATTTGGGGGAGAAAAAAAAGATGCAAATCATACAGTATAAGGAACAATAAGAAACGTACGTAATAAGCGGTGACGGTGCCAGCGGAGTTTCCGGCCACAAGCTTGATTTGCATGTCAATTTTTCCAAAGAGATACTCATTGTTGGACTGAAATCCAGAGCCAGAGGAATTGTCAAGTGAGAGAGTGAGAAGTTCGCCATTGTTGAGTATCTTTGCCCGGCCATCTCCAAAAGTGATTGCCATGTCTTGATAGAAATTACCAGCTGAGACAACCATTAATAAACCCACAAGATACATCGCAAGCAACAATGCTGAAACTCTTGAATAAGAAAAAGAAGCCATTTTTATGATGTTTGTGGTCACCAAGTGTTTGAGAAAAGGTTTGAAGAGAGGGGTTTGAGAGAGAGAAGGTGTCTTTGTGTTTGGAGTGAGATGAAGAAGAGTTTGCAATTGGCAGCATTTATATAGGTGTGAAGTAATGGGTCAAAAATGGGGAAAGAGGGGAAGGTGTATGGGAAGGTGATTCATCAAGCGTTTTAGTGTTGGCGGTGAAGAAATTGCAGCTGGAAGGAGACTTTAATTGATATAAATGATTGGGTTTCAGAATTCCTCATACCAAACAGTAGGTGAGGCACAGCAATACGCGTTATTGTTTGTTGGAGCTTTCTTCTCTAATGGGGATCTTTTGAATGAAATAAACTATGAGGAAGGGAGAGAGAAATATCTTTCTTTATAGAGTGGAAAGTGGGAAAAGCGTTCGAGAAGTAGAGGTAATTGAACAAAGGTCGTGGTTTGGTAAGGAGAAAGTAACACAATAAATTAATCATTTAAAATGGATGGACAAAAAAAGTCAGACCTAAATTCTAAATAAAAGGTAGGAGGATATAAAATCAAAACTAATTGTTTTGAAAGTTTCAAGGTTATAACGCTTTATGACATCACTGGCCCTATAATTTCTTAAAGTCTAACCACATGGTTTATGTAATCACTCAAAATTTTAATTAAATTTTAAATTGTTATTAATTGAATTTTTAAATTATAGTTCGGATTTAGTATACTTTTAATTCGGGCTTTGTACTTTTGGAGAGGTTGCTCGGGTGACTTGTCTATTAAGAGTTGGCTCAAGTGAGTTGAGACCGCTCGAGTAGTCATTTTAGAAAGCGATGCAACATTGTTGATGGCCATTAGTGGGGAGGAATGTTTTGAACAGTTTTATTTCATGAATTTAAGGTTTTGATTAAGCGTTTAAGGAGTTACATCACTACTTAAACATGGTTAATCGTTTATTTTTGTATGCAAATCATGAAATCATAAGTTGAGAGAGAGAGAGAGAGAGAGAGAGAGAGAGAGAGATTAAAGGGTTGTTCTTAAGTTCTTGAGGGTTGAAGAGTGGAGGTTCTGTCAGCACGTTATTCATTGAAATCGTAGGAGATCTTCATTGTAATCCAGAAAGCGGGGTAGGGGATTTCATTACTAACCCATAGGAAACAGAATATTGTAGTTAATTGTTTTAATTTCTATCAAGAAACATGTTTGGATTTTCTGTTATACTTTGAAATTGTAGGAGATTCGTCCTAATCGTAGTTACATTTGTTCAAATTGACAAAGGGAAAATAGTTTTCAAACCTACAAAGTTTTTGTTTTAATCCTTAACTTTTGTTTCCGACCAGAAGCACATACTAGGGTTTCTATTGCGTTGAGTTTTTGCAGAACCCTAAAACTCAGAACTTGAAGAAGATGATAGATCGCTCGAGCCACTTAGTCCGCTCGAGCGACCTCTCTAAGTTCTGCCTGATTATAACCAATGACCAAAAAGTTAGAATCCGTTACTCTGTAGACCACTCGAGCGAACTCTAACCCGCTTGAGCGACTTGTCAAAATTTAGCAAGTTTCTATTTGTTGTTTAGACATTCCGGGCTGTATTTCTAGACTGTATTTCACGTATGTATACATGAACACACTGCAAAAGTATACACGTCCATAATGTTTATGTACATGGATTTTTGTGAGATTCTGTGAGCGCAGGTTGACCCATCTTAACAATGTTCATATCTTGATTTTTTGTTGATTGGACTATGCAAGTGTTACGAGAACTGTGAATACGATTGTTGTGATAATCTAGATATTTCGAGTACAACCATCGTGCTGACCATTGTTAAAAGTAGTGACTTGGTCGTCGTACTGTTTATTTGATGCTTGTATTGACGTCGTGCTACCAATTCATAGTAGAACGGACTTAACATTGATTGTGGATTGTTGTGAGAATCTAGAACTTACGTTAAGAACACTGGGTTCGAATGTCACTTGTAATAAAGTAGTGGAGAGTGTTTGGTAAACATTATAAGTAGTGAAATTGTGTAGAGAACAAGTAGGACTTGTTAAATGGAAAGTTGTTAAATTGCAATTGGTGCCCATTGTGCCAAATGTTATTCTAGGTGTCGTCCCAATTGTTGTTTCACGTAGGTTTGAGTCCCATCGAGCGTCGCCCCGCTTGTTGATTTAAAGGACCTCAATTAGGAGATGAGTGTACACGGTTGTAGGTGACTTCGGAGACATTTGTGTCGACAACTTCAGACTCTGAGGAAGTGGCAGTTAGTGTCTTGGGCATCTTTGAGTTCGTAAAGGGAAAGTGACTAAGGTTCATTAATACTTGATTTGGTGAAACCACGTATTCAGTCGAATCTAGCTAGAGTGAGGTAGATATTGGCTCAAGAGAACGGTCGAAGGTTCTTTCATTGCCTAAATAAGGACTTGTCAATCTCAATTGAGTACTCTATGTTAGTTAAGTTGGGTAAGAAGGGAATTCCGGAGGAAAAGAGAATTCCTAGAAACACTAAATGAATGAAAACATAACAAACCTATGTGTTTACCTTGTTGTACAATTTTATTTCATTTGATGTTCTAGAACTGTCATATATCTTCTTGTATGTCTGTCTTTCTTTGAGTTTGGTTTTCGAGTGACTTTCACTACTAAGTTTCATTATTTATCGGAGCAACTTCTCTACCCCTGGCGTTTTATGCCAAATGTTGAAGAGCAGTTGGAGAATTTGCCTAATCAAGGAGAGCTAGGAGCTGTTAAGAAAGATTTCGGCGGTGTCTAGCTACTTTACCCGTAGAAGCTCTATTTAGTTTTCTTTAAATGAAATGTAAACCCATAAATACACTTCAAATTTTGCACTATTAAACTCTGACTTCCTGCATTTTTCATTATCAAGTAACAAAAGAATCATTTTATTATAATTTAAATTGTAATTAATTAAGCAAATGATTAAAGGGTTTAAATTAATGTCTCAGGAAATCAGAGCGTTGCAATCCAAAATGTTTAAGTCCAAATTATCAGTAGTAGTATACTTGACTTATTATATACCCAATATCACCCACGTAAACTTTCGATTGATGATCACCTTTTTTAGAGGTTTGTATCTTTTAATTCTATTAGGTGGCCTCGTGGAAGGCGACACCATATATTTTGTTATTGAAATGAACACTTTTTCTCCTCTAGGAATTCCAGCAAACGTAATACTTTTTTGAAGATATCCCACCCCAACTTTGTTTGTGAGAGGGTCTGATTATATGGCTCTAGAAGATAGTTCTCTCTCATGCTTTGTATCGGCTTGACTTCTCAACAGGCTCTTGAGCTCTGTGATACGATCACGAAGTAAGGATTTTGACTTTTTCCTAGAGGTGTTAGACTTTGGAGTTGACAGATGCAAGTTGAACTCTTCTTTGTTGGTTGCATCAACTTTTGAACAAGACTTACAATACCTTAAGTCTTTCTTATAGATGATTTTATACCATCTTCATTCGTATTGTCCCATGTTTAACCATACCCTATTAGGATTTTCTCGGAGAAGATTCACCTCAACCTATACCCTTGCAACACTAAGTCGAGAAAGCTTGGGTTCGAAGCATCAATTAACAACATTTTGCTTACCATGTTAGCAATAGATCTAAGGTAGTAGTCTTTGGAAGAAAAAAACAAATAGATCAAAAGAACAATGGACGCATTTGCTCACAAAAATTCCTCTTTTTTCGTAATGCTAATCTACAAGGAAAGGACCTCATCCCATTAAGAAAGAACTCTAGGAATTCTTCCTTTTTAGATAAGTTAGTAAACCCAGAAAAGTTCCACCTTCACGTATCACGGTGAATTTGATCCAAAAGAGAAAGATTCTCTTTTCCTTATAAGAGCCAAAATTCTCTAACTCTGCCTAAGATCTTTGTCCTACTTCTCACCTGGCGATTCCCTAGTTGCTAAAAGAAGTCGTTGACTTGACGCGGAATCACAAGTTTTCGTTGGCAATTGGGAACCAGGACCTGATTTTCTTAGCAGAAAGATCCCCGAGCATACTTCACCTTTAATACCTTTTTAGTTTTTAGTCATGTTGCTTGCCCTGAGTTGTAAATTAGTACACTCGGACTTCAAACTGGTCTGCTTTTTTTGAAATCTCTAGGCAACTTTGTAGGTACAATCGCCATACATCTTTTTGGAAACTTTCTTCAGGCTTTAACCTTTTCAATTCTACTACCACATATGAGGCAAGAAATTTCTTTTGCAATTACATATGTCTGGTCTGTTCTCATTGAACTGAGTATTTAATTATATCAAAAATTAGGGGAACTGATCAATTTCAATCAAATAGCTAAGAATCTAACAAACAAGAAAAAATGAAGGCTCCCCTAGCCCACGCAGAGCATCTTCCTTCTGGTCTACGTCATTCCAGGCAAGAAGAGGGAAAGGAATACTTTAGAAGGTCTACCTTTAGTGTCTTCGTTACTTGAGCTATAGGAAGGGGCTTCAAAGCTAAGATTTCAACCCACACACAACTTAGTTAGTTTGCAGTACACAGCATGTTTCTCACACCTCTCTTGATTAGCTACTTACTCCTCTCATCCCATTAAGAAAAAAAATGTTGATATCTTAGCCTAAAGACATATTTTAGATCAAGATTGTGATTTGAGATCTGACTAGTACTAATAAAGAGCTCAAAAAAAGAGATGTTGGCATTTCTATACTGAAAAAAAGAGATGCTCAAATGGTCACCTTTAGAAACATTCACCTTCACTCCTTCCTTTGAATTATGTCATGACACCCACTGAATCCAATCTATAAACTCATAAACAAAACAAAATGTGTTCCCTTTCGTCAAGTAGGTAAAGTATGCATACAAACCACTTTTGTTTTGCCTCTGATACTATTGGAACAAAACAAATAAGGAGTCAGAATGGCAAAAGGAAAAGGACAAGGGCGGTCTTGCTTGGCACGAAGGTTGCGGGTTCGGGTAGAGTACAATACTAAAGGTCGTCGGACTGATTCTAGGACTATAATGAGGAGGACGACAAATCCATTCATGATCAACTTAAGAGAAATAGCTTCTTTGATATTAGTTTGAATCCAAGTCGTGAAATAGCTTCAAGCGGGGAGGACGTTTTAGTCAAAAAAGCAAATGCAAATGAGAAGGCGATGTTACTAAAAGTCTAACGTATGTACCGTCTTATCAGTGAAGGGAAGTACACACTCTCCTTCTTAGTAGTAGGTTGCATTCCTTAGTTCACTAACTATGAATTGCGCTTAAATCAACCTGAAATTATCCACAAAATATTAGAAGCTACCTTCGTCCTTGGTGGGCTTCGGCGTGGCTTTCATTAAAAATTATCCACTGAGAGTAGCTGGGTCCATCTGATTCTATAGGATAAAGGCCATAGCTCACAAATTATGTCAAGTGCTTCCTACTCCTTTTCCATAACTAGCCATGTATCTTTGGAGTCCCTTTGTACAAGACATGAATTTTAGGCTACGTACCTTCGGTCTTGGTAGGCTTTGCCGTGGCTTTTATTGCAATCTTCGACTTTACTTCAGTCAGTATTCACACTTGACAGGAATGGATTAAGGACAAAGGTTAAGCTTATCGATGATAAACTGACTTGAATTGCAAGGAGTACTGACAAAGCGAGGAGGGGGAAAGATCTTCCTAACATAAAGTTCAACAATCAACTAACTATTTTTATTCTAGCTGCTAAAAGAAGCAAGAATCCTTAAGCAGGGTGAGGATCAAAGAGGCCGGATTCACCTTTATGAACCCCAACATGAATTGGTCCAAGTTCACTTCTCTTGTCTTTACCCAGCAGCAAGATGTTTAGTCGTTTAGTTTTGTAGGAGAAGGACTATCATTTCAGATGAATACAAAAAAAAAAAAACAGTTTATTCCAACTCAAGAACAACAGTAATTAACCAAAGAATAAAGAATTCAATTGTGTGAGATACATACAAAAAGAATATCATAATTTCAAGCTACTCTGTGGCAGTGGGAAAATAAGTGACAGTGGGGTTGATGAGTTTCACTTCTCTCTGTCTTAGGACATGTTGCATTCAGGTGGGAAGCCTTGTGGAAACCTCTTCGAATCAGTGCAGTAATTGTAAATCATGTAGTTGTCGTGCACCCATTTCATCTGCCTTTGGCTTGAGGAGTCCAACTGTTGTGACCACCATGAATTACTATTACTATTACTGCCAGAGTTTGAAGATGGAGAAGTGGAACTGCAAGAAGATGCTCCATTTGACAAAATGCAAGCGTCGGCACTGAAGTTTCGGTATGAAGCAGTGAAGGGGGCTTGCGTCCAATCAGTCTTCACAAGCCCACCCCTTGTTGCCCAATCATCTGCATTCCATAGGCTTGAGTATATCCTCATCGGTTGATCCTTTGGGTATGAAACACCTACCGACTCTGGATTCTTGTACTCTCTGATGGGCACATCATCTACTGAGAATCTGAAATTGGGAAACAGAAATCACATGATAATTCGATCCAAAATTTAAAGGGATTTCGTCTGTATCTTTAATAAAGCCCTTTGGATTATACTTACATGATGCCTTGTGGGTTCCAGAGGATGGAGTATTTGTGGAAATCGGCAGTTGGGTCGAACCAGAGGTGGAATTGTTGTTCTCTGCTGCCCTTTCCTTGGCTGAAGACATTGGTGTGAAGAGTGTATGGATCACCACTCAAATTCCCCAAGAACTCAAAGTCTATCTCGTCGTGGGTTGATCCTTGTGATGACAACTGCATTATACCCAACACATGAATTATATGTTAGAACCTATATTTGGGGGAGAAAAAAGATGCAAATCATACAGTATAAGGAACAATAAGAAACGTACGTAATAAGCGGTGACAGTGCCAGCGGAGTTTCCGGCCACAAGCTTGATTTGCATGTCAATTTTTCCAAAGAGATACTCATTGTTGGACTGAAAGCCAGAGCCAGAGGAATTGTCAAGTGAGAGAGTGAGAAGTTCGCCATTGTTGAGTATCTTTGCCCGGCCATCTCCAAAAGTGATTGCCATATCTTGGTAGAAATTACCAGCTGAGACAACCATTGATAAACCCACAAGATACATCGCAAGCAACAATGCTGAAACTCTTGAATAAGAAAAAGAAGCCATTTTTATGATGTTTGTGATCACCAAGTGTTTGAGAAATGGTTTTAAGAGAGGGGTTTGAGAGAGAGAAGGCGTTTTTGTGTTTGGAGTGAGATGAAGAAGAGTTTGCAATAGGCAGCATTTATATAGGTGTGAAGTAATGGGTCAAAAATGGGGAAAGGGGGAAGGTGCATGGGAAGATGATTCAAGCGTTTCGGTGTTGGTGGGTGAAAAGATTGCAGCTGTAGAACAGCTGGATGGAGACATTAATTGAAATAAACAAATGAGAAGGGGAGAGAGAAATACGCGGTTTCGATTTGTTGGAGCTTTCTTCTCTACTCGGGATCTTTTGAATGAAATAAACTATGAGGGGAGAAAGAAACATCCTTTTTATAGAACGGAAAGCGGGAGAAACAACCGAGAGGAGTAGTGGTATACTCCCTTCATTTGTCTTTGCTTATTTTTAAATACATTTTATCTCTATAAAAAAAGATAAATTAAATTAGGATCCTATTTAACTATACAGCTTAGGGTTTTATTTCATATACTTTTTAAACTTATATTTTCATCCCTATTTTATAAAGCGTAGGGTTGTGCATGATATGCTGGTTGTTTGATAAATATGCAATTTATCATGTTCTGAAAATTTACTACAATGGTACAAATATCTGTTTTTAGCCTGGGGATGGTGCATGATATGTCGGCTGTTTGATAGATGATATGTAATTTATCATGTTCTGAAAATTTACCCTAATGGTACAAATATACCATAATATGTAAGTTACTATCGCAGAAGATAGTATACTGTCCGCGAGTGTGAAATTTACTAGTATATGAAAATTGACCATCTCCATTGGGTTGTAGAAATTTACCATAATCATGCAACTATACCATGACATGTAAGTTACAATCGCTAATTTAGTAAATTGTTCCGGATGTACAAATTAACCATGAGATACAAATTTACCATAATACTGTTGTTCATGTAGAACTTGACATTCTAACTTGTTAACACTGTTGTTTTTATTCGTAAAATACAGGATACTGACAATGGACTACGGTTTGATACTGATTTGTAGGCATAATAAAAATATTGCTGCAATTAGGATAAATCGCAGCTGTAATTTTACTCAGGTCGTGAATAAAATATGTGATAAATGGGGTCACTTGGATTCTGAATCTGTTATTTTGAGTTATTCGTTGGTCAACAATAAAAATCTACTATTAGATATTGAGGTCGTTGTTAAGGATTCCACGGTAGAGTTCTTCGATAATCCCGTTGCAAACAATAACAATGAAAATTCTAGTAGTCAGAGAGCGAAAATGGAATATACTAGGATCAAGACAACTGATGCTGATGGGGCAGCCCGTATTGCAGCTTCAGGGAACCCAACATTACAATCCATCCATTTCATGACGTTCGTGAATGAGTCGTACCTACTTATGGTCAGTCGGATGACAATATACTCTCCTGTAGGATTGAAATACAACCTAGTCTTGTGAATACACACTAATGGTTGGACGTCGATGGCAGTTCGGGACCCTAGATTGTCGTTATTCAGTATGCTGGTCCGATTTTGGAACCTTATGATGAAAAATATTTAAAACCCAGAACGATAAAAGGTAAACCGTCGAAGGAGTTGTTTTGATAATAAAGGTAGGGTATTAAACAAATCCCTTATTTTTAGGACCAAAATGTTGATTTTTTGCTCAATGTAATTTAAGGGTAATTTGGGCATTTTTTGAAATATAAGATGAAAAAATAATTTCGAAAAGTGTATAAGATGAAACACTAGATTTCTCTTACATATAAGACTGAACAGTAAGTACTCAAAAAAAATTGTATTTATTGTTTTAGCCTTAAATTTTTTTAGATTATTGGTCCGTTTCGATAAAACGAATCTAGAAAATATAAAATTATGTCAAAAAGCTATAAAAAAAAAAAAAGTCACTAAAAGCACAAAAAGATCATATTTTGGATTATTTTTGTATTTTCTAAATTTATTTCAGATTTGATCCATTATATATAATTTTTTTGAAATCACTCTTCGAGACGAACCAATAATCCATTAAAAGTTGACGAAATACAAAAAAATATTTAAAAAATCACCCAATGACGAAAAAATAATCAAATAAGCAAGTCAGGTCAAACCTAGCCGTAATTGAACATAGAGCCGTAGGTGGGTCTAGAAAGTGTATGACAATAAAATATACTCAATCATTTAAAAGGAATGGACAAGGAAAGTCAGAGCTAAATCCCAAATAAGGTCGGAGGATATAAATTAGAACCTAAGTCTTTTGAGTTTTCAAGATTCATTTCCTACACCAAAAATGTTTCAACTCAACCAATCACCTTCTTCAGAGGCTTGCGTCTTTTAATTCTATTGGGTGACGTGGAGGGAAGGCATGGTGGAAGCTCATCCAACAGCATACGTGTGACACCTCGTTTATAAGGAAGAATTTGTAAACTATTGCTAATAACTTGAACTTAAGTATTTTATTCATGTGATTAGGTTTTAACAAGTTACTAAGTCAGTAGTACACATGGAGCATTACAATAAGTTCTCTGATTGAAACGAAACTTTTTCTCCCCTACGAGAATTCGAGCAGACATAATATCGATTCAGCAAAGGGACTCTTCATTTGGTCATCTCCAGCTCTTGAGACTTCTCTCTTGTATCGATTGTTCTGGTAGTTTCACTTTCGACCACCATTAGAAAGAAATTTAGTAAGTAAGCCTCCTGCTATCTATCACCTACCGAAGGGGATCCCCGAGCATAGTTCGCCTTTAGCAACTTTTCAATCCGATCATGTTGCTTGCCCTTAGTTGTAAAGAGTACGCTCGGGCTTCACAATGCTCTACCTTTTTCGAAATCTCATGGCAACTTTGCCATACTTCTTTTTGGAAACTTCATTAGGCTTTGACTTTTCAATTCTACTCCTATATGAAGCAAGAAACATTCTTTGCAATCACATATGTCTGATCTGCTTTGATCAAACTCAGTATTTACCTAAAAAATAGGAAAATTGTCAAGATCGTATCAGTTTCAATCAAATAGCCAAGAATCTAACAAACAAGCCAAAAGGAAGGCTCTCCTATTGCATGAGAAACCATATTTCTTATGGTTTACATCATTCCAAGCAAGAAGAGGAAAAGGGATACCTTAGAAGGTCTACCACATTCAGCGTTTTCGTAATTCCTTGAGCTATACGAAGGGGCTTCAGAACTAAGGTTCCAACCCAAAACCACTTAGTTAGATTGCAGTGTAACCTATTTCTCACCCCTCTCGTGATTTGCTACTTATTCCTCTCATCCCATTAAAAAGAGAAACTATTTAAGATTTGACTTATTCTAATAAAGGGCTTACTTGCAACTGCTCAAAAAAGAGATGCTCGAATGCTCTTGAGTCTGTCGTTCTATATTGGTCCAAAAGAATGGCCGCCTCTAGAAGTGTTCTCCGTCAACCAAAGCATCACTTCTTCTTTTAAATTATGTTGTGACACTAACTGAATACAATTCATAAACTCGAAAACAAAACAAAGTGTGCTACTTTATCTACTTTTGCTTTTTCTTAGACTCTATTGGAACGAAACAAGTATGGAGCAGAATGGAGAAAGGAAAGGGCCAAAGGCAGTCTTGCTCTGTGCAAAGTCTACTGGTTCGGGGTATAGTACAATACTAAAGGTTCTCAAACTGATTCTAGGAGGATAATGTAGATGACCACAGACTCATGCACGATAACTTCTTTGATATTGGTTCGAATTCAAATCGTGAGATAGCTCCAAGCGGAAAAGACATTATTTTTGTTAGAAAAGTAGTTATAGAAGAGAAGACGGTGTAACTAAAAGTCTAACGCCTGCACCCTACATGAAAAAATACTTTTGTGACTAAAACATTGGTCACTAAAAGGGCAGTATTTATTCACCAGAAGCCAACTGTGACCAAAAAAATTTGGTCGCCTAACCCTAGTCACAGAAAGATATTTGTGATCAAAAATATTTTAGTCACAAAAACATATCATCTAGTGTCTAAAACGCGACTGAATGTTCTTTTCGGTGACTAAATTAGTTTGTCACTTATACTTGATGGTCAATAAATAATTTTTTTAGGAATCAAAAAGTGGCCACTGTTGATATCTTATAGTGACCAATTAAGTTAATCACAAAAAAAAAAATTTAGTCACTAAAGACTATTTTTTTAGACCAAAACTTAGTCATTGTTTTTCCATCTTTTAATGACCAAGTATTCTGGTCGCCAAATAATTTTTTCTGTCACTAAACTTTGGTCATTACTGATATCCTATAATGACCAACCAAGTTAATCACCAAAAATTTGTAGTCACTGAACACAATTTTTGTGACCAACTATTAGTTGCCGATAGATAATTTTTTTATCTCACTTTCATTACACTTTTTCATTTTTTTTTTTTTTGAAACAGCAAAAGAAAATTTTATTAATGCTTGAAAAAGGTTACAAAGATTAATTAAGTGAAACAAACAACAAAGCATCACAACAATTGAAAGCACCCGGGCGGGCGGCAATCATATGCATCAAGAATTCCGAAAAACACCTAAAGTTGACAAGCTGTCGATCAAACAATAAAAAAAGGAGAAGGGACATATATAGCCTCAATCCGACAACCTAAACACCTATTCTAATACAATACTAATAAATCTTTCAAAACTTGGCAAAGAAAAACCATGCTAATACTTCCGCAATAGCAGAAAATTTGGAGAAAAAGCTTCCAAAGATAACAGCAACAGCTTCCAAGACTTCCACAAGATTGAGACAAGAATCAAATCCTCAAATACCAGCAGCAGCAACAGAATCAGCTTCCAAAAATCAATTGAATAGGTGATGAAATTAGACGATCCAAATGGAGCCAATAACTGCAGCAATCATAATCCTTAGAGGCCGCAACAACAAACAAACTCATGTAACCGCAACCATATCAGCAAATCTTGGGCACTTAGCAAGGGTTCAACTGAGTAATCATAACGAACACACAACATAAGTTACTCAGACCACAGCAAAATCAGGAAGCGAGTTGGAGCCACCTAAGAATCACAAACACTTATTATAGAGTTCTATGCTTGTGTACCACAAATGTTATCTCCCAAAACACATGGCTTGGTATGATACCTATCTCATGGATAAAAATCTAGTTATGGTACAAAAATTACACAAGTCATTGCAGAAATCCGACAGAACTGAGACAACAACAAGGACGTGAAAAAAGGCCTAGAAGTCCTGCAGTGCATAATCAAATGGTCTATTACGCATCTAATTGAACAACAAAATTCCGTTTGCCGGCCATTCTGCTGGTTCTCAACTAAGCATTATCAAGTGTCCAGATTGCAACGGTCAAATTTAAGTCCTAAAACTGTTATATGAGGACTTCAAGCTACTATTCTAGTTGGCACATAATAAAACCTTTTCATTCCACCACTAATACTACAATTTGGTGATAAAATTTTCAGCTCTCTAATAAGGAAGCAGCTTCCTCCAAAACTTTCTGTTGTTGGTTAATATTTAAAATATTATCTCATTTCTAGCAACACCCATTAACATAGGGACCAGAGTTGAACCATAATGACATGCACCGGCCTCGCCAAGTATTAGACTGGCCATCACTTTCTGAACTTGCATTTATGCTAGAAAAGTGCGCAGAGAGGATACAGAATGCAAACATGAGGAAAGGGCAAATATGTACTGCAGTCAGTATTCAAACTATTATCTCATCCCAATTAACTTAAATATTCGTATTCGAGTTACTAAAAGAGGCAAGAATCCTTAAACAAGGACAAGGATCATGGAGGACGGATTTACCTTTATGAATCTCGACGTGAAATCGTCATCAAGTTCACTTCTCCTATTGCCTTTACACAATGGCAAGACGCTTTGTTTTGTAACAAAATGAATGCTTCTTCCCCTCATTTTTTCTTAAACAAAACTTAATTGAGATCTTGGAAATACATATCAGGTCAAACCATAATTTCGTCTCACAACTGCAACTGAGGCTTCTATGAGAATATCATTTCAGATGAATATGTTGAGAATGCCTTGAAGTTCTTAGTCCCACATTGGTAAACTATAGAGTTGTGGGTTTTGTATCCTCTTATAAATAGAGGTTTGTGGGTTTTGTCCCACATCGCAAAACTAGAGAGTTGTGGGTTTTGTATCCTCTTATAAATAGAGGTTTTGGGGAACTCTTATTGATTATCCCTTTTGTTGCCTTTCTCTCATATTGGTGGCCTTTCTAAAGTTACGGATAATAGCCGGCTCTTTGTAATCTCTTCTCTACGGTTGATAGTGAAGTCCTCTCTCTCCTCGCCCGTGGACGTACCTCATTCTTGAGGGAACCACGTAAATCTGTGTGTTGTGTGATTGCTTGTTGATTGGCGTTTGTTAATCTCTCCGTAAACTTAGTCGCGTTCATAGCACGTGTGTTACAACAAACTGGTATCAGAGCCTTAGGGTTTCGAGATTTCCGCTTGTGGCTATGGCGGCTAAGTTTGAGATTGCAAAGTTCGACGGACAGAGCAGCAGCTTCAGTCTTTGGAGGATTAAGATGAAGGCTTTGTTAACGCAACAGGGATTACAGAAGACTTTGCAGGGGCAGGGAAAGTTCGGCATCAGCTGAGTTCTATTCAGTTGAGTCTAGCAGACGATGTTCTTCGTGAGGTAGAGGAAGAGACTTCAGCAGCGGGAATTTGGCTGAAGTTGGAAGGCATCTATATGACGAAATCGCTCACAAACAGGTTATATCTCAAACAACGTCTTTATACGTTTCGTATGCGTGAAGGTATACATGTTAAGGATCATTTAGACGAGTTTAATCATATTATTATGGATTTGAAAAATATTGATTCCAAGATCGATGATGAGGATCAATCCCTTATTTTATTGTGTTCTTTACCGCCTTCGTATGAGCACTTTGTTACAACCCTATTGTATGGCAAAGACACGATATCTGTGGAGGATGTTAAAGCCAGTCTTTATTCGAAAGAATTGAGGAAAAAGGTGTCTGGTGAGGGTGACGTGCAAGCGGAGGGTTTGTTTGTTAGGGGAAGAACGAATGAAAGGGGTGATTCGAGCAATAGAGCTCGATCTAAGTCAGCAGGTAAAAAGAAGAAGGGAAAGTGCAATTACTGCAAGAAACCCGGGCACTGGAAACAGGATTGTTTGGTACTCAAGCAGAAGGCCAGAAAGGGGGAAAGGAAATTGCTGGGGTTGCTGAAAGTTCAGATGAGTTAGATACTGATAATGTTTTTATCAGTTTCGGCGGGTGATTCCCACTCGCAGGCCGAATGGATCATGGATTCTGGATGTTCATACCACATGTGCCGGCATAAAGAGTGGTTCTCCACTTATGAGGCAGTCAATGGTGGTACAGTTTTAATGGCCAATAATCAGGCCTGCAAAACTGTTGGTTTGGGAACAATTCAGTTGAAGATGCATGATGGTATTGTTAGGACTCTGTCTGAGGTTCGGCACGTCCCGGATTTGAAGAAAAATCTAATCTCCCTGGGTGCTCTTGATGCTCGTGGGTACAAATTACACGGTGAAGGTGGAGTTTTGAAGGTTTCAAAGGATGCATTGGTGCTGATGAAAGGTCAGAAAAAGGGCAGTCTCTATTTGCTAGCGGGCAGTACAGTTACAGGTTCTGCTGCAGTGGTTGCTTCATCAAAGGTCACAAGTTCGGATTTGACTCGGTTATGGCATATGCGTCTTGGGCATATGAGCGAGAGAGGGATGACAGTTTTGAGCAAACAGGGTTTGCTGGGTGGCCAGAAATTTGAGAAGCTGGATTTCT
The DNA here is from genome assembly GCA_019985065.2 of Arctostaphylos glauca. Classification (NCBI taxonomy): domain Eukaryota; kingdom Viridiplantae; phylum Streptophyta; class Magnoliopsida; order Ericales; family Ericaceae; genus Arctostaphylos; species Arctostaphylos glauca. The sequence goes on along the minus strand of JAHSPW020000011.1, from coordinate 29,245,518 downwards.
GTGAGCATTGTGTCTACGGCAAGCAGTGCAGGGTGAAATTCAGTACAGCTGTTCATCGCACCAAAGGCACGGTGGATTATTTTCACTCGGACCTTTGAGGTCCCGCTGAAGTAACTTCTAAAGGTGGTTATAATTATTTTATGAGTATTATCGATGATTTCTCTCGTAAAGTGTGGGTGTATTTTTTGAAACATAAGAGTGAGGCACTTGACACGTTTAAAAGGTTTAAAATTTTGATCGAGAATCAGACCGGTAAGAAAATAAAACGATTAAGGACTGACAATGGTATGGAGTTTTGTTCTGGCGAATTTGATAAATATTACAGCAGTGTGGGAATTGTGCGGCATCACACAGTTCGAAAAACCCCACAGCAGAATGGTGTGGCTGAACGGATGAACAGGACTATTTTGGAGAAGGCGCGATGTATGTTGTCCAATGCCGGGTTGGGCAAAGATTTTTGGGCTGAAGCCGTTTCCACAGTTTGTTATTTGGTGAACAGGTCTCCGTCAACTACTATTGAGTGTAAGACTCCGTTTGAGGTATGGTCGGGACATAAGGCTGATTATTCCGTACTGCGTGTGTTTGGGTGTCCAGCCTATGCTCATGTGAATGAGGGTAAGTTGGAGCCACGTGCCAAGAAGTGTATTTTCTTGGGCTATCAGGCATGTGTTAAAGGGTACAGATTATGGTGTCCAGAAACCTCCAAGTTTTTGATTAGCAGAGATGTTACTTTTGATGAAAACTTGTTGGTTAAGGGGTCGAAGCAAATTGGGGATGCAGTTCAGAAAGAGAGTGTTCCAAAGCAGGTGGAGCTTTTGAGTGAATCTTCCGACTCAGGGAAGGTTCTTGTTAATCAGCCAATTGAGGAGGATGTTCAGAGTTCAGACACAGAGAATGATGCAGAAATAGAGCAACCGCGCACTATTGCTAAAGATAGGCCTAGGAGGGAGATTCGTCCTCCTGAAAGGTATTCGGCTTATTCTGAGATGGTGGCCTATGCTTTATCAGTTGCTGAGACAGTGGAGTTTGATGAGCCTTCTAGCTATACGAAAGTTGTTTCGAGTACTGAGGGTGCACAGTGGTCAGTTGCTATGAGTGAGGAGATTGAGTCTCTTCACAAGAATCAAACATGGGAGTTAGTAGAGCCGCTGAAAGGAAGGAGGATTGTTGGGTGCAAGTGGGTCTTCAAGCGCAAACCAGGTATTCCAGGGGTTGAAGAGGCACGGTTCAAAGCTCGGCTAGTGGCGAAGGAATTTAGTCAAAAAGAAGGTGTTGACTACAACGAGGTATTTTCTCCAGTGGTTAAGCACAGTTCCATTCGCACTTTACTTGCTATTGTTGCATGTTATGACCTTGAGTTAGAGCAACTTGATGTCAAGACTGCGTTTTTGCATGGCGAGCTTGAGGAACAGATTTATATGTCAGCCTAAGGGATTTGTTGTTTCTGGTAAGGAGGATCATGTGTGCTTACTTCGTAAGTCTTTGTATGGCCTTAAACAGTCTCCGAAGCAGTGGTATAAGCGGTTTGACACATTCATGATAAGTCAATCATATTCTAGGAGTAAATATGATAGTTGTGTGTATTTTCGAAAACTTCCAGATGGTTCGTTTATTTATTTGCTGTTGTATGTTGATGATATGCTTATAGCTGCCAAAAGTGTATCAGAGATCAACAGGTTGAAGCGACAGTTAGGTGGTGAATTTGAGATGAAAGATTTGGGTGCGGCAAAACGTATTTTGGGTATGGAGATTCGCAGAGATCGAGTAGCTGGCAAATTGTTTCTAAATCAGAAGTCCTATGTGCTCAAAGTCATTGAGCGCTTTGCTATGCAGAACTCGAAGCCAGTCAGTACCCCTTTGGCAGCACACTTTCGACTTTCAGCTGAGTTGTCACTACAATCAGAGGAGGAGGAAAAGCGTATGGAAAAGGTCCCATATTCAAGCGCAGTGGGGAGCCTTATGTATGCTATGGTATGTACTCGTTCTGATATTTCACATGCAGTTAGTGTCGTTAGCCGCTATATGGCGAGACCTGGTAAGACACATTGGGAGGCTGTGAAATGGATACTTCGGTATTTGAGTGGAACTGCAGATATGGGTTTACTGTTTGGGGTTGCTAATTCGGGTAATCAGGCTATTGGTTACGTTGATTCGGATTTCGCTGGTGACCACGATAAGAGGAGGTCTCTAACAGGTTATGTATTTACCCTGTCCGGAAGTGCCGTTAGTTGGAAAGCTACTTTGCAGGCTACAGTCGCGCTGTCTACAACGGAAGCGGAGTATATGGCCATTGCTGAAGTTGTGAAGGAGGCATTGTGGATGAGAGGTTTACTTTGTGAGCTTGGTATTGCACAAGGGGTCACTTCTGTATTTTGTGATTCGCAGAGTGCTATACATCTTACTAAAAATTCGATGTATCATGAGAGGACCAAGCATATTGATGTTAGGTATCACTTCATTCGAGATATCATCTCACAGAAAGAAGTTGAGGTGAAGAAAGTGGGTACAGCAGACAACCCGACAGACATGTTGACTAAACCGGTTCCGGTTGCCAAGTTCAAGCATTGCTTGGGCTTGCTTGGCATTTGCAGTTGATCGCCCCTTGAGGGCATTTGGCGAGTGAGAGGTTAGAAGAGGAGAGCTATGTTTGGTGATTTGTTTTCAGTGGAATTCAAGTCAAGGTGGAGAATTGTTGAGAATGTCTTGAAGTTCTTAGTCCCACATTGGTAAACTATAGAGTTGTGAGTTTTGTATCCTCTTATAAATAGAGGTTTGTGGGTTTTGTCCCACATCGGAAAACTAGAGAGTTGTGGGTTTTGTATCCTCTTATAAATAGAGGTTTTGGGGAACGCTTATTGATTATCCCTTTTGTTGCCTTTCTCTCATATTGGTGGCCTTTCTAGAGTTATGGATAATAGCCGGCTCTTTGTAATCTCTTCTCTACGGTTGATAGTGAAGTCCTCTCTCTCATCGCCCGTGGACGTACCTCATTCTTGAGGGAACCACGTAAATCTGTGTGTCGTGTGATTGCTTGTTGATTGACGTTTGTTAATCTCTCCGTAAACTTAGTCGCGTTCATAGCACGTGTGTTACAACAGAATACAAAAAAAAAAACAGTAATATTAATTGGTAATATCGATTCCAACTCAAGAACAACAGTGATCAAAGAATAAAGAATTCAATTTTCTGAGATACATACAAAAAGAATATCATAATTTCAAGCTACTCTGTGGCAGTGGCAAAATAAGTGACAATGGATTTGATGAGTTTCACTTCTCTCTGTCTTAGGACATGTTGCATTCAGGTGGGAAGCCTTGTGGAAACCTCTTCGAATCAGCGCAGTAATTGTAAATCATGTAGTTGTCGTGCACCCATTGCATCTGCTCTTGGCTTGAGGAGTCCAACTGCTGTGACAACCATGAATTACTATTACTATTACTGCCAGAGGTTGAAGATGGAGAAGTCGAACTGCAAGAAGATGCTCCGTTTGACAAAATGCAAGCGTCGGCACTGAAGTTTCGGTATGAAGCAGTGAAGGGGGCTTGTGTCCAATTAGTCTTCACAAGCCCACCCCTTGTTGCCCAATTATCAGCATTCCATAGACTTGAGTATATCCTCATGGGTTGATCCTTTGGGTATGAAACACCTACCGACTCTGGATTCTTGTACTCTCTGATGGGTACGTCATCAACTGAAAATCTGAAATTGAGAACCAGAAATCAAATGATTATTCACTCCAAATCTAGAGCAATTTCATCTGTATGTTTAATAAAGCCTTTGGATTATACTTACATTATGCCTTGTGGGTTCCAGAGGATGGAGTATTTGTGGAACTCGGCAGTTGGGTCGAACCAGAGGTGGAATTGCTGTTCTCTGCCGCCCTTTCCTTGGCTGAAGACATTGGTGTGGAGAGTGTAAGGATCGCCACTCAAATTCCCCAAGAATTCAAAGTCTATCTCGTCGTGGGTTGATCCTTGTGAGGACAACTGCATTATACCCAACACAGGAATTACACGTTAGACCCTATATTTTGGGGAAAAAAATGCAAATCATACTTTACAGAGAACAATTAGAGACATACATAATAGGCGGTCACGGTGCCAGCGGAGTTTCCGGCGACAAGCTTGATTTGCATGTCAATTTTTCCAAAGAGATACTCATTGTTGGACTGGAAGCCAGAGCCAGAGGAATTGTCAAGCGAGAGAGTGAGAAGGTCGCCATTGTTGAGTATCCGAGCTCGGCCATCCCCAAAAGTGATGGCCATCTCTTCGTAGAAATTACCAGCTGAGACACCCATTGATAAACCCAGAAGATACATCGCAAGCAACATTGCTGAAACTCTTGAATAAGAAAAAGAGGCCATCTTTATGATGTTTGTGGTCACCAAGTGTTTGGGAAAAGGTTTCAAGAGAGGGGTTTGAGATAGAGAAGGTGTTTTTGTGTTTGGAGTGAGATGAAGAAGAGTTTGCAATTGGCAGCATTTATATAGGTGTGAAGTAATAGGTCAAAAATGGGGAAAGAGGGGAAGGTGTATGGGAAGGTGACTCAAGCGTTGGTGGTGAAGAGATTGCAGCGTAGAACAGCCTGGATTGCGACTTTAATTGACATAAACAAATGGGTTTCAGCATTCACAAACAGTTCGTATGCCAACGCAATACGCGCTTTGGGCTGTTGGAGCTTTCTTGTCTATTTGGGTCTTTTGAATGAAATAAACCATGGAGGAGTGACGGAGAAATATCTTTAATAACAGAATGGGGCACGGGAAAAATACGTCGATGGAAGATGGGTGATGAGCAGCATAATCCACAAGCTGAGCTGACCATACATTCTGCTTGAACGATCATATAACCTACTCAGCCAACAACGAGATCTGCTCAGCCATCTGTGCATTTTCCTTGGACAAACGTTCTACTCGGTTTTCTGTATAACCGAGCAGATCAGGATAAAACTGATGAAGTATCTTGTACCTCTCTACCATGCATGTGGGCCAATTTATATAGAAGATCAGATCTAACCTTGCCTAACGGATATATCGATTGGATTGAGATATACATGAAAGATTCTGTTTCCCTATTCTCTAAGAAGATAAGGTCAAATTGCCTATAATCTTGTCAAGATGCTAAAAAATAAGAGGACCCTTATATAAATCAAGGTCACCATATGGTACCACGTACGAACATTATGTTCAATTCAATACAGATCCTATCTTTCTCCTATATCTTTTTCCTCCGTCATAAAGTTAACTTAGGTATCGAAAAGGTGTTGGTAAGATAACACACCGATATCAAGTTCTTTTGCAGGTCGGGTGAGCAAGCGATCAAAATTGTTCCATCAATGGGAATACCACGTTTTTATCTAATTTTTTTAGAAAAAAATAAAAGAAATTAACGTAAAAAACAAAAGAAAGAAAGATAATTCAATTCACATAAAACACTTTTTGCGAAATTCTATATTTATAAGACATCATGTGCTTTTGCACAAAAAAAAAAGTGCCCTTTGAAACCACCTGTGGATGTCAATGCTTTAAAATAAAATGACATGACTATATATTTTATAAAATTTGATATGTCATTCCTTTTGATAAAATGTGTAACTTAATTAAAATAGATATCTTTTGAAAATAATTATTATACTTAAATTTCTAACAGCCCAGCCCGCACCATACGTTTTCTGATTGGAACGAAACCTTTTCTCTACTCTAGGAATTCGAGAAAACATAATGCTGGTTCGACAAAGGGACTCTTCATTTGATCGTCTCCTTAAGATAGTTTTCTCTTGAAACACATCTCTTGTGTCGATTGTTCTACTTGCTCCTTTTGGCCCTGCCATCATAAAGAAATCCAATAAGTATGTGATGCACTCATTTTCAATGTATAATAATTATAATTCATCATAAGTAAAAATCTCCCAATACTCAATAACCAATTCAATATCCCAAATCATTTTATTAAACGAAATATCATCAAAAGTCAAATTTAAGAATGTTACATCAATAGGCAAATTCTCGGCCCGTTACATATATCAAAATAAATTGCTAGAGTCAAATATTTACATTTTCTTCCAAACACAAGAACTAATTCAAAAATAAGTTATATTATATCTTTCGAAATTAGTTTCAAGATTTTAAGTATCTCTTATTAAAACTTTGAAACATGTACCATACAATGCATCTCATGTGCCTCATGCTAAGCGTCTAGAACATCACTTGTACAATGATAGGGTGAACTATACAGCCCAGTAAAAATGTCTAAACCAATAATATGGGAGTATGAACTGATGTAGCATATAACATGATTAATGAACAATAACTCAAATATGAACTCATATGAAATACTTGATAAGCATAAACAAAATACTCAACCATCTTAAAACACTTTTTCGTTACTCATTCAACTGTTCCTCAATATCGACTCATTATTCGTTAACTGTCTCACATCATCAGTTCATCATCCATTGACCATTTCCCTTACCGATTCCATAGTGTATCGTTAATCTACTATCAAATCAATGCTTCTATAGATACTTTCGCTCACACTATCATCCATCGCATTCCATGTCCCATAAGCATCAACGACGCCTCTCATTACACATCGAATAGTTATGTCTTGTCTTGAAAAGAATATCCAAAACAATTCGGAGTCCATACTAACAATTCTATAATAACGAATTTACCATCCAACAAATTATTAAATCATACTACGTACAAACGTATCATTACATTCTCCTTATCATAGTTTGTTTGTCATCTCTAGGATAACACCTCGAGGTGGCTAGTCATAGCATTATTCATCTTCCGAGCACTCTCGCAAAGGAGGCTAGCACATCTTTTCATATCTCTCCTAGTACTTCTCCGAATGGAAGCTAGTCGTACAATTTTTGTATCATGTCAATCCATTAACGTATGTACACGCTTTACATTTCAAGTGTCTCATATTATTCAGACAAGTTTTAAAGTCCATTCCAGTTTCAAAAATTAACGAGATAACAATAGTATAGAGCATAGACAGCATTTCATTTAGATTATATTAGAAATAAATAATGTAAGCTTGAAAAGTAACCATACACTGATACATTTCTTACCAATCAATTCTCATCATTTAAAGCCAATGCATCATAACACATTTCGTAATCTCAATCGTTTTATCGTAACACGTCACACAGCTTAATTCAACTTAAACAGTCAGGACAAACCATGCACCACAAACATAGAGGTTATCAGTTCACGCATTTATCTCGAATTAGATATGACATAACACTTCTTGGCAATAAAATGTCGGTCACCCTCCAAAGGAATAAAGGGAAACTCCTCACCACACTAGAGTAGGGTAAACCATTTTAGGAGTAGATCTCACGTAGACATGGCCAATAAGGTAAAGAATATCTCACACAACCGTCTCACCACATAGTTCAAAACTAAAGTCAAACACAAGGAACCCCATTTTATTGAGTCTTGACATAACACAATACGCTACACAAGTCATAGTGTTATCCTCACCATCCAACAATCTATTAAATTGATTCTATGCTCACATAACATATCTTATGTTAATCTTCTCTCCGATCACTACACCCGATAGTGTCTAGACAAGTTATGTCATCTACTAGCATACTCTCCCAAGTAAGTTAAAACAAGAGTCGTGCCTAACTTCACTCCCATCGAGGCTAACACAATGCATCATGCCTAGTTCACTTCCCAAAGAAAATTAGCTCATAAAGTCTCATTGTCTCACACTAAATTTATGGTCCAAACCTTACCTCTATACTCATTCCTATTGTGTCAAATGCTTATAAAATTCTCAAGCTCATAACGTATATCACAAGTTCTTAACTTTTCGGCAATGCTATAAGTGAATCCACAATATAGGAAACAACCATTCACACTCATAAACATAGTCTAACGCACTAAATGATGGTCCATCACCATAATCAAATCATCCCAAGTCCTTGTCAAAATTTTCAAAGATAGACCTAGTCTCACTATGTCAACGCGATATTACTCATCACAACTCAATAGTCAAATTCATTGCAACACATAAGGATAATTCCATAAACACACGTAATTCGTTAAATAAATGCCCAAAACAATTAATATACCATCTAATTAAGATCACATTCCAAAACTATAATCAAAGAATTCAAAATCTCAAAACCAAGGTCAAAGCATCAAGCAAAGTTGCCAATAGGTCGCTTGAGCAACCAAAAGTCGCTTGATACATTTTTGGACAGAAAAAGTTGGTCAACAGTCAATTTAACTATTTTGACGATTTCAGCATTTTTTTCAGAAAAATTGCAGATTCGCTTTTTGGACAAAAAATTCTCACATTCGACCAATAACACCACGAAATCAACCAAAACATGCTATAAACACATAATAGAGGTGAAACATCCCTACCTCAAGTTTCGGATCATGAGATTTGATGTCGAACCAAAAATTCTAACTCTATGTATCTCCCGAGCCTCAAATCTTCTCATCCGAGCTTCAAAAACACGATCAAGCTTCGGATATCGATAGAGCACGTCAAGATCACTCTATATCTCAAAGGAATTTAAGATTGGTTGGTCGATTCTATAAAATTTCTAGAGAGAAGCTGGAGCTTCAAAGTGTAGAGAGAGAGAAATGAGCGAAATGGGGTTGTCTGTCTCTCCTTTCTTCTCCCAATCAGATTTTAACAAGTCTAAGGGTCTCCAAAATTGTCTCAACACACCTCATTACGTGCGTGTGTCCAAATTAAATCTCCAGACTCAAGCCTCGCCACTAAAAATTCAAAACACATAAGGAAGGGAGAATGGCGAAAGGAAAGGGACAATGGAGGTCTTGCTGGGCTCCAAGGCTAGAGGTTCGGGGTAGAGTGCAATACTAAAGGTCCTCGGACTAATTTTACACTATAATGAGGAGGATGTCAAATCCACTCATAATCTACTAAAGAGACGTAGCTTCTTTAGTATCGGTTCGAATTCAAAGTCGTGAGATAGCTTCAAGCAAGGCAAACACTATTTTAGTCGGAAAAGCGGATGCAGACGAAAAGATTTTGCTCACAAATTATATCAAGTGCTTCCTATGCCCTTTTCATAACTAGCCATGCATCTTTGGAGTCCCTTTGTACAAGACATGAATTTTAGACTGCCTTCGGTTTTGGTGGGCTTTGGCGTGGCCTTGATTGCGCAATCTTCGACTTTATGGGTTAAGGACAAAGGTCAAGCTTATCGATGATAAACTGACTTGAATCCCAAAGGGATACGCGAGGAGAGACCTGTTGCAATGTTGTGTTGTAATTATTTCCTATTGTAAGATAATATTCTTTCCTAGTTTAGAGATATTATTCTGTTAGGAAAATAATTTGATTATAGGAATAGCGTGATTGGAGGATCTCTCCATCTCTATAAATATGTACATGTGCAGATTA
>JAHSPW020000011.1:28968614-29231114 GCA_019985065.2 Arctostaphylos glauca | reverse complement strand
TTAGTTGGTAATACTGATTCCAACTCAAGAACAACAGTGACCAAAGAATAAAGAATTCAATTTTCTGAGATACATACAAAAAGAATATCAAAATTTCAAGCTGGTGTACGGCAGTAGCAAACTAAGTGACGGTGGGGTTGATGAATTTCACTAGTCTCTGTTTTAGGACATGTTGCATTCAGGTGGAAAGCCTTGGGGAAACCTCTTGGAATCAGCGCAGTAATTGTAAATCATGTAGTTGTCGTGCACCCATTGCATCTGCCCTTGGCTTGATGAGTCCAACTGTTGTGACCACCATGAATTACTATTACTGCTAGAGGTTGAAGATGGAGAACTGGAACCGCAAGAAGATGCTCCGTTTGACGAAATGCAAGCGTCGGCACTGAAGTTTCGGTATGAAGCAGTGAAGGGGGCTAGTGTCCAGTTAGTCTTCACAAGCCCACCCCTTGTTGCCCAATTATCAGCATTCCATAGACTTGAGTATATCCTCATGGGTTGATCCTTTGGGTATGCAACACCTACCGACTCTGGATTCTTGTACTCTCTGATGGGCACATCATCTACTGAGAATCTGAAATTGAGAACCAGAAATCACATGATTATTCACTCCAAATCTAGAGCAATTTAATCTGTATGTTTAATAAAGCCTTTGGATTATACTTACATGATGCCTTGTGGGTTCCAGAGGATGGAGTATTTGTGGAAATCGGCAGTTGGGTCGAACCAGAGGTGGAATTGCTGTTCTCTGCCGCCCTTTCCTTGGCTGAAGACATTGGTGTGGAGAGTGTAAGGATCGCCACTCAAATTCCCCAAGAATTCAAAGTCTATCTCGTCGTGGGTTGATCCTTGTGAGGACAACTGCATTATACCCAATACAAGAATTACATGTTAGAGCCTATATCTGGGGGGGAAAAGATGCAAATCATACTGTACAAAGAACAATTAAGAGACATACATAATAGGCGGTGACGGTGCCAGCGGAGTTCCCGGCGACAAGCTTGATTTGCATGTCAATTTTTCCAAAGAGATACTCATTGTTGGACTGGAAGCCAGAGCCAGAGGAATTGTCAAGGGAGAGAGTGAGAAGGTCGCCATTGTTGAGCATCTGAGCTCGGCCATCGCCAAAAGTGATGGCCATCTCTTCGTAGAAATTACCAGCTGAGACACCCATTGATAAACCCACAAGATAAATCGCAAGCAACAATGCTGAAACTCTTGAAGAAGAAGAATAAGAAGAAGAAGAAGCCATTTTGTGATGTTAGTGGTAACCAAGTGTTTGAGAAAAGGTTTCAAGAGGGGGGTTTTTGAGAGAAGGTTTTTGTGTTTAGAGAGAGATGATGAAGGGTTTGCAATTGGCAGAATTTATATAGGTGAAGTAATGGGTAAAAAATGGGGAACGTGTATGGGATTCAGTGTTGGTGGGTGAAGAGATTGCAGCTGTAGAACAGCTGGATGGAGACTTTAATTGACATAAACAAATGCGTTTCAGAGATCCCCATTACCATAGGAGGGGCCACCGCCATGAAAACAAACAGTGGGTGACCCACCGCAATACGCGGTTTTGGCTCGTTGAAACTTAGCTGTTTCCCACTAGATGCATCTTCACTCGCTCACTCCTACCTACGTCCGTCCCCACTCTCTCTCTCTCTCTCTCTCCAAACGTTATAGTAATGCCCAAAAGGAATTTTTTATGTCAGATCTGGCTCCTATGTCTCAGTGCTACCGCTGAAACTAAAATGTGTCTAATTTTGAGATCGAAATTATTGCGTATCAAAACGATATTATTTTAGTATGTAAAAAATTGTACAACATTATTTTAACGCGCTACACACTTTGCTATGCGTAGTTCACATCAAGTACCCCGACTCCCTAATTTTGGCCTCCTTTGAATAGAAAAAGTCTATAAATATAAATTATTCATGAATAAACTTACGTACTTACGATAATTTTCGACCCATGTGTGTGAATAATCTGTGTTCCTAAATCAATCATATTTAGTAATGGATTATGCATTTTTTTGTCTTAGTGTGTTGGGGAGTTTATTTGAAGAACATATTGCACGAAAATGCAATTTTGAACAATAGATAAGAGAACACATAATTTCCAAACAAGTCTATATACACAGGTATGTGCATGAAATGGGTTATATGTGCATCAATAATTTCGAAAATACATATATATGCAGATTTATATATAAAAAGTGAGTTCATAGACCTTTTTTATCTCAAAATAACCTACGATTAAGTTTTTTAATAAAATTTTATATTAATTTAGAATTTAAAAAATAATTCCCTCTTAAACAACCCAAATTACTAGACAAACATGTGCGAGTAACATTTTCTTAGCTACTCAATGATTGTAAGTCGGCATTTTTAATTGTAAAATGAATCTTACATGCTACTGGTGAAATTTCTATTTATATTTTTACGTAACACTATTTTTTTATATATAAACCTACTCTAGTTCTACTTTGAAATAAAAGAATCCTAAATTAAATAATTGGGATGTTCAAGAATTTCTTGGGACGGGTGGTCAGAAACAGAGTATTTTAATAAAGCTCCGTCATGTTCGGCATATCAAATGGCATATAAAATACTCTTTAAGCGAATCTATTCGATGAGAGTCTAATTTGAACATTTTATTAAGAACTCTAGATCCCAAAAAGAGTTGAAGATGGTGCAATATTGAATCCTCTTATGTTACTTCAAATGGAATTTCAACACACCTTAGTTTTTCAGTTGAGCTATCTCTTTCGCCTCGCACTAAAAACGCACTACATATTTTGAATTTAAAAAAAAAAAAACTCGTCAATCATCTTGCATCATAACAAAAATAACCATATTTTGGAGATTGATAAAATTGCAAATGTATAGTTCTGATTTATGTCAACAACTTCATACTCTATTACGTAAAGATAAGAATGCGGAAGCATCCATTTAAAACCAATTGGCAATGAATGGAGTGGCCTCTCATGTATATAAGGTTACCCATATTTTAATATCTTAGCGATGTGGGATTGATTCCTTCACACGCACCCTCACGTGCAGCCCATATTTAGGTCTGTCACGTGCGCCTCTTTTTGGGTCGTCTTCGTGCAGCCTTTCTACTTGGGTCTGTCATCGTGGGCTTTGTTCGGCCGTTGGGCCTTTTTGGGCTCTGATACCATGTGGAAGCATCCAATTCAAAACCAATTGGCAATGAATGGAGTGGCCTCTCATGTATATAAGGTTACCCATATTTTAATATCTTAGCGATGTGGGATTGATTCCTTCACACGCCCCCTCACGTGCAGCCCGTATTTAGGTCTGTCACGTGCGCCTCTTTTTGGGTCGTCTTCGTGCAGCCTTTCTACTTGGGTTGTGGAAGCATCCAATTCAAAACCAATTGGCAATGAATGAAGTGGCCTCTCATGTATATAAGGTTACCCATATTTTAATATCTTAGCGATGTGGGATTGATTCCTTCACACGCCCCCTCACGTGCAGCCCGTATTTAGGTCTGTCACGTGCGCCTCTTTTTGGGTCGTCTTCGTGCAGCCTTTCTACTTGGGTCTGTCATCGTGGGCTTTGTTCGGCCGTTGGGCCTTTTTGGGCTCTGATACCATGTGGAAGCATCCAATTCAAAACCAATTGGCAATGAATGAAGTGGCCTCTCATGTATATAAGGTTACCCATATTTTTAATATCTTAGCGATGTGGGATTGATTCCTTCACAAAGAACATAGAGGATGTACGATTTCATGTTTTGTTTCACTGTTCAATATGGATTCTTCTGGAATACGAAAATATCAAATGGGCTACATTTTCTATCTGGACCTAACTTATTGGGCTTTGGAGTTGTTTGGGCTAGTTTAAAGAGAGCTTGGGTTCTGTTGTTGGGCCAACTCGGTTCTTCGTGGGCTTCCCAATTGGGCCGAGTTTGGACAGGAGAGTGTTCTTCTTCCTTTTTCAGTAGAGTCCGGTTCGTTTGAAATTTTAAAATTCCGTTCATTTATTGAAAAAGAAAAGAAAAGTACAAAAATATGTAAGTTTTATTTATTTTTTATGTGTTTAGTTAGTATGAAATTTGTGAGACTCACATCGCTAATCTTTTCATTAAGATTAGTTTTTCCTCAAAACATGTTCAGCGAAAAATAAAAAGATTTTACAAGAATTTTTATTTTACACTAAGTTTCTTTTATCAATTAAACACATAAAGGAATATAAGTTTTTTATTTTTTTTACTTCACTTCACTAAATTTTTCTTAATAATAATAATTCTACACTAATTGCTTGACAAATGAACGCAACATGGGAGCTTAAATGATAAAAATCTAAACGATTAGGTGTTTTGCTAAAGTTTCTAAATGGCAGGTGCCTGTGTGATATTGGATAAATAGTTTAGGGTGTATTCTGAAATTTCACCAATTACTTCGCGGCAACGCTTCGAGAGTTCTACTAACCCGCATTTCCTCAGTCCTCTTCTTCATCACCGCCGTCAATCGCTCTTTCCTCCCACGTCAATTCGCTCGAACAAAATTTCTCCGATCACCTGATTTATCAGGAACCAATAAATTTCTCGATTTCCGGGAAAAATGTCGCACGGCGACACAATACCCCTCCATGACTCATCCCAATCGGACATCGACGAGATCGAGAACCTCATTCACGCCAGCGTCCAATCGGGCCCTGCCACCGTCCTACCGGCCCGCCCTCCAAGCCCCCCTCGGATCCCCGTCTCTTCATCTCCATTCATTCCCTCCAATCTCCCGCCACAGCCTGTTTCTCACCAGAAGTCGACTTCAGTGCCGGCGGCAGCTCCGCCTCCTCCACCGTCGCGATCCAATGGCAGTGCGCAGCAGAATATTGGGGCTACGGGTTTTGGGTCGCCTCCGAACACGCTGACGGAACCTGTGTGGGATACTGTGAAGAGAGATCTATCACGGATCGTGAGCAATTTGAAGCTGGTTGTTTTCCCGAATCCTTACCGGGAGGATCCTGGAAAGGCTTTGAGGGATTGGGATCTGTGGGGACCTTTCTTCTTCATTGTCTTCCTTGGCCTCACTCTCTCCTGGTCTGCATCTGTCAAGAAGGTGAAAACAAGATTAGTTCTTTTGATGCATACAAATAATGTGTGTGTTTCAGGCATGAATTTATTGCACACATTTTTTAATCAGGTTTATATGCACTTTTATACTTGGCAATTGTGGAATTTGGTTTTATACTTTCGTTCTTGTCAATTGTTTTGGAGAGCTTGTTCGGTGATATAGTGTTGACCCTCATAGCTTATTGGAGGTACAGACCCATTGTAGTGAATTTCAGCTAGTGAAGATGGTAAGAGTCTTGATCCAAGAAGCTGAACTCAAAAGTCTCAAAGCCCATCTCCATTCCCTTTAAACTCAGAGACCCCCTTTACCTCTCATACCTCCACACATATTCTCTACTTTCCAATGCCAACCTTGCCTCACGAACTTACCCACTCTTTCCCAACCATTACTACAAAAGTCTCACCTTTTGACAATCCCCTTAACAGCTCTGCATTTTGACCCTAAATGGCACGTAAATTTTCCAACTTTTCTTCGATCATGTGCTGGCTGATGCAGGCTTAAGGTGTAAAGGGAGAATTCTGTCTCGGAGAGAGAATATGACAATTTCAGTTCCAGCGATAGGAAGGTCTTGTTTAAGGGTGAAGAGTGAGGGGAAATGGTAGTTATCTATCAGCATAGAGGACAAAATATTTCTCAATGCCCTTAGGGTAGGGGAAACTTTCAGCTTTTGGATGACAAGTGATGTCACAATTGGCATTGGGTTCTATGTGGTTGACATGAAGAAGCTTATGGAATTATGAAGATACTAAATGTTCTTGGCCTTAATGTTATTCATACAAGAGTATCGACCTGTATGGAGAAAAATATTGTTAGATTGGTCACTGAATTCATACCACAGCCTTACATATACGAGACACCCTCTGTGTTTCTGTGCGTGTCTTTGCATGTGTGTGAGAGAGAGAGAGAGAACGCGACAGATATAGAAAAAGTACATTGTCATAGCTCTATTTGTTTCATGTTTATTTCTAAGATATTATGTTCAGTTTTTCTTCTACAGCTTTCAAACCGACACTTGAGGTTGAGGCCCTTGAAAACACAC
This sequence comes from Arctostaphylos glauca, assembly GCA_019985065.2. Taxonomy (NCBI): domain Eukaryota; kingdom Viridiplantae; phylum Streptophyta; class Magnoliopsida; order Ericales; family Ericaceae; genus Arctostaphylos; species Arctostaphylos glauca. The sequence goes on along the minus strand of JAHSPW020000011.1, from coordinate 29,224,989 downwards.
TTTGTAGTTTCTCCAAGGGTACTTCAACTGAATTAAGTATTCATGTTTAATTACGTTGTTCTCGATATGTCTCCGATTCACTCTTCGTTTGTGATCCATGCTGTGCGAGAATCACTAATTTTCCTCCTTATCCTTTACTTCCCCAAACTTCTAAATCCAAACATAGTGTTAGAATTGGTGGGGCTGCCAGTTGAATATATTATGTGAAGCTCTGCCTAGCTCTTGTAAGCGAACGGAGAACTGGGCTGATTGTATAAAGGAAGCTCTTATAGGGAATGAACATTTCAGAACCTAACCGAACCCAGACTTACTGCGCAAAATGTAAGTAAAAGTACTGTGAACGGAGATTTTTTCTCTTTGATTTGGCTAAGAATACCTGTACCTCCCTGCTAAGTGTTATTCCCCTAATTACCAAAAAAGAAATAACTGTTCTCGCCCTAAAGGGGATGGTAGAATGTTTTGGAAACTTGTTTATGAGGCAGAGGACATTTACTTGATTGACTTCTTTCCTTGTTGTTTTCTTTTGACTCATAAACGAGTTGAAGCTTTCCTTGCGAGGCATGGTATTTGACAAGTGATATATATATAGACTATATACCTTTTAGGATCTCGGTGCATGTAACAATAAATGTTGTTCGATCAAGGATTATGATCTTTCTTTTGTACTGCTTCTGTTACTATTATGAAGGAGTACTATTGTTTCTCGTCAACTTCATTCTGTTCTTGGAACTTCGTCATCAGCTAGTATGTGTAGTAGCACTGATGGTTTTTTGGTGCTTTCATTTATCTTTCAGTCTGAGGTTTTTGCCGTTGCATTTGCACTACTTGCAGCTGGCGCTGTGATTCTCACACTGAATGTACTTCTTCTGGTAATCTTCTCTCACCCTCTCTCTCATGTATGAGGTATTATAGTTAGATATTTGTTGAGGTACTAGTTTATGCTGAATTTGAAGTTTGAACTTTCTTGAATGGAAGAGTAAACTGCAGGGAAACTCGGAAATTTGTCTCTGTTATAAAAAATTGCAGTATTTACCTATGGCCTGACAGGATTTATCAATGCAAATTGTTTCAGGGGGGTCACATAATCTTCTTCCAGAGTCTGAGTCTTCTGGGTTACTGTCTAGTCCCTTTAGATGTTGGAGCCCTAATATGCATGTTGTATGACAATGTGATACTGAAGGTGATTGTTGTTTGTGTGACCTTGGCTTGGAGTTCTTGGGCTGCTTATCCATTCATGAGCATGGCCGTCAACCCAAAGAGGAAAGCTCTTGCACTCTACCCCGTTCTTCTTATGTATGTATCTGTTGGTTTTCTCATTGTTGCTATTGATTAGTGCACCGGTTGTGGCCGTGATAGGGGGATTGTATAGACCTGATCAAACACTTGCAGTTTTGGGGGATCTTAAGTTGTGGTTATTTCGGTTCCCATGTGCGGTTATTTTTGTGTCTTTCTTTTGACATGGTGTCTGGTACTCTACCGTCAAGATCTATACATGTACTTTTGTGTTTTTCTGTATCACGTTTCGCATGTTAAATTTGTTAGCAATTTTTTTGAGGGATGTACTACCACATTCGGGATGGAAGTTATTTTGAGAAGAGCTCGAGTTTTCACGCTTATTTTGAGGGATGTAACTGTTGCTGCTGTTGCTCTTCGTGCAATTTCAAGTCTTTGATGACAGGGTGGATGATCGTGTCATGAAATGCAAAATGATATTCATCACGGTTTCACTAGATGATCTGGCCTGTTTATTTTGTAAGCAACAATGTGTTCGGTTTTATTTAACCACTTTCATCTTCTAATTGTCCCAATGCACCTCTTGATTTTTCTAAACGTAAGGATCGACTCTTTTTAGATCGACGCACATAACTATTTATTGTATTCTTCTCTAACTGCGTCAATCCAAACGGAGTCTATCGTTACATTTGGAAAGATCAGGTACATTGAGACAATTGAAAAATAAAGGGAGTTAAGTGAAATCAAGTGATAGATGAAGGGAGTTTTATGTAAATTACTTTTTCTTTTATTACAAATATATAATCTGATTAAGCTCTTAGTAAATGCATGTAGGCTTACAAAACTGAATAGATATAAACGTCAATGAACACATGTTACTCTTTCTATCTTACCTCTATTCTTTTATCAAACTGAAAACCAAAATGAGAATGTTTGTCTAAGGTTGATATTTGTCTCGACTAGGGAGTGGTTAGCTTGGATTAATTTACGAATATTTACTAGATAAAAAAAACAAAAAAAATGGTATTTTTGACATACTTTATATTGCTATTTCTAATTATGTAAGTCTAGGGTCTTAGTACACACTGTACTATGGGAAAATTTGTTAAATGTTATTGGAGCATCGTTACATTTTGCTCCAAATCTCTCTAGAATCACACTGTCTCATGGTGTGAAGACTAAATACACGAGTTTCAAATTGTGACAGTGGAGTGTGTTTAAACATCGCCCGATATTTTGAATGATTGGGCTGGGCCCGTGAGTAGTGCTTCAAAAGACGACACTCTCATCGTGGGCGAACGCTTGGTCGAGCGGGCAAACATGCCTGTCTCTGGCTCCCAAAGTAATTAATCCCGTACCGTACCGGCCGGTACCTTCTGTACCGGACCAAAACCGGTACCGTCGGACGTCCATACCGTTCCGGCGAGAATACCGGCGGTTCCGGCCGGTACCGGCCGGTTCCGGCCAAATACCGGATCTCGGCCGGTACCGGTTTTCTTTTTTTTTTTTTTTAATTTCTTTTACTTTTTATGTATTTTTAGTTACATTTACATACCTTTGTTTTTTTTTTTTCATTTTCCTTGTAAATACTTCTAATTAAGGTAGGAAAATTTATAATACAAAAAGAAAAGTTAACATTATTTTTTATGAAAATTAAAAGAAAAAATTAGCATTTTTTAAATTTGAAGTTAACATTCCTTTTTATGAATGTTAACATTCTTTTTTTTTAAACTTAACATTGCCTTTTAATTTAAAATAAAAAATAAATGTTAACCTTTACTTATAATTTCATACATACATGAAAATAAATATATTTTTTTTACTTTCGATAGTTTATGAATGTTAATTTTTCTTTTCAATTTTTCTAGACAAGAAAATGAATGTTAATTTTTTTTTTTTCATTTTTCATACCTTAATGTTAAAATAAATATTAATTTTTCTTTCTAATCAAGCATATGCTAACTAATTTTATAAATTTTGTGAATTAAATGATATTGAAATATCATAGGTTTATTATTGTCCTTTGAAAATGTTATGTTTTGTGAGTTATTTTTAAGTTATAGGGTTTACTTTACATGTCAAATGTAATTTTTTTGTAAAGAATATTAGTTTAAAAAAATTATATTATTTTTTAGCGATAAATCCGAAACGGTACCCCGGTACCTACCGGTACCGGTACGTACTGTACCAATAACAAAACCGGTACCCTTATCGGTACGAGATTGATAACTTTGCTGGCTCCTAGTATATACTAGTAATATCTTTCGAAGCACTTCCGTCTATGAATTTTAATTTGAAAGTGTATCGTTTTAGGTTTCGCTCAGGTGGTCCTTTTAAGATAGAAATGCAGGAGCAAGTAGTCAGCAATTCATTTACTGTCAAAACAGAGATTCGTACTATTTTCGTTGGGTTATGAAGATGTGGGAAGTTTTTGTGTGAAGTCTCTCTCCATTCTGCATCGTGTACATAGATTTTGACCAGTATCTATTCTTAACTGGATTACGTGAGGCAGGTGGTATCCCTTGAATTTAACAGTCAGACAGAAACAGGAGAGAGAGAGAGAGAGAGAGAGAGAGAGAGAGAAGCTGATTTGATTTTGGGAGGGGTTGCTTACTGGGAGAGGTTAACTTGCAAGGGTGAGGAGGTTGTAATATCTAGTCTACACATATTTTTATTACACAAATTTATATAGAATCATTCACACGTGAAATTTATATTATTTAAAAAAAATTTATATGTATCAAACGATTTTAAATACTTATGTGTTCAGATTTATGTTTTAAACGTGTATGGACTTTTTCAATTGGCATGAAGGTAAATAATTCAAACACAAGTGGAATGACTTTTATAACCGTCAAGAAATATGTTTCGGGGTGCCCAAATTGACAAGGATCGTAATTTCGTTCATACTACGGGACTATAATTCAGGTCGCATTACAGCTCCGGATTCAAATTTACGCAAGTCAACAATGTGAAACACAAGTGAGTCCCAACTCTTTATGATAAAATATGTTTCAGGGTGTCCAAATTTGCGGGAATCGGAAATTATAGTGTAAAGTTGTAGTGCAGATTGCACTACAATCTCCGATTTCAAATTTACGTATGTCAACCATGTGAAACAAACACGTGAGTCTCAGCTCCTTTATGATAAATATAAACACTACTGTAGTGGTTGATAACCATTTTTGTTGATCATATCATAAAGTACCGACTCTCTTTGGGAAAAGGTCATTATCTAGTTATTTAGATTATCCAAATTAATTTCATTAAAAATAATATTAGATGATCAAAAAGGGCCTGTCTTAGAGGTTTCAGACAGACACTTCTTTCCAGAAAAGAGGAGTCTGCTGCACAGTACTTTTGCTGTGCAACAAAACAATTTTGTTTGTGCAAAAAATTACCCGAATACTGCAACAACTATTCAAACAATATTTTATGCGTTAAACAACGTTATTTTGGTATACAATATACCCTGTTGTGGACAGTGTAGATCCCAACATACCCATTTTTTTAAATTATGTGTTAAACTGTACATAAAATATCAGGGAAAAAAAATAACGTGGGGTTGGTTTGGAAACAAATTTTCTGGCTTTCAGCAGCAGATTTTGTCTTCTTTTGCAGTTTCTTGAAAGTGGGTGTCGTATAAAGATCCAAAAAAAAGGACAAAAACAACAATTCATAAGCGCGATGCTTCACACATATTTTAGCACAATACATATGGGGATTAGATATATCTGTAGAGTCATCTAACAACTTATCAATTTTAATACAGATAAGTTTGGATTGAAGTTCGGGATCACTCAAATATCGGTAAATGACTTGTTCCTCTCAATAATAAAATACGAACGTGATCGGCACATGTCAGATCCTCAAAATTTCTCCCTTATTCACCGTATAGAAAGGAGTTGATAGGCTAAGGTCAATGTAGGTTTTTCACATTCACCTTCTACATATTTGCATTCTCTCTCTCTCTCTCTCTCTCTCTATGTGTCTCTCTCAATATCTAACTTGATCATTGGAGAATTCTTACTTGTAAAACACCTCATAGTCTTAGAATTTGTGTGCAGAAATCGAAACAAGAACTTAAGAGACCACCATCTGATTTTCTATGTCATCAAACACAATTTAGAATATAAAAGTCTAGGAACATACTTTTTTATGCACAGATTTAAATATAAGTGTGTTGAGAATTGTCTGTTTGTAACAATCAAATGCGCATAAAATTTATATTGTTTCGGAGAACTTCACGTGTATTAGACAATTTTAAACACATCTCTGTATTTGAATTTATGCACGAGATATTATATGTTTCTAAACTTACCCATAGTGGGATAAATAAAAAATGATTCATGCTTGGAGAGTGTCATTTCTTACGAGAAGATCTGCTCACTTGGTTGCTAGCTTTCTGTCATGAATCATGATGTGCTTAATCTGTGGCGATCCTATCTGGTTGAGGAGGGACCACTAATAAAATAAAAGAATTGTTTCATTTATAATAAGTCCAATAATAATTGATTTAGCTGTTCAGCAATTAGAAATATGATCATCAAGTTATTCAAATAAATAAATAAATAAAATAAATATACATAACACAACGCTCTTTTAAGATAAATTATAACTTTTTGGAATTTCATGAGAAATAAGCAATTAAACTCAAAAAGTTAATTTTCACCGGGATGTGATTTAACAACTCACGACATGAGGAGCTCCAGATAAAATGGGTTTTTCACACCTTAATATTTGACAATCATAGTTTTATGCGCCGCTAATGTTGCAATTTATCGAGCATGAATCAACTGAACCTGATGTTTCCCTTGAAAGTCTTTTTCACAAAGGTTAAAGCTTTTGTTTGAAAACTCTTGACATCATCACTACTAGACATTGGGCTATGTTTCTCGAGAGACGTATAACCTTCGCTCAGATTAACAGTCTTCTACTTCTAGTCGACTGTTTTGTGATTGGCTTCTCTGTTTTCTAGGCTATGCTCGCTCGTCTTCGCTCAGACCCAACATATGCCCTACCCCTAATTAAAATTAAATGTGTTTGGAAACCCTCGACATCATCACTACTAGACATTGTGCCATGTATCCCGAGAGAGACTTCCATTTCTAGTCGATTGCTCTATGACAAGTTTCTCTGTTTTTTGAATTTTGCTTGCTCGTTTACGCTCCTACATATGTCTTATCCCTCACTAAAATTAAATGTACGACAGACCGTACACGAATTCCTAGTACTTAATTTTCATGGCTTAGTTTCAAGATAAATAACATCATTGGCTTAAATAAAGGTGCCAAACGGGACCTAACCGGTCGCATAAGACAAATATGAATGGATCTGATTATTATTGGCTGCACATTTATACCCAATCAAATTAAGTTCATGAGGAGCAGCCCCAGATTTGTGCCATAAAAACATGGCCTACTACGAAAAGGCATTAAAATCAAGAAAGATTGAATGGGAGAATCGTTTCGAAATCCTATTGGATTATATATACTGTATTTTATTAGGATTTTCTCTACCGAATCAAGCAACTTATTAAGCAGCAGGAGCAGTTGCAGCAGCAGCTAGCTGGTGGCAAACCAGAGTGAAAGCACAGAAACCAATTTCCCCTTTGTGGGGTTAGTGAAAAACTCTGAGGTGGTGGGGGGGGGGGGGGGGGGGGGGGGGGGACCCTTCTATGCTTTTCTGTTTTATATTCCTTCTGGTTTTCCCCCCTCACTACTTAATTTACCTTGATTAATTATTTGGAAAAAATAAGTCTAGAAACGCACCATTCGTGTACAAATTTGAATATAGATGTGTTTAGAATAGTTAAATGTATGTGAGGCGCTCCAAAATAATGTGGACTTCACGTGCATTGTGTGATTTCGAACATATTTGTATCCAAGTCTATATACGAAATGATGTATTCTTAGACTTACTCGTTTAGGAAATAGATGCAGAAAATAGTCTTCCCAAACTCTCATTTTTTAACAGGTTAAATTTGTTAGATATTTTTACCGACAAAAACAGACTAGTCACACCAGCAACTTGTGTTTTTGACCCGAGAGGAATTGAAAAAAAAAAAAAAAAAGAAGAAGAATCGGCATGCATTATTTACCGAGTGACTATTTTTTAATATTTTTTTCTCTGTCTCCCCCGGGAAGGGGTTTTGTATTGATTTTTTACTATCTTCGAGCTTTACCTTTGAATAAGGGTTTCTTCTATTTCCTTCACAAGGGAAAGGAAATCCATTTCCAGATGAAATACTGTATCTTTGTCTTGAAAGCCCGTTCTCAAGATAGGAGCTCCTACCTCTATTGTCTATCTAACCCGAAGACTCTTATGAATGATGGATTGCTTCAAGTCGGATCCAATCCCATCCCAACTTGACTCACTTACCTTTAGTTTTATTGAGATGGATGAACTTAATTTCAATGTTTTTTTTTTTCTGTTCTTTAAACTTGAAACCTCACAAATCACATGCACAGGTACTGAGGAACAAAAAAGAGGCACATGCACATATCCTCGCAAGATTTTGTTACATCTTTGAAAATCACATATTGGTCCCTGTGGTTATGGAGAAACTTTCTTTGATTCTTGTAATGTTAGTTTCGTCAATTTAAAACTTTATACTTTCACTTATGTCTCAATCAAGTCTTTCAAAAAGTTAAGTGGTAGTCGATCTATAAGGGTTCTCATGTTCTTCAACGTGGCAAAAGGTTATTTTTCCAACTCTTTGGAGCTCGATTGATTCGTTTCTTCGTTCTCTTTTCATAAAGCCCTAGCTCAAAGAAAAAAACTGATGTTTTCAGTTAAATAATTGCATCGTCTATCACTTGAGCATCATTTCAAAGTCTGGATATCTCTTTCCCTTCCTTTTGTCTATGCCCATAATACCTCTTAATTCTTGTGAACATTCTACCTCTTTCCTTAGTGTGCTCGTATGTCTTTTCCCACTCTCACCCCCTCTCCCTTCCCCCTTTTGCAATATACACTACTGCAGGGATCAATGTGTAACTTACCAAATTATTCTCTCACATTTTTTACTTTTGTGTATTGTATCCTCTTTTTCGCAACAAGTCACATGTCTCGTCCAAAGTTTTAATAATTCATAGTGTTTGAGACTGTTCGCATGCATCTCAATAAATTTTGGAAATTCCACCCCACCATCCAATAGCAGAGAATCAATCAACTAAAGCCAAGTTAAAATCCTGTATGAAATACTTCCATAAGAATTTGTAGCACTTGAAAGGTTTTGAACTTAAGAGGGATAAAATTCTTAAGTCTCCATCCTTTACCACCAGGCCAACTTTTTAAAATCATATTCGTATTAATTTTGTACACGTCTCGACTAATTTCTAAAGAACCTACTAGTGATTGATTTTACCATTCACTATTAGAAATTTATCTCTGTGTGTATATATATATATATATATATATATATATATATATATATGTGTATATATATTCAGAAAGCAGGGAATTCTGTTCAACGTCATTCATTGTCAGTTTCCAAGAAAAATCTTGATTTACCAATCCCCTCTCATTTTCACAATCTCCAGTACTTAATGGCCAAGAAGGTAACTTAAACAAATGTGGCCTAATAGAGTCCAGCAAACAAATGATGAGGAAAACCACCAATATATATGTTTGTGTCACTAACCTCCAATCATACAAGCCACAAACACCATCACAGGCCCCATCTTTGATCCCTTCCCAACTCAACAATAACCCCAAAAACCCTTTTGGCTTTTAGCTATTTCCTTTGCTGTTTTTCTTTGTACTTATACTACTTGCGATCCTACTGTGTACAGCATATAGCAATATGTGTTATGCACTAAAACGATAGTATTTTGACGTGCAACTGGCTCCTCCTTTTCTAGAGATATCTTGCATGTCAAATGCCTTTTTTAACCTTTTTTCGATTTTGCTTTATTTTCACCCTCCCAAAACTTTCTCTTTACCTCTCTTCATGCTCATTTTTCACATGCTCACTTTGTAACAAAATGAATACAAATATAGAATAAATATTGAAATAGAAAGTATTGGTTTTATCACTATAAATGATCATTTATGAAAGTTATGCAGAAGTATAGAAAACATTACTACCATGTCATTATTATCACGCATTTAAGAAAAACTTACAAATATAATGTTCTCCCTTATCGGAGGGCTAGGATGAGTGAGAGGCGCAAGATCTATAAATTAGGTTGTGATGGACTTGCCAAAGAAAACAACAACACTCCTTTTTCAGATGGAGTTCATAATCCAAAGGCAATTGTTGAGTGAGTAGTATCTTCTTTGTGTTAATTGACCTAAGACACGCTATTATTGTCGAAGTGAGGCTCAGCCTCCAAACTGTATGTGAAATGTGTTTCTGTCTTATATAGATCAAGCCAAAGACCGAGAGAATTTTAGAAGAGATGGGGATCTAGATCCAGCAACCATTGGTTGGTGCTGGATTAAATTTGCTTATCCCAAGGGTCGTCTACATCATCAGCTGAGTGACATGCTTAATTTTGCCATTGACCTATATATGTTTACGTTATATGTTGAAGAAAGTATTGAGCTAACAAGAGATTTGTAGGCCCAGAGCGACAATACGCGTTGCACATTACTTATTAAACTAGTTCCTTATTATGTAATGACAACATGTTCATGTTGATAGCTATTAACCCATTTGCTATCACACTCTTTGCCTTGTCATTGTTGTACTTGCTAGCATGTACAAGAGTTAGGATAAAAAACTATCACATGTAGCTATTTTTTAGACTAATAATGGAGCTCACTTTTAGCTATTTTGGCGATTAATAATGCATAAAATGAGCTCCAAGAGACTCTCAATTAGAACTAGTCATTTTTTGGCTTAGAGCTACACTAACTCGTTAAAACAGATTTGTAAAAGTCAATGTTATATATCACCCAATCAGAAAGAAAGAACCTAGTAGAAAACTAACAGATAACATTATCTTTCACATAAACAAAACTAAATAAATGTATTTTCAGAATATCGTTCCAATGCGGTAGAATTTGAATCTAAATTGTAGAAAGGCTAATTTGCGATTGAAGCTAGTGTTAGCAGTGTGTCCTTAAGAAAGAATTTGATCTCGCCCGATGGTTGCGATTGTTGGACGTCTACCTATTAGGATGCACGATTACCCTGCACAGAAAAAGCATGATAATCGTGTGTACAACAAACTAACTCGTGTTTGTACTCTCTAACAGAACTCGTAAAAAAAATTCGATAGATGAACAAGAGAAATCTGAGTATAATTTGGACACTAGAATATTATAAATTCAAAGTTATGAAATAGGCGTGGGGCTGCCTATTTATAGAAGAGAACATGTGCGAAAAAAGCACCGATTCAATTTAAAATTGAATATCCATGGGGCGCAACAGTTGAATGTCAAAAAGACACGACTAACAGATGCGTCCGGTCGAAGACGAACGGTCACAAATATTAGAAAACGAACAGGTATGAAACCCATAAATAATATTTGGTTCTCTCTTCTTCTATATTTAGAAATGAGGAAATAAATAAAGTAGAGTAGAATGCAAATTACATAGTACTCCAAATACAAAACTTGCATAATTATATTTGTCAAAATTTTTTTCATGTTTAGTTAATATTTTAATATTTAATTCTTTTATTGCTATTGTCAAAGCAAATAACTAATTTAAAAAATTAATCACTAATTTAACTAAAACTCAAAAAAAATTAAAAATAATAATGACATAAATATAAAAAAAAATTTAAACAAACATACCCTAAATTTTTAGAAGTTGAAAACTGTAACATTATTCCACAAGGAATATGATAGTACTCCTCAAAAGTAAAATCTTGATATGAATATGGATAGCAGAGTTTGTTGTGTGTCAAAACAATACTGATTTGACGTCTTAAAATTTGTCAAAAAATTGGACAGTTTTTGAGAAACTTTTGAAGCACCAAAATGACATTATCTTAAAGGGAAATTCTTTGGTCCCCTAATCTTTTTAAGAAAATATTCTCGAATTTTAATTTGACAAGTAAGATTTACTCAAGTATGTAGTATTTTTAAATTCAAGTAAATCTTATTGTTGATTTTGAATTCTTGTCCGAAGTCGTCGAATGTACGTAGACTTCTCCATAATTATATGAATCTGACGTGTATTCAATAATTTTAGACACATTTGTATTCTTAAATTTTTTTCAAAAATACTATCTGAAAAAACTACAACCGTAGTTTTTCTCGAATGCAACACATATTATTACGCATTGTTAACAGAAGTCACTGTTTGGGAAAGGGACCGGGAGTATAGGTAACCCGAATACCGCACTCCATTGGTCATCCCCATCTATAAAATCAACATCCATCTCCCTCCAATCTTCAGAGCCTACAGAATTCTCCTCTCCCTCATCGATCCACCATCACCATTCTCCTATATACACGAACAAGATGAAGGAGTTCTGGACCTCATTGGCCTCACTCATGGGCGTCTGGGCCTTCTGTCAAACACTCCTCCACACCATCCTCCCGCCGGAGCTCCGCTTCGTATTCCTAAAACTCTTCAGCCGCCTCTTCAACTCTTTCTCCTCCCACTGCTACTACGACATCACCGAGATCGACGGTGTCAATACCAACGAGCTCTACAACGCTGCCCAGCTCTACCTCAGCAGCTCTGCCTCCATCACTACTGCCGCAGAGGGCCGCCGCCTCAGCCTCACCCGCGCAGTCAACTCCTCCGCCGTCACCTTCGGCCTCTCTAACAACGACCGCATCATCGACGTCTTCAACGGCGTTAACATCCAATGGGAACATGTCGTCACTCAACGACAAACCCAGACCTTCTCGTGGAGGCCATTGCCCGAGGAAAAAAGGGGGTTCACACTCAAAATAAAAAAGCACGACAAAAACCCCCTGATCCTCGATTCCTACCTCGATCACATAATGGACAAAGCCAACGAAATCCGGCGAAAAAACCAAGACCGATTCTTGTACACGAATTCACGAGGTGGGTCCCTCGATTCGAGGGGCCATCCGTGGGAATCCGTCCCGTTCAAGCATCCGAGCACGTTCAATACGCTGGCTATGGATCCGGCTAAGAAAGAAGAAATCATGGCTGATCTGACCGATTTTGCAAACGGCCAATCGTTTTACCAGAACACGGGTCGGGCGTGGAAACGCGGATACTTGCTTTACGGGCCACCCGGGACGGGGAAATCGAGCATGATTGCAGCCATGGCAAATTTCCTCTGCTACGACATATACGACTTGGAATTGACTGAGGTACATAACAATTCCGAGTTGAGGAAGCTGTTGATGAAAACAAGTTCAAAATCAATAATTGTGATTGAAGACATCGACTGTTCAATCAATCTAACTAACAGGAAGAAGAACAGCGGTGGAACTCCGGCGAGGAACCACCACGAGGGCTTGCCGCCGGCACCAGGGTCGGGGGATCAGGAAGGTGGTAATTCGATTACCCTTTCTGGTTTGCTGAACTTCACTGATGGGTTGTGGTCGTGTTGTGGAAGCGAAAGGATTTTCGTGTTCACCACGAATCACATTGAGAAATTGGATCCGGCATTGCTGCGGAGTGGGAGAATGGATATGCATATATTCATGAATTATTGTTCTTTTCCGTCGTTAAAGATTCTTCTGAAGAATTATTTGGGGTTTGACGAAGGAGATTTAGATGAAGAGGTTTTGCATCAATTGGAGGGGGTGATTGAAGAGGCTCAGATGACGCCGGCGGACATTAGTGAGGTTCTGATTAAGAACAGGAGAGATAAGGATAAGGCTGTTGGTGAGTTGCTGGAGGCTTTGAAGGTAAGGGCGGAAAGGAGGAGAGAGAATGGGGGGTTGATGAGGGAGAAAGATTCAGTGGAAGAGGAGGAGCAGGAGAAGAGGGCATTGGAGAGCCCTAAACAGGGTGGTGATGAGTTGCAGGAAAGTTGTGAAAAAGGTGAGAAAGATGACGCTGAGAAACCAAATTGATTCACAAGTGGAAAGGTATTTTTTTTTTTGTGGAGAGAGAGAGGGGGGATGGGGAGAGGGGGGCAGAGAGAGATTAGTGGATTCAGAAGATGAAATTTTGTGGGTGGGTGGGTGAGTGGGTGAAAAACTGAGGGGGAAAAACCAAAGCTTTATCCATATTACTTGGCTGATGGTCATGATCTTGTTCATGACCATCTTTGTTTTAGTACAAAATAATGAAATGGAAGATTAATTACGTATGGCTTTTTAGGTTATCCTGATTTGCATGTGGGGATGTTTGGCCATAATGAAATTTAAAATTGTATTACATATTGTCCTCATTTGCCTCGTTGGGGTGTGTGTGGCTATAATATTCAAATCTTAACGATATTATAGTATCATTTCTGGGTTAGACATGATGCACATGAGGATTGTCTCGTAACGTTGAGTTTGTTTATGTTTCTCTTAATTAACAGTCTAATTGATTCAAGGAAAAAATAGTCTTAATGGCACATAAATTTAATTAATTGTCTTGTATGTTTATGTCTCTCAATATTCAAAGCACTCTCAGGCTTCATTTTCTTAATCTTGCCGAACGAATCTCATTGTCTATCTTTTGATCAAACAGCCTGATTCTCGAAAGACTGGACGTTGGCTGCCAATGTAATGTCGAGTGTCTAAATTCGAGTTGTCACGTGCTGAGCAACTGGGAGCTAAGCAACCAGCGCCGAGTGTTGAGAAATTGAGCACTGAGCACTAAAACACTAAGCTTTGAATCATGTGTCAATCCGGACTCATCACTTATAATTGAGATCCTAAAAAGAGTTACTAAATTTTGTGCACTAAAATGGTCGGAATTAAAGACAATTTAGGCTACTATTCTGCATTTATGAAAGCCAGATCACGAGGCATATTTCATAGTTACTGCGGATACACACAAAAGGGAGGGGGTGGAAAAACTCAATGAACCACTTAATGGAGGTGGGTTTTTTATTCATTTGTATATTTGGTTAAAGTGGATAATTTTAAAATGTTCACACTTTTTAAGTGTTTCTAAGTCATTTGTGACTAATAATCGAAAAGGGTAAATTAATTATGCCAAACAATGCACTAGTGAGACAAGTTGCCGCTTCAAATACCCATATTTTTATATGGTGGTGACCCCTGAGGTTTCCCCACCATCACTAAAATAATTTTGAATTCACTAGAGGCTTGTTTGGTTCCTAAATATGGATAAGATGACAACCAGAAAGACGGCCAAAAACATCAGCTTATGTTTCTATCACTGCTATATATCTTACTCATTTGGGATGCATATTAATGTAGTACCTTAATATTTTTATATATTTTTTGCACGTAAACTTATTATAGAGACAAGATGTTAATTGGAAAGATGATCGAAAATACCAACTTATGGGATAGTAGCTTAGCATTTGAATCCTCTGTACATAGAATTATAATAGAGAAGATGATAACGAGAAAGACAATAAAAAAGACTGGCTTATGTTTTTTTTCATCATGCTATCCTACTCATTTACTTTGTAGCTTAATATTTGTCCTCAATATATACGTAGACTGATTATAGATAAAATAACAACAGAAAAGACGAGCAAAAACATCAATAATGTTATATATTCCCATGAGAATTCTACACTTCTTGTTCCAATGAAACCAAGGGTTTTTTTTTTTCCTTCAAACAAAACCAAGCATTTTTTTGTCTTTTCCCTTCAGAAGGCTCAATCTCATATTCATATTTTAATAATCGGAGCAACCCATGTACTCTGGCTCCCAATAAATAATAGTTCTTCGATTTACTATATTGCCAAATAGTATTTCGATAGTGATCGATCTCTCGGGAGTTGCATAATTGTAACTTAACTTATCACCAATTTGTTTTACTAAATGACTGACAAGGGACAATCCAGCTTTCTAATCAAATTTGGTATAATATTTCAAACGTAATCCCTGCGTGAATGGATAAGATGAGGGGGGCAATTTTAAGAGCAAGGTGGTGCAAAAAGGAGAGGAAACAATTCAACAAATCCCAAGATTTTGTGTTGGGAAAAAGATGGGTTAGAGAGAGAAAAAGCAGCAAGAAAGTCTCTCTTCATCATGGGAAAGTAGACATCTTTTATGTTTTGATTTTGGCACTGAGTTGTAAAGTATCAGTAGCCTTTTTCCCATCTCAAGCCTAGAGTTGATCCCAGACTACGTTATGACAATAACATCATCATTGCTCCCATGTAAATCTTGTGTTTTCTTTTGAATTATTTTTTATAAATCTGTTAGAAAATGGTGGAAATTTCACAACAACTAGAGAGTTTAGTTCGTTACGTACGTAGCTCAAGAGAATCCATTATCCTCGTTCATGGACCACATTCATGCATGTGAGCCATTCATAGTTAAACGCTCAAAGGTTTTGGAAGTTTTGAATCTCAAGAGTCTCTTTAGTTCTATAAAAGTTCATTCCACGTTTTTAAAAACACAAGAAATTTAGTCAAACATTTTTCCTATCCTATTATTGTGTTGTGCGAGAGATAGGCAGACACAATAAAAGTTCGACAGATAGTCATAAGGTCGTTTTTCCTTTAATTGAAGAGTTGTTTTATCGTGAGAGATAAACGCCAAAGCGATACTCCAACACCCACGGTGTGACGGTGATTTTGTCTTAACAGGACTGTATAAAACAAAAGACTTGATTCAGCTTGTTTTTCGATATTTACAATTTATAATTTTTTTTCTTTTTTTTTTCATTATGTTTTGTATTATATTTTTAGTTTCAACAATTAATGAAAATAAAATTTTTTTCTCCTGAAATTCCGAGTAATGTTCGAATCTATCCAAATAAGTTTTCCGACAAAATCAATGTGCTCAGATCAGTTTACACACATATCGCTTAATTCTTGGAAAATCAATTCCACCGTTTACCAACTCGGTTCTTGATTCAAATACGGACAAAACTATGTATGAATTGGTCTCATAAAAACTAATAGCACTCGAAAGATTTTAAACCTAAAATTTTAAGAGAAATTAAATCCCATACTTTAACCACTAAACCAAATTGTTTTTCTTATTGTATTGAAACATCTCAACCGATTTGTTTCATATTTGATTAGGTAATGATCTGAATCTATTAGAATCATTTATGGCAATTTAGTATTCTTATTTTAGCAATATTTTCTATGGTTGGATCATGAGCATTTTGACTAGCAAAAAGCATTTAATAGTAATGATGTACTTTTGATGGTGACAAACTTGGTGTACATCAAGTTTTTTTTGAAGAAAAATAGTGCCCAACTTTAACAAGGGTTCCAGGGGCACCACATATATCGACCACATAAGTCCAAGATGTTCTCAGTACAAGTTTAAATGAATTATTTTGTTTTTTCACTATTCAGATCGATTGATTAATATCTGAAAGATCAATTTCACAGTCGATTAACGAAAAAATCAACAAAGCTAATAGTACTCAAGAGAGATTTCGAATTTGAGACTTTAAAATTTAATTTCGTCTAGTCTATTTATGAGTTATGGATGTGACCATTAAGCTCAATAATTTAGTCCAAGCAACTTATAATATAATAGCCTTCCTTACAGAAAAGAAAAATCCAACTAGAACCTTAGTCGCAATAGATTATCACGCCAAACCTCGAGAGATTGGTTCAGTAGAATGAGAGATAGTGACTAAGGAGTTATTTTTTCAAGGTCAGAAGGTCAAATCCCACCAGAACCAATCACTAGGGACTACTTAAGGTTTGTTTAATTATTAACTTCAAGATCCCTAAGACTATTTGACATTAGGTTAGGAATAATTTCAAAATCGACCAGATATCTCGATTGTAATATAAAAAAAAAATATGAGGCAAACCCTTTGGGTTAAGTAATTAACATGTTTTGAAGTTTGGTGGATCAGAATAATAATATTTAATAGCTGAATTTACCCTCGTGGGTTATGTAAGTCATGTTCTTTGTTTCAAAAGAATACTCTCATTGTGGCAATGGACATTTAGAAAAAGTGAGATGAAATTCCACTCCTACTTTGGTCAGTTAAGGTGGATAAACACCAAGTTGTTTTTAATCTTTACTTCACGTGGCTAAACACATGTTAGTTATTGTCAAATTACTTTCTGCTTAGTCTTGATAAATAATAATAAAATAGGACGACCGATTCTCCTATCTTACATGGTCTTGTGGGCCAAATCGGCACCAAATTGAATTCTTAAATGTGCAAGGTCCAACGATGAAGTCCAATGGGCCGAAATGAATGCCCGACCTGGTTTGCACGATCTTGAACCACTAGCTGCTTCATGGGAACCGCCGTGTGGGCTAGACAAAGTGATAGCCGATTCAGATGACCTGGCTAACATGACTACACTTATCTTTCACATGTCCTTCAGGTGGCTCGGTCCTAACACGTAGTGTCTAACCTTGTGTCTGGTGCGTTATGCATGACACCAATAATAGCAATGATTATTTCTGATGGGAGTATGTTCTGCACATGCTAGCTCGGAGCCCAAGCTAGATCTGACTATATACGATAAGTGAAAATTACAAATCGTCACTAGTTTTTAGAAAGATTTAACAAAATAAAATAAAAAAAGAATTATGATTGCAATCTCAATTTATGGAAGTCTTGGTTAGGATTTAGAAACCTTAATTAGGATTTGGAAATCTTAATTAGGATTTTTGCTTATTTAAATTTTTTTTTCCTTTAAAGCCACTTGTTTTGGCATGCTTTTATTGTCTAGTTTGATTAACAAAATTGCCTAATTTCTTAATTAGCAAGACATTGGCTAGTTTAATTTTTACCAAAGTTGGGATTTCATTACCTATAAATAAGGATGAATCCTCCTTTGTTATTCATTCAATTATTTAATAGACATCTAGTTTTCTCTATATTCTTTGTGTACAAGGTGTTCTATCTTTTCTTATGGATTCAAGAACCCGTAAGCTAGGACGAGATCTAGCAAACCGCGTCTGTTAGAACGACATCTAATCTCATTCGTCTACTGGAATGATATTTAGTTCTTCTGCCGCAACTACGTTGCGTCAAGTGGTATTATAGCGAGGTCCTCCCTTGTCTCAATAGCCGAAGACAAAGTTCAGATAGAAAATCCTAACAGTGGTGATCGTGGGATTGATACTTTGTGGAATACAGTCAATACTCTACGTGAGCAGTTGCAGAAGCTATTCATGTTATTCCTCGTGTTCCACAACAACGTGAGTCAAGGTTGGGCAACAATCCTGGACGTTTAAGGAATCGCCTTAGACGTGCCGCACATTATCTAGTTTACAATGGTGATTCAAGTGATGATGACATCGAGGGGATTTCTATGTATGAGAATCTTTCCAGAATAATAACTACTGTATGAAGATGGACCTTCAATCTTTCAACGGATAGTTGAATATTGAAGATTTTCTCGATTCGTTGAATGAGGTTAAAAGGTTCTTCAATTACATGGAGATTGAAGAGAAAAAGAAGATCAAATTGGTCGCTTACAAATTGAAGGGCGGTGCTTCTGCTTGGTGGGAGCCATTACAACTCTCTCGATTGCAACAAAATAAGGACAAGATTCGGTCTTGGCATCGAATGAAACAATTGATGAGAGCAAGATTTCTTCCTCCACATTATGACCAAATTTTACTCCATCAATACGAGACGTGTCAGCAGGGTACCAGATCAGTTCGTGAATATGTTGAAGAATTTCAGCGACTCTCTTCTCGTAATGATCTACCAGAGATGGAAGGGAAGTTGGTAGCACGGTTTTCGGATGGCTTACGTGATAACGTACAAGATATAGTTGCTATGGAACTTGTTCATCCTTGTTCGATGTCATTCAGTTAGCAACAAGGGCTGAATTACAATTAAGCCACAAAGAAGGTGTTCGAAACGAAGCCCCTGTCCAAACATTCAACTCACCAATGCAAAATCTAATTGAGCAAGGTAAAGGAAAAACAATCACTTATGCAATTCCGAATTAGGCCTCTCAAAATCAAACGAAATCTCTATGGAGAAATCAGACGAGTACAAGACAAGGTGCTAGGAAACCTGGTAGCCAAAATAACTCTTATGCTCCTCCACAGGGTGATAAGTGTTATCGATGCAAGAAACAGGACACCACTCGAATAGTTGCCCTCAAATGCAACATGTCAATCTAGACGAACATGGAGAGGAGAAAGACGGCCAAAAATAGGAGTATGTCAAAAAAGAGGAACCAATAAAGTGGACCCATGAAGATGAGGGTGCATCTTTAGGGATCAAAGACAAGGCAAAAAAAGATGTCGTCGTACCAACACGGACTAAGCCATTGGTTGAAGAATTTCAGGGACTTGTGACAGATAAGTCAAAGCAAAATTACCTCCTATGAGGAACATTCCGCATGAAATTGACCTGGTTCAATAAAGTGAATTTACCGAACTTGCCATATTCTTGCATGAGTCCAAATAAGTTTCAAATTCTACAAGATCAAGATTATGAGTTGCTCCAGGAGGGTTCGATCAGAGAAAGTAGGAGTCCATGTGCAATGTCAGCCTTATTAACTCCAAAAACATATGAGAGTTAGCGTATGTGTGTTGATAATAGAGCCATTAACAAAATTACAATAAAGTACAGATTTTCAATATCAAAACTAAATGACATGTTTGACAGGATGGGTGGCTTGTAAGTGTTCTCAAAGATAAATTTAAAGAGTGGTTATCACCAGATTTGTATCTGTCCTCGTGATGGGTGGAAAATAGTCTTTAAAAAGAGAGAAGGGTTCTATGAATGGCTTTTTATGTCATTTGGAGTGTCTAATTCACTCAGCACATTCAGGATTAATGAATCAGGTATTCCAACCATTTAAAAAATTTATAGTTGTTTATTCTGACAATATCCTGATTCGTAATCGTAGTGAAAAAGATCATATTCAATAATTGTGGATGTTTTTAATAAGTTACAAGAACAACCTTTCTATCAATTTGAAGAAGTGCAACTTTCTGAAAGACAATTTTATTTTCTTGGGTTATGTGGTGAGTGCCTAAGGAATCAAAGTTGACAAAATTCAATGTTCACGAAATTCGAGAGTGGCCAAATTCAAAGTCTATTATGAATAAGCAATTAGGGTGGACTGATGCTGATAAATGGAGCTTTGCAGTTCTCACATCCTCAATTTCGATAATTTTAGACTTTGACAAGTATATACGTGTGAAGATTTTTGAAGTGGGAGAAATGGTGATGGTGCACTTGTGCAATGAGAGGTTTCCAATTGGTATTTACAACAGGCCAAAACAGAAGAAGATTGACTATGTTCGTCTTTTGCAAAAGATTAACGATAATGCTTTTGTGGTGGATCTTCTAGAGAATCTAGTTATCTCCAGACTTTCGACGCTCAATATTTGTTCGAGTATTAAAGAAGAGGACGAGTTCTTATTATGCTACAACGCTCAGCATTTGGCCATACTCATAGTGAACTGGAGGACAAGTTCTTTCAAAGAAAATGAGAATGATGTAGGATAAATTGTCACTCGTTTTTGGAAAGATTTAACAAATAAAATTAAAAAAAAATTATGATTGCAATCTCAATTCATGGAAGCCTTGGTTAGAATTTGGAAACCTTAATTAAGATTTTTGCTTATTTAGAAAAATTTTATTTTAGAAATTTCTTTTTTCCTTTAAAACCACTTGTTTTGGCATGCTTTTATTATCCAGTTTGATTAGCAAAGTTGCCTAATTCTTAATTAGCAAGACATTACCTAGTTTAATTTTTACCAAAATTGGATTTCATTATCTATAAATAAGGATGAATCCTCCTTTGTTATTCATTTAATTATTCAATAAACATCTAGTTTTCTCTATATTCCATGTGCGCAAGATGTTCTATCTTTTCTTATGGATTCGAGAACCCGTAAACTAGGACGAGATCTAACAAATCGCGCCTGTTAGAACGATATCTAACATCATTCGTCTACTAGAACGATATTTAATTCTTCTTCTGTTACAACGCTGCATCATCTCTCCCGGATAATTTTTGGGTACCCCTTGCCCTCCCCAATAGTTATCCGCCTTTAGGAGGTTTGTATTTTGACAAATTCACCCCTACTTATCCCCCTCTAAGACTTCCCCCTTCCTTAAAAAGTTCACTGTTTATGCCTAAAATAAACTAATTAATGATTTTTTAGGTAATTAAACATAAATTAAAATTAAAATCATCCCCTTTTATGTTTGGTGGTATATTTTTAAATTGTGAGATTTTATTTTATATGTATAATATGATTTTTTTTTGTTAAAAAGTATTATTTAAAAAATGTATATTACTTTTAGCTTGAAATCCGAAATGGTACCTAGTACACAAAAAAATTGAATTCATTTAATCTTTTCCGTCTTCACTCAATTCACTAAAAAATATTTTCAATCACGTATTTAATCTAATTAAAATGAAATTCATCCATTTAATCAATTAAATTAATTGAATTATAAGAATTCCAGAAAGCAACTAGGATAAGAACCATTCAGTTTAAAAAAAATAACTAATATATTAAAATAATGATTTTTTAATTAATTAATTAATTAATTAATTTTTCAAATTATCCAAAATTAATTAAATATATTTGGTTTTTGTATTTATATACTTAATTTAATACATAATCAAATTTAACACTACACAAAAGAGAAAAATAGTCATTTGACAATTTATCTGCCTATCTTTATCTCCCAATTTCATAAAATATACAAACCAAGTCAAATTTTATACCATCTATAAATATCACATCAATGTGAGTTATCCTTCCAAAAATAATATCCCATCTTATTTTATCTCTCCTTTATAACTTATCACCCTAAAATAATCATTCATCCAATCAGGCCCTTAAGGGTAGGCTCAGTAGGTTAGGAACTAGTCACGTCTAAAGATATGAGCAATGAATTATTTGATGTACGATTTACCATGGATGTCTTTATCTAGCCACTGGTTTTTGTTAGTCTCTTCTGCATTCATAACAAACATCAAATTGTATAACAAAATTGTGTTTTAGTAGAACAATCAAAGAATAAATCCAGGTTCGGCATGTTCAGACGATGCTGTTTTGTATTTTGTATTCTTGCACGCTCAGTTGTGATTCACTAGCTTTTGATGGGACAGTACAAATTTATAAATTTGTTCGTCATAAGGCCTCCCACCATGGTCTGATGTTCATATGATCTCGCGTAGAAAAAGTTGCTATAACCGATAGTCCATCTTCAAGTCATTGTCTTGCTGTTTTAATAAATCTCCCAGGAGGACGAAGTTTGAACTGGCATATAATGGCTTTAATATTAAATTAGTAGGAGTGAATTTACAAATACGACGAACTTGCATCTGACTGAAATAGCATCGATATGAACACATTTACCGTCAAATCATACATACGTACACAAAGGCCAATTCTATAACCGTCCCTTAGTGGACGACGTCGAATTCTATAACAACATCTACAACTCAACAAAGAACTTTCGAGGAAAGATTATAAAAATAATCTTCAAGAGTACTGATTATTAATTTAGAGTTTCCAACCATGCTAGCCAAGTTGTTCTATTTGTCATTGCTTCTGCGAAATCAAATATGATAAAATGGTGCAACAGAGGCCTTCACACCCACGTGCGATGGGATAGTTATTCCACCTATTTCATCGAGAGACAAAAAGTTGATCTATAGGTGTGAAGATTGTCGTACTTCTAATAATGCGAATAAATCCCACACTTTAATTGATCGGATATGATAAAAATGGCGCAACAGAGGCTTTCGACACCCACATGCGATGGAATAGCTATGCTGCCTATTTCGTCAAGAGACAAAAATGTTCGATGGATGTGAAAACTATCGTACTTCCAATAACGCGAATAAATCCCACACTTTCTTGCTGAATTAGAACATTTTCGAAGATGGGAATCTTAGACTCTAAGCATCATGTTCTACTTGTCATTGCTTCTGCGAAATCAAATATGATAAAATGGTGCAACAGAGGCCTTCACACCCACGTGCGATGGGATA
This sequence comes from Arctostaphylos glauca, assembly GCA_019985065.2. Taxonomy (NCBI): domain Eukaryota; kingdom Viridiplantae; phylum Streptophyta; class Magnoliopsida; order Ericales; family Ericaceae; genus Arctostaphylos; species Arctostaphylos glauca. The sequence goes on along the minus strand of JAHSPW020000011.1, from coordinate 29,201,806 downwards.
GTTATTCCGCCTATTTGTTGATCTGTAGGTGTGAAGATTGTCGTACTTCTAATAATGCGAATAAATCCCACACTTTAATTGATTGGATATGATAAAAATGGTGCAACAGAGGCTTTCGACACCCACATGCGATGGAATAGCTATGCTGCCTATTTCGTCAAGAGACAAAAATGTTCGACGGATGTGAAGACTATCGTACTTCCAATAACGCGAATAAATCCCACACTTTCTTGCTGAATTAGAACATTTTCGAAGATGGGAATCTTAGACTCTAAGCATCATGAACAAATGCTAACCATTGACTGAAAATAAAGCCTTCCAGATTTGAAGATTGATTGGGTTCTATTTTGTTGGAATTGTCTTTCTTACAACTGTCAAAGCCTTTTTGGATGCTATATTTCAGCCGTGGAATTAGGTCCATCCAATAAGAGAGAGAGAGTGTGTGTTTGAAAAGATTCCTGATCATGTTTCAGGCATTTGATTTGTGTTCTGGGTCCAATTGCATAACACGAATTAATAATCGATGAATTTATTTGACCACAAATTATTGGTTAGCAATTGATCATAAGCGCCGCTAAAGAATTCGACATGAAAATTTAGGTTATAACTTATAACATGTTTCTTTGTGTGGCCGAGTGAAAAAGAAAGAATATGACAGTCTACCAAATAAACAACAAAAAGTTTCAGATGACTTAGTTTTCAAGCATTTGGCATTGTATTGTCCACAGATCGCTCGGCAAAAAATAATCAGTCCGAAATCCGCTTGTCAAGATTTCACAAATAAAGAGCGTCCCAAATTCCAAAAATAATGTCATCAGTAAATGATCCGCTTCTCACTACAAGAAAATAAGAAGCGGAAATGGATTGACGGCTATTAGTCCGCCTAAAAATCTCCAACCATTCAACCTATAAAGGGGATCGTTAGGTTAACGCCAAGATACGTTCACAACCCATCTTATACATACATGCATATATACTCTTTCATTCGATACTTAACTTGATCGTTAGAGAATTCGTAGTCAATAACCACTTTCGATTTTTAAACTTATGTGCAAAAATCCTAACAGAAACTTAAGAGACTATTGTCCAGTTTTCAGTATCATCAACCGGTAACTCATAAATCGAAAAGGAATCATATACTAATGCAAGAATAACAAAAAGGAAGCCATTAATTTATACAAGCTTTCACATTGAGAATCTTAGACTGAAAAGTTTTGAGATGGGATCTTACACTAAGAAAAAGTTAAGCAAATAAAAGCATTAGTAATTCGAATACTATCTACATAAATTTACTATTAATAGGAAAAAGCAACGGTGGCTGTTAATCCAATAGATTGAGTTATGTCAAAAGGTTGGAATATTCTACCAACAAAACGACCGAGAGCATCTTCAATCCGATACTCTATAAAACTCTAATTTCGAGAATTAAAATAAGAAAAAAAATGGGTCTAGAAGGTTACACGGTTCATATTAACTGCAATCCTTTTACTCCATTTCCATTTTTTTTTATTTCTATCTAAAACTCCAATAATTTTTTCACACAATTCTTACTCTCTCCAAAATTTAAATCATTGTTATTATTATTTTTCAGCAAATATATTCGATATTGAGCTCCCCTTAGAGGTGTTGTTAATATCATTCTAATGATATTAATCTTGCGAAAAATATGTGTAAAGTGTATCTATTTGATGATGTCAAAATCTTGACGGCTGTTCTGAGAGCTCTGAGAACTTTCAGAGAATTTTTGCAAAACAAGTTTAAGGACCGAGTGTGTTTCCGGTGATTGCAGAGGTTGAGCTAGCTCTGATAGATTGAGGATGTTCTGAGCCTGATACTGGCCTCCACCTCCCAATGTGTTTTAGTTGTGTGGCAAATGTTGGGCCGAATATTGGCCAATTTATTTTTGACCTGGGCCTTCTATCAAATGTAGCTGCTGAAATGAAATCCATTAGTCTTGTTAATTATTCATCAGACTGCCTATTGTCCATTACGGTGTGGGCTTGTTTATGTTTGTTAATAGTACATGGGTAATAATTATTAGATAATATTGAAACAATAGGATATTATAAAAATATAATATTAACATTCTTCTCCAACTCAACGCGGTAAGGTAGAGACCAATGACACCAATTTAAGTTTGAAAACTAAATCTTGAAAACGGCTCGGTGGATGGCACTAGATAGTACAAGGAGCAATGATGGAACTATTGAGACAGAGCTAAATAATCGTTGTGATACGGGTTAAATTCAAATGAGGCGAGCAAGTTAAACAGTCTTGGTCCATTCTGAGGTCTCGAGATGGTAAGAACTGTAGAAGTCGAGGTTGAAGAGATTCGGGGTAAAATCTAAATGAGCAAGTCAGTTTACACGGTCATGGTCGGACTAAATATGAGATTTTAGTGTGGGAAGAACCATAAGAGTTGGGTGGAAGAGAGCGCGCAGGTGCAGACAGCGAAGAGGGGAATGGCGAAAAGGGAATACCGATCGGGAAGGTAGATAGTGGGTTGAAAGTGCATAGTGGATGATGATATATAGAAAGTCATGACATAAAGGGCTAACCGGAGGCGAGCTATGCAAACAAAAGCAAGAAGATATGACAAGCATATTGCGAGGTAAACTGCTCCTCTCAGAACCATGGCATAAAAACTGTAGATTTTTGCTCTTGATTGACATACATTAATGTTACTTACTCTTGGTAATATTTTTTAAAGGAGTCATACTTTTTCTCTAAAAACATGGTTGGTTTTAACTTCTTCAGACACAGAACCGAATTAGGCCAACACCCCTAGATTTCTCTATGTGAGTTACCAACTGAAAAAAAGTATTCATCTTTTCGTGGAACTTTATTTTGCTGATGTAAATTATTCCGTAGATCTTTCCAATCCCATAATTGAGCGGGAGGCTTTGCATTCAATACAGTCACTTATTGATAAACCCGTCTGTAGTGGTTATCATACGGTTACTAGTATTCTGCATGATTTGTGTTATTCGTGTATTAATATGATTCAAGAACTTGGGGACAAGATTATACAGGAGAGTAGAATTGTAACAGACTACATTGTGACAAGGAGAGATGTTTATTACAGTGGGGTGAGAGCAATGATGTCCGAAGGAAATTGGAGGTAGCTTGTAAGTTGTACACCCCTTGTCATGCTGTTACTTGTATTTCTCAAGCATCTTGAGGAAACATGTTGTACAAAATTTGATTTTTCTTTATCTGATCACCAAGTCACAAAATGAGAGAAAGCTATTGTTCAGTATATACTTTAATCTGTTGCATCATGGTTGAATAGATGTTGAAGGGGCTAGAAGAGGAACCACAACAACAGATCATCTGAAAGTTGGAGACATTGCTCTGGAGATCCCTGTGTCTTCCATCATTTCAAAGGAGTTTGTATGGGAAACTGAAATGGTATGGTTCATCCCTTCCTAACCTGATATTTGTAGTTCCCAATTTTAGCTTATCAGTTTAGTCTATCTACTCAGTCTTTACCCGCTCAACACTGTAAATTGAATGGAGGGTTTCTGACTTGGCAAAAGTGCTACCAGTGCATGAGACTTCCGTTGGAAAATGTTGAGATTTTGCAAACTTTGAGCCCAATTAATGTTAGTCTTGTTCTTTGATCGGGTCGGTCCTGCGTACCTTTGTGTTCGTCTCCATGAGGAGATTAAATTCGGATATTAAGCTTGCTAAGAAACATTTAAAGATGAATGAGAAATTGTTACCGAACATAGCACAAAAACTTTGGAAATTGGGTTGGGTTGGGTTAATTAAAATGGGCTTGGGCCCAAATAGATTGGATCTTCTAGAAGGGAAAAATAGTTAGGTACATGACTGTTTAATAAGCACTTTTTGCCAACAACCAAGACCGGTGATTGTTCGGTGATTTCGAACAGCATTAACCTTGCCTTCAAGAAAAGACCCCACCTCACCTATATATACGGTTGTCCTCCTCTCATTTATTCATTAGAAGATACATAACATTTTAGTGCACAAACCATATTATTTATTTTTTACTTTCATTTCGATAATTCTACATAGTTTTCTAATTCGCTTGTCTGGTAAATTGGAGTATGACTTTTACTTAACGATAACCGTCGTGTCCTGGTAAATTATTTTCAAACGATACAGTCACTATCAATATATTTTCCAAGAACAGTTTTAAAGCAGGTCCCAAAAGAGCACTATTTATAAACTGTTTTTTTCGAAACAACACTTTGGTCCTTGACTCTATACCTTTTGCTTTGAAAGTCATAAACATGATTTTTCAACCATTCATTCAATTAATGGTCAATGGTTGTCGATTTGTCAATCATTGTGATTTTTGGGCGACGGTCAACTGTTTGGTAAGGCATTTTTTGATTTTGGTTTTTTTTTAAAAACGACACTGTTCATGAAGTAATCTCCTGTGATGTTTTGGAGTTTTCAAAGGCATAACATTTCTTCCCACTTTCATCTACTGTTTAAGAGGTGTGTTAGTCCAGTAGTGAACTTTTCCCATACGTCACTATTCAAGTTTTTCGGGTACGGAATAAACACAACATCTATAAAAAGAAAATTACTAGAAAAAAAAAATGTTATTTGATTAACAATGTTTATACAGTGAATTCTCAAACGTTTATTTTCTTTTGTGTTGATCTTTCCTAAATTGAAAAATGACTACCGAGAAAGAAAATAATACCCCGGTTCAAAATCTGATTCCAACTCGTATAGTTGTGAATGAACGTCTACACCAGTTACCACCAGTATGCCTACTAGTCATGTGGAAAAGTCAGAAAAGTTCAATGGAACTGCTTTCAAAAAATATTGTTCTATCTCACGATATTGCAACTGGCTAAGGTCCTCCAATTTCAAAGAACGAGGCAGCCTATCAGATTGTTTTCGCAATTGAGGACTGGTCAAGGTTGTGCGGACAAAAAGTGGAGTTTATGTGGGAAGGGCGTGTGTGTGCAATGACATGTTTAAGATGAATGTACGGCCTCTCCGGATTTTAATAAAAATAACACATCTTGTGCTTATATTCTGGAGTTTTTTAATTTATGGCATAGTAGATTAAGATATGTAAATAATTATAAATCTTTGCGTAGAATAGTTAATTTGGATCATCTACCTAAATTTCATATTAACCCAAAATATAAATATGAAATACGTGTGGAAGTAAAAATGACAAAGAATTCTTCTCAAAAAGTGAAAAGAAGTACCGAGCCTCTAGTATTAATTCATACGTATTTGTGCGATTTAAAATTTGTTCAAACTAGAGCTGTTAAAAAGTATTCTGTGACTTTTATCGATTATTGCACATGTATCATTATGTGTATATGCTTAAAAGCAAGAACGGAGCCTTAGAATAGTTTATCCACTATAAAATGAAGTGGAGACTCAACATGGCAAAAAGATCAAAATAGTGCAAAGTGATAGAGGTGGCGAATATGAAGCACTGTTTGGTGAGTTTTGTGCTCAACATGCAATTATTCACCAATCTACTGCTCCATACTCACCACAACAAAATAGAGGGTCCACTTCTATGAGAATTTCGAGGGTTAAATTCTCTACAATCATTCGTGAATATCAAGAGTGCCCCAGTGTGCCCATTGAGTGTCCCAGTGTGACAATGGGCACAACCATAAGAACTAAACTGTGTTTGGAAAGATCCCGAGTGACAGCTGTTGACTTGGGTTACATTAATGGCTGAATAATTCAAGACATCACGTTCATTGATTAGTCAATAAATTTTTTATTTTAAGGATATAATTTCAATCACTAGTCTCGACTGTTAATTTTCGAAAACAGGAAATTGGTTTTGTAAGTTTTTACTTTCTGTTTATTTTTTCCATGCAATTGAATTTACTGTTTAGCATTTTCGGTGTTCTGAGATTCCTAGCCAGTGTGCAATTCTAACAACTTCCGCTATTCTAGGGTCTAGGAAGGGTTGAATGTATACAACACCCACGAGCAGAGAGGCTGTTTCTGCCATTCAAATCCGTGACCACCAAGTCACAATGAGTCAACCTTACGGTAACACCTGGCCTACCCTTCAGGATTTTGCTACTTGGCATAATGAAAAGAATTAGTTGGACATAAATTACCTTCTCGAAGAAAAAAGAGATTGCAAGTCAAAAGTGACTTTAACCAAGACAAAATGGTAAAATGGTAATTCATGGACATATTTGTCGACCAATGGAGCCAGCTCATTTGACAAAATAGTAACTCATTGAGAAAAGCAGTTCACATGACTGCTGACCGGAAAAAGGCGATTAACAGTATTGAATTATAATTGAGACAAAACTTCGGTTACCTCATCGAATTAGATAAAGACAAGGAGTTCTAAGCTAATTTAATTTAGAATGAGAAATTTGAGATTCAATAAAAATCTAACAGTAGAAGATATTTTCTGGGAGAATTCAAGTCGGTGTTATCTTGTTAATGGCCAGTCAAAAAGCACTTCTACTTCGTCTCTAATTTAAGTTTTAACTATTGTATTAGAGAGATTCTTGTGATCATTGTTCTGATATAATCATTAAAGTATCTTCGTGCCACATAGGTGGAGGATGTTTTGACAATTTCTTATTTTGCAGATTATGAGTATCAAAAAAGTAAAGAGTATTATTTCTGCTTGTTATTGAAGTATTAACTTTTTATTAATTGAGAAAATCATCCATTTACAACATCTATGCGCATGTGGGGATATACGTGTTGAGCTCGTTATAAACACTTTTTAAAGGCGTGTGGTGACGAGAGTTGTTTCAGTAGCATAAGTGTTGATTTTTGTGGACAAGGTTTGGGTTAACTATTTTAGAAATGCTACACGCACAACACGCTTGCACAACAAGTTGCACAACCTCCAAAACAACGTTGTTTCATTAACAATTAAAAAATACAAAAAAATTTAAAATCTAGGGCTCATTGCCTATTTTCAAAATCGACCGCAGCAGCTGACGGAGAAAGTGAGAGAGCTAGGGCTTGATTTTGGAAATGGGGGAAATAAGGGAGGTAAGGCAAATTTTGGGGGGACGGGGGAATTGAAGCAGCCAATGGGTTTTCCCAAAAACAAAAGCTATTCCTGGGTTTTTAAAAAAACGCAGGGAAAAAAATGTAGGGATAGATCTGATTTGTTGTAGTGAGGGAGAGGAATTGAAGAATAATGAAGTGTTGCGCACCACCATGAAGTTCCATCTCTGTCTCGCGCCCCTCTCTCTCTCTCTCTCTCTCTCTCTCTCTCTCTCTCTCTCTCTCTCTCACACACACACACACACACACCTGATTCAAGCACAAATTTTCAAAATTAAGGGTTTCACTGGTGAACAAAATAAAATTTCAAAGAGAAAACAAGAGACAAATAAACCTTGGTCGTTGTGAAATCGTGGCTACGTGTTGGTGGTCGCAGTGGTGTGGATACACAAAATGGTGGTTAGGGGGATGAGAAAGAGACAACGCGAGAGACCGAAGAGAGTGCTGGTGGTGGCAATTTGGTAGCCATGGTGGCGATTTGGTGGAGGGAGAGGGTGGAGCGAAGAGTTAGTTTTGGGAGGAAGAACTGTTGCTAACATTTGGGAAATAAGAAAATGGGCAATGAGGATTTTTAATCTTGGGTATTTGTTTTTATTTTATTAATGAAACAATGTAATTGTTTGCAGGTGCTGTGTAACTTATTGTGCAAGTGTGTTGTCCGTAGGGATGGCAATTCTATTTGATTTGCTTTGTTCCGATCTATTCCCCAATTCGTTTGGATTGGAGTTTTGAGGATTCTTTTGGGAAACAGGTTGAATTTGAAGGTGAAAATAAGAAAAAAATGGGGAACGGGTCAGAGGCGGGGATTAATACCTCCGCCCCGTTCCCCGCTCCGTTCTTCACCCCGTTTCCCACCCCATTTTAATTATTTATTAAATAATAATTATTTTACTTTCTAACCATTTTATTTATAACTATTTATAATTTTTTTAAACTCTTTTAATATTTTTTTCCTAATCCGTGTAAAATACCTATGTATAGATGTATATATATGTATATTAGTTCATTGCCCATTTATAAATGTATATCAGTTCATGTATAGATGTATATATGCAAAATTGAGACTATATATGTGTATAGATGTATGTACAATCTCATATAGTTAAAATTCAATTTGTCTTGAAATTGTTAGTTTAGAATATAGTTTTAAAAATTTAATTTATCTTGATAAATTAAGTTTTTTTAATTAAAAAAATAAAGCGGGGCAAGACGAGGCGGCGATCCCCAATCCCCGTTCGGGACGGGAATAAAGGGTGGAATTCGTTCCCCGAACAGGAAATGGGACAAGAATAGAGGAATAGTTCAGATTCGAAAATTAGAGACAGAGATAGATAAATTCGATCCTAATCCACCTCATTGCCATCCCTAGTTGTCCACGTAACATTTATGTAATTATATTGTTTGGGAAGATGCTCAAAGACCATCTCAAGATATTTGGGAAGATGCTCAAAGTGCATCAGAGATATTCATTGGGATCAGGTGCTTTTAGATGCTTGGGAACAGGGTGGTCCACCACCTTTATGGTACGACGTGTGGCATGAAGATGTGACATAGGTTTGCTCATTTATGATGATGTAAGGTGCACCAATAGATTGATGCCACATTGTCCAACTTGTTTATCCTTAAACTCTTTGTCTATTGCCATAATTTGGCTGGTGCGGAAAAAAATGGGAGGAAGACAGAAGGAAGAAAAAGGAATAAAAAATGGGAATTTATGGGTTCTGGAAACTTCTATAGTAGACTTCCTCAATCCCAATACCACACTCCATTTGTCATCCCTCAATTCCAATATACTCGATCTACCATCATCACTCTCCTCTACAAACCAAAAAAACCATCTCGCAACTGGAGCAAGATGGATTTCTGGACCTCATTTGTCTCTCTTATGAGCGTCTGGGCCCTCTGGCAAACACACCTCCACACCATCCTCCCACCGGAGCTCCGTCGCGCAATCCTAAAATTCTTCAGCCGCCTCTTCAACTCTTTCTCCTCTTACTGCTACTACGACATCACCGAGATCGACGGCGTCAACACCAACGAGCTCTACAACGCTGCCCAGCTCTACCTCAGCAGCTCTGCCTCCATAACTACTGCCGTCGAGAGCCGTCGCCTCAGCCTCACCCGCGCAGTCAACTCCTCCGCTGTCACCTTCGGCCTCTCCAGCAACGACAGCATCATCGACGTCTTCAATGGCGTCAACATCCAATGGGAACACCACGTCACCCAACGACAAACCCAGACCTTCTCGTGGCGGCCATTCCCCGAGGAGAAAAGGGGGCTCACGCTCAAACTAAAAAAACACGACGAAAACCCCTCCCTCCTCGATTCCTACCTCGATCACATAATGGACAAAGCCAACGAAATCCGGCGAAAAAACAAAGACCGATTCTTGTACACGAATTCACGAGGTGGGTCCCTCGATTCGAGGGGCCATCCGTGGGAATCCGTTCCGTTCAAGCATCCGAGCACGTTCAAGACGCTGGCTATGGATCCAGCTAAGAAAGAGGAAATCATGGCGGATCTGACCGATTTCTCAAACGGCCAATCGTTTTACCAGAACACGGGTCGGGCGTGGAAACGCGGATACTTGCTATACGGTCCACCAGGGACGGGAAAATCGAGCATGATTGCAGCCATGGCGAATTTCCTAGGCTACGACATATACGACTTGGAATTGACTGAGGTGAAAAACAATTCCGAGTTGAGGAAGCTGTTGATGAAAACAAGTTCAAAATCAATAATTGTGATTGAAGACATCGACTGTTCAATCAGTCTAACAAACAGGAAGAAGAAAAGCGGTGGAGCTCCTGCGAGGAACAGCCAGGAGGGCTTGCCGCCGGCAGCAGTGGCAGGGGATCAGGAAGGTGATAATTCGATTACCCTTTCTGGTTTACTGAACTTCACTGATGGGTTGTGGTCGTGTTGTGGAAGTGAAAGGATTTTCGTGTTCACGACGAATCACATTGAGAAATTGGATCCGGCATTGATGCGGAGTGGGAGAATGGATATGCATATACTGATGAGTTATTGTTCTTTTCCGGCGTTGAAGATTCTTCTGAAGAATTATTTGGGGTATGATGAAGGAGATTTAGGTGAGGAGGTTTTGCATCAATTGGAGGGGGTGACTGAAGAGGCTCAGATGACTCCTGCAGATGTCAGTGAGGTTTTGATTAAGAACAGGAGAGATAAGGATAAGGCTGTTGGTGAGTTGCTGGAGGCGTTGAAGGTAAGGGCGGAAAGGAGGAGAGAGAATGGGGGGTTGATGAGGGAGAAAGAGGAGGAGGAAGAAGAGGAGCAGGAGAAGATGGCGTTGGAGAGCCCAGAACAGGGTGGTGATTAATTGCAGGAAAGTTGTGAAAAGGGTGAGAAATATGACAATGAGAAACCAAATTGAGTGGAAAGGTCTGTGGCTATCTTGTTTTAGTACAAAGTTTTGTCATGATGTTGTTCATGGCTATCTTTTAGGTTATCCTGATTTGCATGTGGGGATGTTTGGCCATTAATGAAATGAAAATTGTGTCATATATGTTTATTAGGTTGTCCTCAATATCTCATTGTTGGGGTGTGTTTGGCTATAATCAAATCAACCATGCCTGATTTACATGAGGATTGTTTGGCTACCTGAGTTTGTTTATGTCTTCTCTTAATTAACAGTCTTAATTGCACATGAATTTCCCCTCATTTGATTATACCTGTTGTATCATCTGTACATAAACTTAACGATCAATTGTACCATTTGTACATAAACTTAGCTGATATGACAGCAAAACCTACTCATATTTGTAAGAGTAATGCTAGGAATATAAATCATCTGGTACATTCAAATGATCTGTGTTTTAATACTTTTCTTATTTGTAATGCTTCAATCAAGCTTGTAGCCTGGGAAAATGCTCCGCCAAGCACTTTTTTATTTTTTCCTGTTGCGGAAGGCCTGGTCCCAAATTTTGACTTCAATGACAAGAACAAGAGCTCTAATAAATAACAATTCATTGTTTTACTATATTTCGAATAATTATCAATTTCTCGGGAGTCACATTCATAACTTAATTTATGACCAAATTTGTTTCACTAATTGAATGGAAAGGGACAATCCAGCTTCTTAATCAAATTTGGTATACTGCAAACGTAATCGCCGCGTGAATGGATAAGATGAGAGGGGCAATTTTTGGAGAAAGGTGGTGCAAAAAGGAGAGGAAACAATTCAACAAATCCCAAGATATTGTTGGGAAAAAGATGGGTTAGAGAGAGAAAAAGCAGCAAGAAAGTCTCTCTCTCGTCGTGAGAAAGTAGACATCTTTGGGTCCATTTGGACTGTGGTTTTTATGTGTTTATTTATTGAAATTTTTTTCGTCTTTATTTGAAATTTTTTTGTAATTTTTTGTTTTTCATCAATTTTTATTTATTTATTGGTTCATCTGGACAAGAGCTTTCAGAAAAGTTATCAATCATCGGCTAAATTTGAAAAAAGTTCAGAAAAGACAAAAATAAATAAAAAAACAGAGTTTTTTGTATTTATTCGTCGTCTTTAGTGACTTTTTTTTAACTTTTGGACACAATTTTATACTCATTAGATTCCTTTCATCAAGACGGACCAATAAACTACAAAACATTGAAATTTAAACAACAAATGTAAAAAAAATGAATAAAAACAAAAATTTTGAATAAATATTAACTAGAGGCCAAATAGGTTTATGTTTTGATTTTGGCACTGAGTCGCTAAGGATCATTAGCCTTTTCCCATCTCAAGCCTAGAGTTGATCTCAGACTACGTTATGACAATATCATCATCATTGCTCCCATGTAAATCTTGTGTTTTCTTTTGAATTATTTTTGATAAATCAAAATATTCGAATCAATTAAGTTTTAGAGATTAATTCACCGTTTATTAGCAGGGATCATAATTAAAATTTTAAAAAAAAAAAGCTCTATATAATGGGGTGAATGGCGGATCAAATCAGACCGGATCAAGCGAAATTGTCATCTCTTAATGCATTATCTCTAACCTTTTGACAGAAAGCTAAACAAAGTTTACCAACCACGGAGAATAATTTTGCTACTTAAAAAAATAGTTAATTTAATCTTAACTCGTCCTAGAAGAAGATAAAATAATTAGGGTAAACAAGCTGGACACTTGATTGGTCTTTGGCTCGATTGTGCAGAAGGGTTACAAATAGTGGAATCACCATATGTATGTATATTATATATATATATATATATATATATATAGCATGTATATATATAAATGTATATATAACATGCATGGCTGCATGTGTGTGTGATGTGTGTCAGTGTGTGCCTTGTGTGTAATTATAATATACATACATATATGCAAGGTATAATTATAATAATATGTACTATATAACTAATATATATACATATAATAATATGCATGCAAAAATATATATGCACTAATAATATATCTGTATACATTATATAACACGTAAATTGTAAGCACTTAAAATAATACTCGAAAAAATATTATTGTGAAATTTTTTTATACGAGTTATTACAAGGGATCAGTGTATCGATTGATTGATAAATTATACTCTATATTTTGTTTTGTATTTTGTTAAATTCTTTTATATAAAATGACGTCGTTTTACATTTGTGATACATTATATAGTATATTTCGTTTTGTATAGTGTTAAAGCTTCTTTATGTAAAATGACATTGTTTTACATTTGCGACGGGATATATATACGACGTTGCAAATACTTTTTATTTGCAACTATTTATGCAACGGCCTCTATAAGCAGTCACTTGTTATTTCCCTCGACATTTGAGTTGTTCAAGTCCAATCTCAATTTAGTTGTTCACTTAGTAGTTATAATAATTTTTTCGATGGATTTCTCTTTTTTTTGATATTTATAAAAAAATATATATTGCCCGTGCCGGTGGGTTGCCCGAGCCTAGGGGCTTGGGGGGCTTACCCCGAGACAGGCCCTAGTTGCGTATACTAACTTGCAACAATATTTGTTTCCGTCGCATATATTCTGATGCAAATTATATTTTTCACAGAATTGGTCAAAAGGACAAATCTAGACTGATTTGGTCTATTAAGGACATGTTAATTTAATTTATGAGTTAGGATCCATTATTTGAGAAGTTTTATAGACGGATTTGTCCCTGAATGCGAAGAGATAATTATATTTGATAACATTATTACTTTGAAAACTAACAAATAACGTTTTTATTAAGATATCTGTTAAAAGCAACATGTGATGTTAACTGATAAATACTAATAGGTAACTTTATCTAATAAAATTATTGTTTCAAAACTAAAAGATAAAATTATTTTTTCTTAATATGCGAGTCAGATAACATTATAGGTTGATTTGATATATCTATTAGTCAAATTAAAAAACATAAAACATATACTTTTATCTGATAATATTATTACTTTGAAAACTAACAAAACATTATTTGTTAAGGTATGTATCTGTTTAAATCAATATAAATATTGACCGATAAATACTAACAGATATAGTGATCTAATAAAACAGATAATATTATTTGTTAATATATCTATTACAAGCGACAGATATGCTAACTGATAAATATTAACATGTCACTTTATCTAATAAAATTATTGCTTTTATATCTAACGAACAGATAATGTTATCGCGTGTTTACTAGAAGTACGGTGCACTTTATCTCTCTCCGAAAATGCTTCCAATTAAAAATTTGTTCTTTACCAACTGACTTAAGCATTGGAATACATTTCGGTTGACATCAGTTAGACAACATTGCCTAATTCTTGCTTTTGCAGTTCAAGAAAAATCTTTAAAAAAAAATTCGAATCAAATAACGAATGATATTGCAAACAACTAGAAAAAGGACTCCACAATCCCATACTCCCGACATGCCCTAATTTTATATTTTTTACGTAATGTGAAAAACTCTTGAGAGTAGGTTGAGTTAGGTTAGGTTAGAAGTCCAAAAACGTTGCGTCTAAAGATATTAGAAAACGTTCCTTTTGGAAGTTTGCAATGAAATCTTTGATGCTTTGATTTTACCATCGATGTGTTGATCAGCCAATGGTTGAGACTGCCCTACCGCTAGCATTTTGTTTATAAATTAGTTGAACATTCACCCAATAAGAGAGAGAGAGAGAGAGAGAGAAGAGAGAGAGGCGCTGGTTTGCCTCATGAAATGCAAACATAGTTGGCCCTTTGTTTCCTCAATAGCCTTTCTCAGAACTATATCTACTGGGCTCTTTTCTCTGCTTTGATTTTAATTCCTTATTTTTTTACTGATCCAAATAAGTTATATTTGTCTTTAAAATGTAGAATATCAAAATTTTCACTACACTATTTTTTCTGACCATGATCAATTTGAATTTTTGCTATATGATTTGCACATCAAAACTTCAAAATAAAAGATTCCATTGACAAGACTATTTGGTAAGATATTGAATAGAAGACCACACATAAGCTCGAAAAATCTGCACATCAACACTTTAGGCGCCTTGATTCCGTTCCGAGAGATCTACGTTCTAATCCTGCGCACACCATCTCTGGGAAGCAGGAGACTCAGAAACGCCATCCTCAGGATTGCGTGGATGGCTTGGAACGGCGCTTGGCACCACTTTTTGATATGAACTTCTGTGCTGCCTGAGGAGAATACAAGTAGAAGCCAATCTGATTGAAAGTGTTCATGGCAGGCCAACCGGATGTACTATGCTCTAGGAGGCTTCTAGTCGGTCTGGAAATTTGTTGGCCGGTTGATTGGTGCAGACTGCAATTTGGATTCATCAAATCTAAATTATTGAGTTACTATTCACCATTCAAATGCTATTCGAGTATTTGTTCTCCCTTCTCTCTCTCTCTAAAATAACAAAAGATAAATATCAAAGGAAAATAAGAAAGAGAAAATATGCATATTTTAGTAGATGATAAACACGTCCATGTCACATGTATGGTACATTCATAAACTACACGAAGTCTAATTCTATAACAACAAATACAATTCTAATAACGAACTCTTGAGAAATAAAATATATCTTCAAGACTAATTATTAATTGAGAGTTTCCAAATGCCGTAGCCAAGTTGTTCTACTTGTAATTGCATTCCCCAATTTAAATATGTAAAAATGGCACAACAGAGGCTTTTGGCGTCCACATGCATGGGATAGCTATTCTGCCTATTTCGTCTAAAGACAAAAAGTTAACGCAAATAATTAAATTAATCCAACACTTTCTTGCTGAATTGGAACATTTTCAAAGACCTAAGCACTGTGAACAAATTAATGCTAACCATTGACTTAAAATAAAGCCGTCAAATTTGAAATTTTGGGTTCCATTTTCTTGGAATTGTCTTTCACACAACTGGCCGTTGGCAGTATTCTCCTACAACGTACTCTCAAAGTCTTTTTGGACGCTATATGTCGACGGTGGAAAATGTCCACCCAATGTGTGTGTGTGTGTGAGAGAGAGAGAGAGAGAGAGGAGAGAATATTTGCTAGTAACTGAAAAGATTACTGATCATGTTCCATGCATTTGATTTGTGTTATGGGTCCAATTCATAACACGAATTAATAATCGAACGAATTAATACAGAAAAGCAATGGTGGCTGCTAATCCAATGAATCGGGCCATGTCAAAGGTTGGATATTTTACAAGAAAACGACCGAGAGCATCTTCAATTTAATTCTCTCTAAAACTCTAATTTAAGGATTGAAATAAGGATTTTAATTCAAAAAATGGGTTTAGAGGGGTACACAATTCACATCAACTCCGTCCCTTTTGCTCCATTCCAAAATTAGGTCTCAACTTTTTCGTTGTGATTTTCCCAATAGTTTATGTAAGAGTTATAGTCATTTCGTTCCTTTTCGGTGTTACGATATTTCATATTCAAATGGCGGAGATTCAATTTCTAATCTTTTGGTGGGAAATGTTTTCCAATTTCTATCTAAAAATTCTAATAATTTTGGTGTGAATTATTGTTAATATCATTTTAATAGTACTGATCGTATGAAAGATGGATGTCGAAATTAAAAGTTGAATCTATTTGATGATGTCAAAATCTGAATAGCTATTTTGAGAGCTCCAAAAGAATTCTTGCAAAACAAGTCCAAGGATCGGGGGTATTTTCGGTCATGAACCCTCTGACAATTAAGTTAGTCGAGAGCGTATAAGAGCTCTGTATTAGAGGAAAAGAGAGTGCTACCCTTTTAGATCATAATAGATAACCAATTTATATAGGTCTGGCGGAGAAATTTGGTACTGGGAGTTGGTTTTCTAAGAGGAGGTGTGAAGCCTGAACCCACCCACAAACTTCTCGCTTGAATTTTGGTTGTCCTTCTAAGCTACAAAACAACTTAGACACTAAATAAGTGGCAACTGAGTTTGGATTTCCGGCGGACACTCCGATGATCAAGTTAACTAATAAAAGAGAGTGAGAGCAACTTGAAAGCTTGAGTGAATAATGCGCGTACCTGAGGTTTGAGTGCTCATGCAATATTTGTTGAGGAAGAGCCCAACTATTTGCCTTGTGGCCCAAAAATCACGGTACTTCTGTCACGTGTCTCACGTCTGCATGGATCGAATAGACATGTTTGCATGTACCATAACCGCTTCCCCACGTCCTCCAGGCAACTGCACAACATGGCAAATACGCTTCTGCATAGCCATGTCAAGCATAGAGCCCTCAGTAGTGCGTCCAGAGGTTGGGACTTGAATGGTCCTTCAGTCTGGTGATAAATGCCGACCGAGTGGAGGTTTGGTCAGAACTAGCACGTCATGCTTTAGCACGCCAAGCAGCCTTGTCAAATCCCCCGACCTATGTTAAAAGATTTGTCCTTGGATCTAGCTCTGCTCAAGCCCAACACAAATAGACGACTGTGATCATGTGCCGAAAGCCCAATATACTGCGTATCCGGCCTATCATGGGAAGAGATATCATTGCCAAGAATATCTCCATTAACTCATAATTTATGGATCGAGGTCCCTTAATTGATGCACATATATACTCATTACTATTAAATGAATACAGTTCTATTCCTCATATATGGAGGGTGATTTTTCATCCTCGATATTTGAAGGACCAACACTCATCTTTTAAAAATAGAAGAGAGTTTGGAAAGATGAGTTGGAGCAAAATAATCCTCCAAAATGAATGACAGATTGAGGATATGGGCTTCATGCCCCATTAGTACTGTTTTTAACTCATCAGATTGCATATTGTCCATCACGATGTGGGCTTGTTTATATTTGTTAATACATGTGTAATAATTATTAGGTATCTGTGAAAACTACAGCAGTGTGAAGCCCAAGCCCAGCTTGATCTATTAAAATTGCGGAAGCAGCGACAAGAGCATGGACAATTTTCTTTTTTTTTTTTTGGCTCGACAAGGTTTTTTTTTATATTTTATTCGATTATGCACGCCGAGTTATTGGCTCGTCCAAACCCAACAACATTCCTGAGTTGTTCATTCAATTCATGTCCTTACATCTCATTACCAGAAAACCTTGTCGAACAAGGTCCAAATAATGGAACTTAAGTTTTTTTTTTTTGCAAGAAAAACTTTTTAATAAAATGGTTACCGGAGGTGGAGAGTATTCTGCAAGTTTTTGGTATTTTCACTTTCAACCCGATTCTCCACCTACGTGTCCCTTTTAGCCCAATCATTTTGAAGAACACTTGCTCCTATTTTACTGCGGCTGTTGGCACATCAGAAAAAAAAAATATCTGAGCATTAATTTGGGTGTGGGATGAGTATGATGCCTCAATGGATAAATCTCCATCAAATTGGAAGTTCTTTGAGCGAATGAGGTCAAACCAAGCTTACTTCTCTCTCTTGCTTCCCCACAAGAAGGGCCGGAGTTAGGTCGTCACTACAAGAAAAAAAAAATTTCTATTATTATATAGAAGAAAAAAATTTCTATAAAATATATAAATTCGTCCCTGCTAAATACTTTCGTATGCATATTTTTTTTTGTCTCGACTAAATATTCGTTCCTACATAGCAAAATTTTTTGCTCCATTCCTGCCCACAAGCTTCCACATAAGCTTTACTTGCCTAACTAAATATGATGAAAGTTATACTTTTTAAGAGGGACAAAAAAAAGCTAGCTTACTGGCTGGATTATTAGTCAATTAGTCGATCAGTCATTCAATCTCTCACAAGGCTCTCTACATTCGGGGAGCAGAACAAGCAACAAGACTAATGAATCTTACAAGAATTTTATTTTCAAGGGAACGACTCTTTTTTTTTTTTTTTTTCTGTGCTGACATTTAAGTCTCCAGCCAATTTAACATCTCTAGCGTTGGAAAGCAATAGAATAAATTCTTTTTTTTAGTTATCGATAATTTTTTTTTAATTTCTTGTGCAATCTTATCTAATTTTTGTGTAACATTTTCATGAAGTCCTGAATTGTTATCACGTTGTTTGCCCACATTTTTTTCTTTTAGTTGATTAAAACTTAGACAAACATCGTTGCCCCGTGTGAAATATTTTGTATTGCTGTGTAACCTTATATATGTAATATTTCTGATCACTAGAAAGAGTCGGAAAAAGAAAATTATAGATTGTTAAACAAAATTGTGTTATTCTTTTTAATACTTGCGCAATCTTTATTAAAAGCCGTGAAACCTTATCATATTCTCACACAATATATAGTTTCATTTGTACTCCATTGCTTTCTACCATGGGAGGATAAAAATAAAAGTTGCACATTAAATAATACCGTCTAAAATTTTCATATTAATGTACATTGGATACGATCTTTTAATGTATTATTTTTTTCCATTCAATTTACTGTTCCGAGCATTGAGAAACTGACGTTGTAAAACTCCTTTTCTAGCTAGTAATTGTTGATATGTATTTAAAGTTTCACGCAATCTTATCCAATCTTGTGTAACATTTTTCATGAAGTTGTGAAATCTCACCATGTTCTTGTGTAGTATTTTTCATTTTTATTGTGTAGTGGAATAATCTACGTATTGTGATATATTTTTAAAATTTTGGATAATGTTGGCCATAAAATCTTATCACATTTTCACGCAAAAATTTTATTTGTACTCCACCAATTTCACCGCAGAAGAAAAGAAAAAAAAAGAAAATTGATTCAAAATTTACAAATCTTTTGGATTTCTTTTATTTTTTTCTAAATTTTTCTGAAGTTTGATCCGTTTTTAATGTTCTGATTTTTTTTTTTAAAGATGAAATTAAAAAATAAATATTTTGATCAATAGCATCAAAGAGTTCATTAACAATGAAAATAAGTCCCTAATCAATAAATAAGATAATTTAGTCCAACTATATATTAAACTCGCTCCATATCCGATTACCCGCTTCAATAGGGGCGGGGTTGCGGGGACCCAGACTTCCTGCCCGCATACAGCATGCTCTTGCCCTCGGGCGTTACTTCCCTTTGCCGCGCTCGCTCTCTCCCCCTCTCTCTCTCCCTCCCCAGTCCCTCTCTCTCTATCTTTCCCTCCCTCATCAATGGAAGACGACAAGGTGAACTCTAGTCTCACTCATATTACAAGCTCTACTCCTTGGCTTCTCGTACTTCCCTGCAGTCTCTTAAAGTTTGTCTCTTTGGCAACATAAATGTGTGTGTAGATTATCATTTCTCAGTGTATGTGCATTTGCGTGGCCTTTTGTGCTTAAATATGAAATCTTAGGAAGAAGTAGGCATGTGTAGGAACTTCTGGTAGTTGAATTTACTCTTATTTGATGATGGGTAGTTAGAATTTTTCAGATTGTTTATGTTCTTGACATTGTTTAGTAGCTGTAACATTGTCCAATTTATTAGAAATAGAATGATTTGTGTTTGTAGCTCCCATGTGTTTTTTATTTGAATCAGGTTTTACTTCCTCTTGCTGGAATGTTAACTAGGAAATAGAGCATTTTGCCTTCATCTTGTTATGGTTGTTTTTCTTCCAAGTGGAAAAAGTAAAATTTAAAATGAGGAAACAAGTATTAGGGAGCTCTATTCGTTAGGTCTCTGTTGACATTTTTATGAAAATGCCTTGATAAGTGTAGGTTTGACCTAGTCATTTTAGAACTAATTTCTACACAAAAACAGGAATTGTAAAGTTCTTAATTTGCTTTTATGTGCTGAAGAAACGTTAGTTAAATGTGTGATTTTCACTTTCTTTTGGTGATACTATTTGTGGGCAGCTCTTAGTCCGATATGAACTAGTTTGATTTTTTTGTTAGAAGTCAGACCTATGCGAACCTTAATATTAATCACATGCCAACTCATTGCAGTTGCATTTATCTATTAAAGCAACCAGGAATGACCAGTATTTGTTACTCCTTAGGCTCTCTGAAGAAGACCCTCTTTTCGAGAAAAAGAAGGTAATGGGTGTATCTCTCTAATGCCCCAAAGGTCACAACTTTCTTTCTGAAAGATTAATATGCCATACTTTCGAATTATTTTGCTTGTCAATTTCATTTAACAGAAAATACTGGGAGATGAGGGGTTTCATCTCGAAGGACAAGTAGTTTTGGAGAACTCCAGTGGTCCCAATTGGACAAATACAACCATGTATACACTGCTTCAGAGAGCAAGGATCATGTGCTCAGATGAGGTCAACTGCTCCTCTCAGAACTATGGCATAAAAACTGTAGATTTTGCTCTTGATTGACATACATTGTTACTTACTCTGGGTAGCAACAGGGTCAACATATTATTCCCATATTTTTCTAAGGAGTCATACTTTTTCTCTAAAAGCATGATTGGTTGTAACTTCTTCCGACACAGAACTGAATTAGGCCAACACCCCAAGATTTCTCTATGTGAGTTACTAACTGAAAAAACTATTCATCTTTTCGTGGCACAGGTGGAACTTTATTTCGCTGATGTAAATTATTCCATAGATCTTTCCAATCCCAGAATTGAGCTGGAGGCTTTGCATTCAACACTGTCACTCATTGATAAAGCCTTCAGTAGTGGTTATCATACTTTTGCTAATATTCTACATGATTTACGGGATTCAAGTGTTAATATGATTCAAGAACTTGGGGACAAAATTAGACAGGAGAGTAGAATTGTGACAGACTACAACTGTGACAAGGAGAGACATTTATTACAGTGGGGTGATAGCAATGGTGTTCGAAGGAAATTGGAGGTAGCTTGTAAGTTGTACACCTTTGTCATACTGTTACTTGTATTTATAAGCATCTTGAGGAAATATGTCGTACAAAATTTGATTTCTTTCTCTAATTGCCAACTCACATAAAGAGTGAAAGCTATTAATCAGTATATACTTTAATCTGTTGCGTCATGGTTGAATAGATATTGAAGGGGCTGGAAGAGGAGCAACAGCAACAGAAGATCTGAAAGTTGGGGACATCGCTCTGGAGATCCCTGTTTCTGCCATCATTTCAGAGGAGCTTGTACGGGAAAGTGACATGGTATGGTTCATCACTTCCTAACCTGATATTAGTAGTTCCAAGTTTTAGCTTATCAGTTTAGTCTATCTATTCAATCGTTACCTACTCAACAGTGTAATTGGATGGAGATTTCGTGGCTTATTAAAAGTGCTATTTCTATTATTGTAGGGTCTAGGGTAGTGTTCGGTGTATGCAGCTTTACAACCGCAAGCAGAGTGGTTGTTCCGCAATTCGAATCCTTGACCACTAGGTCACAGTGGGACAACCTTATGGTTGCGGCCAGGCTGCCCTTCAGGATTTTGTGACTTAGTATAATGAAAATGATTAGTTCTGGACGTAAATTACCTTCTAGAAAAAAAAAGATCTTGCACATCAAAAGTGATTTTAACATTGACAAAATGGTAGTTCCCTGACATATTTGCCGGCCAATAGAGCCAGTTCATTAAGGATTGGAGTCATTGGAGTTTTCCAAAGTTCTCATGCTGGGAGATAAAATCCTATTAGCATAAGCTGGCAAAGTGGACAGCTTGTGGAACTCATGGAATAAAATGCAACTGCTTAAAGAAGAGAATAAGTTGGTTTTTGTGAAATGATGATTATTTTAGGCTTCCACCAAATGCCCTTGACATATTAAAGACACAAGATCGGGTAGAATACTTGACAACAGTGTAACGGTCTATGGAGTGTCTTTATAGCACAAAACATGATATCACCTAAGACATTAGAGAGGTTTTTTTTTTTTTTTTGTGATCCATGCTGTACACAAGGAGAATGAAGTTTCTTAAAGCCGGTCTCTACTTATCATATCTATCTTTGCGGTCTTGATAAAGCCAAGGAATTGAACTTTTATTCTTATTTTGAAGTATACGTTGGCATAATTTTGATTTGTATGTTATGCTTTTATAATTTATTTTTTTTTTTGGTGATTTTCTAGATTAGTTAGTTCTTGCGTTTATGTCAAGACATTTTGTTTTGCTTGCTGTACCCATACGACTAGGTTTCTACTCATCTTGAGAGAAGCATCCTTAATTGTACCACTGTCTTGATTAAGTTTGAACTATCAAAGCATTGGTCTTGGTTAAATTATTTGTTTTATTTTGTTTTAGTTCCCCATCTTGGAAAGGGTTGATGGTATTTCTCTGGAGACGATGATGCTGTTGTGGAGCATGAAGGAGAAGCACTATCCTGATTCAAAATTTAGGTTATACTTTGATGCATTGCCTGAAGTATTTAATACAGGTGTGTAGCTTTCCTATTGCACCTAATTTTATGTGGTTGTCTTTCTAGGAGGTGAGAGAGGGTAGTACCTTTCTCAATCAGTTCTCCAACTTTGTAGAGCTTTTAGACAAAAATGGACGTGTATAAGGCCCTTTTGTACCTGTCGGCTTGTCCCACATTAGTTAATTGTTATCTGCAAAACTAGGAGTCTGGACGGCCTCTCTAATCATTGTCAGTTTGTTTTGAGTTAGATGTTTTAACACGGTATTAGAGCTAAACTTTCGAAGGCTTTTAGCTAGACTCACTTAATTGATTGCCCAGTTGCTTGTGCGTTGAGTGCATATTGTTTCTTATGATTCTTATGTTAGGGATTATTTGTTTACATATTCATATGAGTGCAGAGCGTGTTCAACGTTGGTTAGTTATTACTTCTAGAATTACTGTATAAACCTGGACGGCTTCTTCACTCATTGCCAATTGATTGATCTCTTTATTTCATTTTGTACATATTTTCTTATAAAATAACAGTATGTTGCTATGCATAACAGTACTAAAAACCTATGACCTAAGATTTCCCTTTTCATGTTCTTCCGTTTCGTCAATAGACTGATGTTATATTGATATTTAACTTCTAAGGGAGATATTTATATACATGTAGACATAGATGTGTGTGTGTGTGTGTAGAGAGAGAGAGAGAGTAGAATATGACAGATTGTCACTCTTTTTTGCTTTTTATGTATATCTTACCACCGACTAAGATACAATGATGAAGAGTTTACCCAAATCTATATAACACTTGGACGTGCTTTCATTTTAGGAAAAGGGGTATCTGTTTACTTGTAGTGTGCTTACACTTTCTCTCTGCTCTGATCCTTTTTGTTTATGTACATGCTACAGGGCTAAGCTTTGGAGTTGACGCAATCATGGCTTTAGATGGCACGGTATTATTAGAGGAGATAGTGCAGGCAAAAGAGGTTTTTAAGCTTTTTATACTACTGTTATTAAGTATTCAACTCGAGATTTAGGATCCATTTCTTAAAACTAATTAAGAACGGAGTTGTGGGAAGAGATCCTATCCATCTTGTTTTATTCATCCATGTAAAATTATTTCGGTTGGATTCGCTGCTGGATTCTT
The DNA here is from genome assembly GCA_019985065.2 of Arctostaphylos glauca. Taxonomy (NCBI): domain Eukaryota; kingdom Viridiplantae; phylum Streptophyta; class Magnoliopsida; order Ericales; family Ericaceae; genus Arctostaphylos; species Arctostaphylos glauca. The sequence continues at coordinate 29,178,098 of JAHSPW020000011.1, read as the reverse complement.
TGCATGAGATTTGGATGACTAAAATTGAGACATGCCATTGCTCGATCCTCTTTTATGGAAAATGTATTAGTTTATGTTGAAGAGTTTCTTTAGGTTATTGAATTCCAGTTTTCAGCAAAGTATAAATGCCCTTTTGTAATTATTTCAGTTTTTTGAGGTTCTGGTCCATCGATTTGCAGTTTTTGTTTGTACTAGTTTCAGTATTAGACAGATGATTCTATCAGATGGGAATTAATATTTGTTTATTTACTTTTGACTTGGTTGCGTTATCAATGTCAACATGGTTAGATTTTTCCACTTCAAAGTGATGGAGAAAATACGTGCATTTATTATGTTGCAGCACTTGCGCACCCAGTATGACGAGTTATTTCCTGCACTATGCAATGATCATCCTGATATATTTCCAGCAGACCTCTACACGTGGGAGGAGTTCTTATGGGCTTGCGAGCTCTGGTACTCTAATGGCATGAAAGTAATGTTCTCTGATGGAAAGCTACAAACATGCTTGGTACCTATTGCAGGCTTTCTCAATCATTCTGTACGTCACCCTTTTGTTTTCTGCCACTCAATTTAATTTGTGTTTCGTAAGGCAAATATTTAGGGTTCTGAAACTGGCTGCTGAATTTAAAAAAATGGTCAATATACTTGAAGTGGGTAGTTGACCATCTGCTAAATATGTCTTTGATGGGGGATTTCCCACTCCTTTCTGCCACACGTGCACACACACACACGGGGCATGTATGGTGACTGTAATTGTATTATCCGTAAAGTTTGAGCTCACTGAATGGTTGGTCATACGTAGATTCCGTTTCACTTGTTCTCTCAGCAAGGACTCATTGTTCTTACCATCTCTGTGATCTTTCTCAGACCCTGCTGTGACATTTTTTCCATTTAATTGCCTTTACAGATTTGCCCACACATATTGCACTATGGCAAAGTAGATTCTGCTACAAATACTTTGAAATTTCCTCTATCGAGACCATGTATTGCAGGAGAACAGTGCTACCTTAGCTATGGGAAGTTCTCTAGTTCACATCTAGTCACATTCTATGGGTTTTTACCACAGGAGGAGAACCCTTATGATGTCATCCCTCTTGGTAATTTTTTTGCTCTTCTACACTTCTTTACGTATGCATCTCTGGAAGAGTGGAAGTGCTAGATAATCTTGATAACTGTGAACTAGGAGCAATTTTGAATCATATATAGACAATCTCTGAGGGTGAGTGCAGTTGTGCACATCTTGGGCATTTTTTGTCTGAGTTTTCACCAGGGATTCACATCCCATTGCTGACTACATGGTTAGACCCTTAAAACGCTAAGACCAATCAGTTACTAACAGCAACCACTGAACCAAAGAAGAAACCCACTATTCCCATCACCGACACTTATTTGTTTGACATTATAGAATCTATGTTTCAACGTGATCGTATTTTTGTCACTGTACTTTGCATGTGGTATCTTCAAGTTCTTATGTGCTTACATACCTAAATGCGATAGTGCAAACTTCAAATTTAGTGTAACTTAATTTAAACAATCATAGACATGTCCCTTGAGGAGCTTATACAAAGCAACATGTCAAAAGTAACATGGAGAGGGAAGTATAAAAGTATGCAAAAAACCCCAAGGAGTTGGTCAAGTGGGAGCATAGCAGCGAGTAATGGGGTTACTTCCCCAAGCACAAGTTCGACTTGCTAGCAAAAGAACCCTTGGGACCATTTGAGGTTTGTCTGGTCGTTAAATTCAGAGCCTCAGGATTAGTTGAGGTACATATAAGCTGGTCCGGACATCCAATTATTGAAAAAGAAGCTATACAAACTAAGTGTACTGCTGCTTAACTTTCTACAATAATGCTACTCTGTATAATTTAACCCAGTTCAAATGCAAAAAATTTGTCAACTACATCCTATAGAGAATAGATTATAAGGTATCTCCATTTATATTGATAAATCTTGTCATTTGATTTTTTCCTCCTCAATTGCAGATATAGATGCTACCCTAGCAGATTGTTCTGAGGAGTGCTGCCCTGTGTCTAGTTGGACCAATCATATGGTGCGGGGTACTTGGTTCTCAAAGAACCATGGCATCTTTCATTATGGCTTGCCGCCTCCTTTATTAGATCATTTTCGAAGAGCTCGGTCTTCTATATTACAAACAATGCCCAATGTAATTCTCCTCTATTATTTTCAATGTCTGCATATCTCATCTCTCCAAGCCTGACCTGGAGTTCTTATTTTTCATGTTCGATGAGTGCTTTGTCCATTTTTTAATAACCGAATAGGCAAGAATCCTCAAATCGAGTGGGCGAGTTTGTTATGTAAGTTTTTATTTTGTATTTTTTCGAGCTGAGTAAGAATTCTCATATCATATATAAGATAACTTCAAATGCAGGACAACTTGGAAACTGAGTTGGAAATCTTAGAAGACCTTCACTCTACCTTTGAAGGCATGTTGGAAACACTTGGTGAGACTGATCCCGACGACAGGTACAAACACTGACACTCCTAATGGATTCTTTGTGGTTAAGCCCACAATATAATTTTAAGGTCTTGATTAAGGGAATTCTATTCATCTTTAGCTCAAGTACCAGTTGGGATGTAAAGCTAGCAATGGAGTTCAAAGATCAACAAAGAAGGATTGTCTCCTCAATTGTAACTTCATGTTATAATGGTTGCAATTTGGTGGAGCATGAATTGCTCGAAAAGTAGAGCTTAGAAGAGCTGTGGCTACATGGGTCAAAGCTCTCCCCCTCATTTGGTATAGCTCTATGTCAACGTCACCCAATAGCTAGCTAGCAAGAAGTGGCTCATTCGGCTAAAGTCTAACCGCAAATGCCAATGGTGCTCCTACATTGGAAACTACCACCATTCAAATTTGGTCATTGAAGCTGGTCCCACCAAAAATTCTTGTGATCTTATCAACCCTACGCCAAGTTGTGATTAGCCTGTCATTTTTCTGGCATGGTGGGGATTGTGTTTATCTTTGTGTTGTAGGCAGCAGCACAAATCATGGATTACATTGGTTTGATTAGATTTTGATTCCCAAAGCAATTTGATTGGTGTTTATTATTCTTCTTCCATTTTGATAATCACAAGTGAGAATAATGCCTTTTGGTGTTGGAAAGCATAAGTGTGGCCTAAATTAAGGCATGTGTTTTGCCTTTAATTGTGTGGTCACTACAGCCTGAATGTATTTTTTATCTTGGTGGGGGCACCAGTCTAAAATAATTGCACAGCCCACAAATGGAGGCTACCTAATTGCATATTCTAGTATTCTACTCATGTTGTTTTGTTTTTTCTTCTACCATGATACATAATACACAAACTTGGAGGCTGGAGAGAGAGAGAAAGAGACCAAACAACTTTAATAAATGGAAAAGGTGGACCGACATGAGGCTAGGGTGAGTTCAGGTTCTAACAAGGGACAGGTATGGCTGGTGTAATTTTATCTTCCTTTTATGATATCTTCAACATTATAATACTAAATGAAGAGACAAAACAATAGTCAACTAAATGGTTTTCACAATTTTTTCAAGAATTTAAGAAACTTTACATGCCCACCATAGGACCATGGTCCAACCCAATTCTATTTTAACATGATGTCACTTATTCTTTCAATAACTTACGCGCAACTCGATTAATTTTTGGAAAACTAATCTTATCATCCACTAACAGTATAAATTAGCCCCATAAGAATTTATAACACTTGAAAATTTTAGAATGTAAGATCTTAAAAAATTATAAATTTCTAAATTTTAGACCTTGACTAGTCTTCATCGTTATAATACCACATGAAGGATAAAACCATAGTCAATTCTATGCTTTTAAGAATCTAACCCAGCCAGCATAGGACTGGTCCAACCCAATTCTATTTGACATGATGTAACTTATTGGTGAGACACATTTGGTGATACACCTCACATGTGAATAAATAGTGGAATACTGCCCCGAGAGAGAGAGAGAGAGAGAGAGAGAGAGAGAGAGAGTTGAGAAGGAAAGGTCTGACCAATTAGTTGAAGATTGATTCTAGGGATCTCAGCTTGATTGTAGGAACTAATTAGCTTGATTCTAGGGATCTCAACTTGATTGTAGGAACTAATTAGCTTGATTCTAGGTATCTCTTGTATATAGTTACCTCTCGTGTAATCCTTTCAATTATCAAAAAAGAAAATATCATTCTCTTTCTTTACATGGTATCAGAGCGGGAAACGATACCCTAGCTCTCTACCCTTTTCTTCTGCCCTTTTTTTTCTTTCCACTTCCTTTTTCGTTACCAGACGGAGCCACAGTCTTCGAAGGGAGAAAAGATCGATGCTGCGGCCCCATACTTTCTTCACCATTCCGATCATCCGGGGATGGTGCTGGTTTCCAAGCCCCTCAATGGGGACAATTATTCGACATGGTGTAGAGCCATGACGATCTCTTTGAATGCCAAATCCAAATTGGGTTTCGTTGATGGGACTACCCCGATGCCGTCTGCCAAGACCAAGCCAGACGAAAATCTTGCATGGAAAAAATGCAATGACATGATCCTTTCTTGGATTCTCAATTCACTCACACCGGACCTTGCGGACAGTGTGATTTTTTCAACCACCGCCCAAGAAGTATGGGAAGATCTTCGGGATCGTTTTTCTTAAGGCAACGCCCCTCGCATTTTTCAGATTGAGAGGGACATTGCCTGTCTCACTCAAGGCCAAATGACTGTTGCAGCTTATTACACAAAGCTTAAAGGGTTATGGGATGAATTGGGATCCCATAATGACACAGTTTGCTCGTGTGGGGCAAACCATAAGCGACGCCGGTTGATGCAATTTCTCATGGGACTCAATGAGTCTTACAAAGTGACCCGAGGACAGATTTTGTTGATGAACCCGCTACCTGATGTAGCTCAAGCCTACTCCTCAGTTGTGCAAGAGGAGAAGCAGCGGAGCCTTGGGGCTACGCGTGAGACAATGGAGAACTCGGCCATGGTCGTTCAAAGGGCTGAACCGGTGGCTCTGGCTGTTCGACATGCCCCCTCTTCCCGTCCCAATCCATCTGTTTGAAAGCCCTTGCACTGCTCCTATTGTGACCGTGACCATCACGTTCGAGAAACATGCTGGAAGCTGAATGGGTACCCACCAGAACACCCGAAACATGCATCCAACCGGTCCAATCAGAGACCGAATTCCAAGCGCAACAACAGTTATCAACCTTCAGCCCACAATGTCCAGGAAAACTCAGTGCTGCCGGAAGTGCTGTCGGCAACCAATGGGCTCTCTGATTTGCAAATTCAGCAAATCTTATCTATTGTACAGGGTAAAGGGGCAGCGCAATCCGCCAATCCTAAACTTGGTACCGCTGCCGGGAGTGCCTCAGGTTTGTTACAAACATTGTTGCGCCTCCGTCGATTAATTATCGACAGTGGTGCGACAGATCACATTACTTCATCTCCAGCTTTACTTGTCAACAGCAATCCGAATACTTCCTTTCCGGTCTAATAATGCTTGTGATGTTTGTGCACTAGCAAAACAAACTCGTCTTCCTTTTCCTGTTAGTTCTATCTCATCTGTTAGACCTTTTGAGTTAATTCATTGTGACATTTGGGGTCCCTATCGAGTTCCTTCTCTTTCTGGTGCCAGATATTTTTTGACTATTGTGGATGATTACTCTAGATTCACATGGGTTTTTTTCATGCAACACAAAAGTGAGACACAATCTTTACTTGTGAATTTTTTTTCTTTTGCCCAAACCCAATTTCATGCTCCTATAGCCAACATTCGGATTGATAAAGGTGCAGAATTCTACTCTCTGCGGGAATTTTTTAAACAACAAGGCACCACTTATCAACATACTTGTGTCTCTACTCCCCAACAAAACGGGGTCGTGGAGCGCAAGCACCGCCATATTCTCAATTCTGCTAGAGCTTTTCGTTTTCAAGCCCACCTTCCCTTACATTTTTGGGCAGATTGTGTCTCTGCTGCGGTCCATATAATTAACCGGCTACCCACACCACTCCTTTCCCGTCAATCTCCTTTTGAACGACTTTATCAAAAGCTACCTTCTTATTCCCATATTCGGGTTTTTGGGTGCCTTGCTTATGCTACCGATGTACAAGCTCCTCATAAATTTGCTCCCCGAGCCAAACGCTGTGTTTTTCTTGGGTATCCAGTCGGCCAAAAAGCTTACAAGCTCTATGATCTTGCCACCCACACCATGTTCACTAGCCGTGATGTTGTTTTCCACGAAAATGTTTTCCCTTATGAGTCCATCCCTTCCCCTTCCTCAAACCCCGACTCTGTCATCCCTGTTTCTCTACCCGATCCCTTAACCCCGGTTCCACAACCTTCATCATTATCTCCGGCCTCTACTCCCGCACCTGTTCCACCACCTCCTGAACCCATCTTACGCCGTTCCCAACGACCTCACCATCCTCCCGTGGCTTTACAAGATTACATTTGCAACCAAGTGACGTCTCCCAACCATTTGTCGCCTTTGTCATCCGGTCCACAAAAAGGTACACGCTATCCCCTCTGCAATTTCGTATCTTATCAACGTTGCTCCCCACAACATCGTTCCTTTATTGCTGCTGTCAGTCAAGATATTGAGCCTACATCTTATGACGAAGCAGCTTTTCATCCCCATTGGCAAGAGGCTATGCAATCTGAACTAGCTGCTTTGGAAGCCAATCACACTTGGTCTCTCACCCCTCTTCCTCCTGGCAAGAAACCTATTGGTTGTTGTTGGGTTTATAAAATCAAACGACACTCGGATGGCACTATTGAGCGTTTCAAGGCTCATTTGGTTGCCAAAGGCTACACCCAGCTGGAAGGTATCGATTATCACGACACTTTTTCTCCCACTGCTAAAATGATTACTGTTCGTTGCTTGTTGGCTTTAGCAGCTGCCCAACAATGGTCTCTTCACCAACTCGACGTCAATAATGCTTTTCTCCATGGTGATCTCCATGAAGAAATTTATATGTCTCCACCTCCTGGTCTTCGGCGACAGGGGGAGAATTTAGTGTGTCGCCTTCACAAGTCGTTATATGGCTTGAAGCAAGCTTCCCGACAATGGTTTACAAAGTTCTCCACAGCTATTCAAGCTGCTGGCTTTACTCAATCCAAGGCTGATTACTCATTATTCACATGTCGGAAAGGAAAAACTTTTACAGCCTTGTTGATATATGTCGATGACATTTTGATTACGGGTAATGATGTCAACGCCATTGCAGCTCTCAAGCAATTTTTACATAGTCATTTTCGAATTAAAGATTTGGGTGATTTGAAGTATTTTTTGGGCATCGAAGTTTCTCGATCAAAAAAAGGTATCTCCATTTCACAACGAAAATATACTCTGGAAATTTTGAAAGATGGTGGATTTTTAGGTGCTAAACCCGTAAGCTTTCCCATGGAACAAAACATGAAACTCTCAGATTCAGGGGAGTTGCTGAAAGACCCATCTCAATATAGGCGACTTGTTGGACGCCTAATTTATTTAACCATTACTCGACCGGACATTACCTATTCGGTCCATGTATTGAGCAGATTCATGCATGCACCACGTAAGCCACACATGGAAGCTGCCTTGCGAATATTGCGTTATTTGAAAAATAGTCCAGGGCAGGGTTTGTTCTTTCCTTCTCAGAATGATTTATCCTTGCGAGCTTTCTCTGATTCGGACTGGGCTGGCTGTCCAATATCTCGTAGATCCACTACGGGTTATTGTGTTTTTTTGGGACCTTCTCTTATTTCTTGGCGGACGAAGAGACAGAAAACTGTATCTCTCTCCTCAGCAGAAGCCGAATATAGAGCCATGACAGGCACATGTTGCGAATTGTCTTGGCTACGATCATTGTTGAAGGACTTGAGAATATTGCATCCGAAGCCAGCATTGTTATATTGTGATAATACCGCAGCCTTGCACATAGCTGCCAATCCTGTTTTTCATGAAAGAACCAGACATATAGAAATGGATTGTCATTTTATCCGTGACAAAATACAGGATGGTTCAATTGTGACCAAGCATGTTACCTCAGCAAATCAACTTGCAGATGTTTTCACCAAGCCATTGGGAAAGGAAGTTTTCTCAACTATGATACGCAAGTTGGGAGTTCTTGACATTCACTCTCCAACTTGAGGGGGAGTGTTGAGAAGGAAAGGTCTGACCAATTAGTTGAAGATTGATTCTAGGGATCTCAGCTTGATTGTAGGAACTAATTAGCTTGATTCTAGGGATCTCAGCTTGATTTTAGGAACTAATTAGCTTGATTCTAGGTATCTCTTGTATATAGTTACCTCTCGTGTAATCCTTTCAATTATCAAAAAAGAAAATATCATTCTCTTTCTTTACAGAGAGAGAGATTTTATTATATCGAATTGGAAGAATTCAAAACATTTGTTGTAGTTCAAAGGTTGTTAAAAGAGAAGGTAAAGGGAAGCTAGTGAAAAAGACTCATGCTCTACATCTCCTGCCCACCTTCCTTTGTTAATAATTGGATACTATTTCATAGTTATTCACTTATTTGTTTTTTTCGAAAGCTTGGTGATTAGGTATGGGACGAATTTCATCTGTCTAAAAGCTTGAGCACAAGAGAGACTTGTTAGCGTAGAGTCTATGCCCCTTCACAAGAGGTTCCTCTTCTTCTCTTTACGAAAGAGAAGGAAAATTTACAAGATAAACTGGAGATACCTTACGCTTATGTTCAAAATCATGTCCTAAAAACTAGAAAAATTGCTATTGAAGTTTATCAACCACTCACAAGACTACTGAGATCTTTAGCTTAAATACAAAAAATAATTCGAAAAGAGAAGATTTCGAAGCAATCTTATGCTTATGATCCGGAGGTGAAAAATTGGATAGTATTCATAGTTATTTATTTTTCCAAAACCTTAGTAGAAAGGTATGGAACACCTTTCATCTACATTTGCGCACGAGATGAGAGACTTGCTACCTGTCCAACAAAGTCTATGCCTCTCCACAATAGGTTCCTCTTCTTCCTTCTAGAAAAGAGAAGGAAATTTACAGTACACGAGAGATACTCTACATTAAAAATCATGTTCTCAGAAATAGAAAATCACAACCGGAGTTTATCAACCACTCACAAGACTACTGAAATTTTCGATTTAGATCCAAAAGATAATTTAAGAAACAAAAAACTTTAAAGCAATCTTATAAATATCACACTCTTTTGTCAACGTTATTGTCACAGGCTAAAAACTAGAAAGAAGTCGTTAAACATATAAATATCAGAAGTATGACATACATACATATATGTAAATATGTATGTGTGTGTATATATATATATATTATATTTATATATATTATACATGATAGGTGGGTGGAGAATGGGCCCTCTACGCAAAATCGTTGGTTGGCCTATGACAAAGAAAACCACGCACATTTCCCCCTTGCTAAATGCGACCTCCCAACTCCAACTCACCCACTTTTGTCTTCTCTCTCTCTCTAACTGCCGAGGACCCTTTTTCTCCAAAATATTACTCCACTGAGTTGGCATCAGCTAGATGTAAAATCCTTGTGGAGAAGATAGTATTTCCCCTATATGAAAGAAAAGAGAGCCAATTTTTCTTTTTACATATTGCCGCAATTAGAAAAATATTATCGTGATAGGCTCCGTTTCGTGTCAGAAATACGGTGAAATTTCCTTACCTATTCTTTTCCGGATCCGTCACTAAAAAAGACGTATACTTTTTAAAACATGCCATATATAGAGAGAGAAAAAATAGGGGAAGGGCCGGGTTTATTCTGACAGGAATAAGAGTAACAATAAAATTTATGATGCTACAACATCAGGTATAATAAGAAAAATCATACCAAAAAAACAAAAAGGGATACGAAATAATCATAAACTATACATCGGATGGACATCAAGTGGTTAATATTATTCTCGAAGAACCGATTTTTCTCATCTTTATGATCTTAAGTTGGTGCTTATGAGACAAATACTTCTAATTTCAAGATGAGAGAGATAAAAAATTATTTTCAGAACATAAATCTTTCTGATTTGAGAAAAAAACTGAACTCGTTAAATTTTGACCATTTCGGGTCCATTTTGAGCTCACATTAATGATTAATTTTGATTAAATAGCGGTCAAAATAATTTTAAAATACATTATTATTAAAAAGAACACTACATTGAGTAGAACACTACATTGAGTCGAAAATCATTTATTTAAACTTGTGTCCATCTACCAAAGTGGTCCTTATATTTGAAATGGAGGATAGACCATATTTGGTCATCAGATTCATGAATTTGTGTGAACTCTACATAAATTATTCGTGCACAATTAAATTAATTCGACGATTGAATCAAATATTCATCACCTGTTTTTTCAGAATAAGTATTTTATTTTAAAAAATTTATATTTATCGTCCGTGTTTTAACAAATTATATGGGGACGTTTAAAAAGTCGGTTTGAGTTTTAATAAATAAATTATGCATGATTTGGTACTTAAAAATAAATTGAACAAATCAAGGTGATAACATCATGTTTAGGATTGTGATTGTGAATTAAACAAATTTAGACACGGAATCTTGTTATGAACAACGCACAACACAACAAAGTTTTAACATCCAAAAAACTATTTAAATAGTGTTCAATTATTTGGGTAATTTTTGAAGCGTCCAACAAGCATTATTTTTGCACACAACACATATATCCTGCCCTATGTGCTGTGACGTGACAACTGATAAAGCCCCCTTTCCACTTGATTGCTCTTTGGTAAGTGGTGATTGGATTATGGAACATCTTGTTTGAAATATCTGCAACACTGGATTAACATTCTTATTCAATAATGGCCACCTAAATAAGCAATAAATAATGGTAGAAGTCCATCAGACAACAGGAAATTCGAGTAGTAATATATTCAGTGCTCCTGGTCATATTCCAGCAGACATTCACCGTCAATGATCAAGGCTTGCTATTGCACATGCCGAGAATAGTGGATAATTTTCCACGAGGACACCCAAAAATTGCGGTGCAGAAGCCCATCTTTAGTAGCTGAAACCAACATCATCACTAAAGAGCTTCTAAGTTTTGGTAAATTAAAAACATCTCCTTTCCATTTCTCCCCCCTCTAATAACGGATAAATTTAGTAGATAGATTATATCCAGACATGACTCTTGCTCTGAAACGATATGGACTCTACACACTTCTACTCGTCCCTAGGGTACCATAGCATGTCAAGAGTAAGGAGGGACAAATTAGACATTACCACTCCTCGGTTGGATATATCTGATATCTAAAAAGAATACTTTATGGCATCTTAAAGGGGTCCATCGGACTATGAGTACAATCCCAAACTCTTGGAGAGTTAATAAATATAACCTTAATGTGCTGGTGACGGAATAAAATGAGTGTTCTGATCTAGCACCATGATCTAACTCTGCTCAATAGATTAGAAATAGACATAGAAGTGGATATAATTTTAGTGTTACGCTACTTCTTGCACGTACATAAACTTATAACCATGCACTTCGTGGTAATATATATGTGATTACGGGTTATTCATAAAAAATAAAAATAAAAAGCTTTCACGATCAAATAAATATGATGTGACGCTAATAAACGTATTGATACTTTGACCAATGATGTGTCAATTACATTCGGAAAATTTTAGTACTCTATTTTGTATTGTGTCTTAAATTTGTATTTTAAATTTGCTACGTATTAGTGCATGGGGGCTGAGTACCGTAGAGGTGTAAACATTAATTTTTCTTAGTGTACCTTAGTTTAGCAAATAAATAAATAAATAAATCCGAGTGACATGGCTCTATGACTTTTTTACAGTAGATGACGTGGCAAGCTTGTCTTGGCAGAGTCATTTATCACACCTGGAAGCTCTCACACTGGATAGAAACTCATTTTATACCCAACAACCTGAAGAAAGTATGCGAGAAATAAAAGAAGCAATGCGGCCTAGAAAATTGCAGAGATTAAAGGAGGAAAGAGATTCGCTTAGACGTCTCTCTCTCTCTCTCTTGCTGCTTGCTTTCTCTCTCCTCCTTCTTTGCTTCTTCTAAGCAAAGAAGAGAGGAAAGCTCTTGCACTTTTTGCATTTAGAAGGTTGTGGGTGGTGGTTGTGAACTTGTCGGTGAAGATGTTGGTTGCTAGCAGTTTTGATCTATGGCAAAAAGATACCTTTTTTGCTGCAGCTGAGGAGGTTCAGCAATCTGCAGATATGTATGTATCTTATACCATCTTTAGTTTTGTCGATGGTTCTTTCCTGAACGGTGATATGAGTAATTTGATGTTGCTTCTTCTCATTATTTTTCTTTATTTGTTCGCCCTTTTACTAATTAATGATGATTGGATTTTCTGTTATAACTTGTCTGGTCCGGAGAAGTGGAAAATTAATGTTCTTTTGGAACGTAATGGATTTCATTGATTTCAAATTGCTAGTTTTCGTTTGGTAGTTTCATTGTCCGGTAAATTGAAAAATTAGGAACTTAAATCGTCGGTGTTGGTTGAGATATTTTTGGGATTTCGTCCCAAAATATTTTTCTCACCTTTTCTCCTTTTTTTCTTTTACCCTAGAATGGAATCAGCCTACAGGACATGGGAAAGAGAGAGGAGAGAAGGAGTATTCTCAGGAAATTCTGATGAGTTCTGTAGGGAGCTCCAAACTGCTTTAGGTACCGCAAAATGGCAGGTTTGTTTCTCCTTTTTTTTTTTTTTAATGGGTATGCTTCTGCTTCTGCTTCTGTTTCTTTGAAAATTTTGATTTATATTGTTCATGGGTTACAACTTATAAATGGAGACTTATACATATTACATAGGAGAAACCAATGTAGTGTTTGTAAAGTTCACCCTTGAGGGAGAAAAGTTTGTTAATTCCCCTTTGCTCAACTTGTAATATCATGTTCTTGAATTTGGATTGTTTTAGTTGGAAGAGTTTGAAAAGGCTATCAGGCTGAGCTACAGAAATCGTGATGACGATTTTACAATGGCCAGGCATAGACAGTTTGTTGATGTCATAGAAACCCAAATTGCCCGTGTGGAAACAGCGCTGCGAGAATCTTTTAGCAAGCAAGGTAACCAACCCATTCAATGGGTGAATTTAAATGAAGAAGAGTGCGACGATTTAGCTGCTTTTATCTCTGGAACCCCGGGAGCCGCACAAACTACGAAAGAGGAATGTGCTAAGCTTGGAGCTTCCATAAGTAGCTCTTCTCAGGATAACACTTGCTTGAAGAAGAAAGGGGGTCACACTACCAAAGTCATTTCTTATCATACAAAGGGGTCTGATATCCTTGCTAGTAATAGGGATGCTGAGTACATCATTGACATAGAATCAACAGAAATTCATGAAACAAGGGATGATATCAACTGTCAAGTGGATAGAACATCAAGTACGAGGAGAACATGGAGTTCACCAGATATTGGTACTTTTAAGGTTGTGATTCGAGATGAAGATGAGCAGAAGAATGCATTAGCATCGATAAGTGAGGCTACGCCGAAAGATAAAGGGTCCAAACCCTTCTTCTCGAGGAAGAGTTGTGGAGATCGTCACGAGGCAAAGGGAGGAATATTAAGTTACTCCCAGCTAAGGGGGGTAAGATGGATCAATAAGGTCAGATTTACGATCCTTATGAGTGTAGTGTTTTGTTATGAAAGAAGCAAGCAGTTTCTATACATGCATGGTTTCTTTTTGTATAGTATTCTGAATATAATACAAGTTCACTAATATGCAGATCATGGGTCAAGTTGGTGGATGTCAGAGAAAACTGCAAACTCCTATACAATCAAATTTGAGTTCTGTCCGATACAAGCTTGCTTTACTGCTAACTGTTTTTCTTATTGGTAAGCTCCTGGTCTACTTAAATTAGGAGATTGCAAAAATAAGTAGTAACTTGGTTTAGATGAGGATGCGTTTGTTGATTACTCTTGAATTTATACATTTGCTTGCTCCGAGTCGTGTATCATGTCAGAAAATGTGCAGAGATGCTTATACATCTGTCGCCAGTTGAAGTATAAGTAAATCAAGTTGTATTTTCCAGTCTTAGTATGCTAACTATGCTTACCTTCTGTCGCTAGTTGCATCAGCACCAGTAGAATCGGTTTCAGACGACTCTTGCTTGAGCTTACGGTGGTTTCTTTAAAATCTGCTTCATAACTCGCAATCACAATCTTATGAGATACCCGCGATAAACTGCCTAATATGCAAGAGACAGCCCAGCCTTCTAAAGTGGCGTTGAGCGTGTCTGATTTTCAGAATCTGAACGGACATTAGAGTTCTAGTATGGACTAGAAACCCTCCAATCAATTCTGGTGGTGTAGTCTGGTCTTTCCTTTTCGGTTTATCTTTCCACATGATTTTTAGCTGATCTGAACAACATATATCATAAACAGTTCACTGTACAAGAATATATAGGGTTCCATCGACATATATATCCTGGACCTTTGTTCGGATCTCATATCTTGTGCTGTACTGTCTCACCAAGGTTAATGTGTAACTTTCTTTATAATGCTTCTGACAATTTTTAGCAAGAATAATAGTAGTTTCTAGATTATTTAATATAAACAATCTCGTCTTGCAGAGAAAATTATCCTGTATGATTTAGTTTTCGTATTGGAAAGATTTGCTAATTACTTTTCAAAGGAGGAATATAACCCTATTTGATGAGCTTGCTTTGTTGGTTGGAAACTTTGCTGAAGGTTTACTTTGTTGGTTTGCAGTGCCTTTGGTACTCTATTCAACGTGAGAGCAGGTTGTGTAATTTCTTCAGAGCAAGAGGATAGGTACTTCTATAAACTTCACACCTAATTTTATTTCATGCCTAATTCGTAAAAAGATGGAGAATAACCTTTATGTGTATGTTTGATAGTACCCCGGCATTTTACATGGCAACAGTGCAATGGCCAAAGGCAATTCAAGACCATTATCAAGCCAAAAAAAAGCCGATAACACACCCTAGTTGCCACAGGGCACATTCCGTACATGCCTTTGACATCAACAAGCCATAACTATTGCACCCGGCACCATAAGCACTACTATACGATCTTCTGGCAAAGTGATATCGTTGGCAGCGTGAAGAAACTCACAGGCAATCTCAAGCATTCTTGAGGCAATTCGATGCTATCTTTTGATAGTTTATCACAATTGGGAAGAGCACGATCCGCCTATGCTCAGAGAAGTTTAGATAGAACAATTAACCCTTGAGGAGGTTAAGAAGATTAATTCCTTTGATATCACAGAACCAAAAGATGTTACTCAGTCCCTTCTCTAGTCAATCATCTAAAACCATAATACTGCCCAGTTCGAGTTTTAGGCAAGCTGAACAAGATTACACAAGGCAGATCTGTTTCTTTTCTTGGTCAGGAATTTTCATTTTGTTCCTCAGGACATTTCAATGCGTCTTTGGATGCCTCTGTTTGAGATGTGTTGTGGCAGTAGTCCGAAGGAAGGGCAAAAAGATGCATTGCAGTTGTCTTTCACAATGTGTCTCCTCCTAGTTGCAGCTTTGGGGGAGTGTGCCCCATCAACAGACCCCACCTGTGGCCTCAAGGCTCGAATGGGACAACAGGATAAGCAAACTGCAGAGCAGTTTAGCAGCTTCTTGTGGGGCCCACAGGCACGGAGATTTTGCCTCAATGAAATAGGAATGTTCATGGTCTCTTAGGGTCTTGAGACGGGCAAACCAAGATTGGTCCAACTGTAAGGACTTTCTTGACAAATTTGAGGCAAAGTGAAGATTAACTCCTAGGCAGCTATTCCGAGTCTTCTGACTGTCATCTTCTGGTCCTGAGTCTTCGTTCTTTTTCTTCAGGATAGGTCTATCCTTCAGTCTATGTTTCATGCACACTGCTAAATTTATGAAGCACTCATGTTGGACAGCAGGTAGGGTATGCTGTATATGCCACGGCATGTGCTAGTGGACATATTTACAAGTAAGCATCTGTAGTATTCAATGGCACATTCTACACTACATTCTTAGCCAGAAAATAAAAATAGGGAAAGAAATATGATTCTTTCTTCGTATCCCCATGTCCTTGGAGATAAATTAGCAGGATTCAACCATTAGATACCCACTTGGAGATAAATTAGCAGGATTCAACCATTAGATACCCACTTGTATCCGCAAACCATGCCCAAGTCTATGTAACAGAGTTTCTTCGAAATGCATTCTGGTTGCCTTAAGGATGTGCCTCCTAGTTGTAGGCTTGTAGCTTTGGGTATTCTCCTCCTCATCAGGCTGCATATAGTACAAGGGATGGTTGTATGTCCGAAGTTAACCTCTTTATTGTAAATTTATCTCATAATACGAGTAGTTGAAAAGCATGTCATCTCTGATCTTGAGAATATGGTCTGACTTTATGATTTTTGATATATACAAAAATAGAGTGAATATGAAGCCTATCTTTCCTCTATCTTTCAAAAGGAGAAGTTCTCATTTCAAGGGTAGAAAAGAAAACATTTCATTTCCTATTTTAAAGGTTCAGTCATTTGCCTTAGCCAAACCTAGGAAAAAGATGAGAAAGTCTGTGTACACAGACTTGTGTATACAGATCGGGACACAGATGTGTCCGGATCCATCGGATGCGCGTCGGGCCCTTGAATTATTAAGAGCCCAACGTGCATCCGACGGATCCGTCCGGATCTGTGTACACAATCTGTGTACGTAGCATTGTTTGGAAAAAGATTGCCTAAGTTCGTGCGACTAGAAGCAATATTAAAGTAGCTATCAGGTATTGAAGTTCAGAAACTACCGTATCTAGCTAGGAAACGATGTCTTTTTCTTAATGTTGCCAATATTGAGATTGTGTTAATCCAATCTGTCCTGTGACATGTGTTTAGCATATTAGATGCAGATGTCAAGAAGACTGATTTTGAAATATACTATACTATCATGCTTTTGAAAACGAAGTTGCATACATATAGAATGTTGCAATTAAAAAACAATGGCAATTGATACCTGATTTCAAACCAATGCTTGATCTTGTGTGCGAACAATTATCGTTGTGGACTAATAAAGATGTGAACAAAGTTTTCATGGTCGCATAATATTTGCAGGTACCCGATCAGTACTCATATTGAGTGCTGCAGATAAAGAGAGCTAGAGAGGGGGGGAAACAGGAGAGAAGAAGATGAAGGGTTACTTTTAAGATTCTCGCTCAAAATGCAAAAGCATATATGTAGTCTCTAATACGAGCTCCGAATTTGGTGGGTTAAACGATGCGATTTGAATGCGGAGCTCCGTTGAGAGTATCTAATATTAAGTATCTAATATTAAAGCAAGTTCAATCCAGGAATGTTTACTCGTAGAAGTTATGGTCGTGATTGTTTCTTTTTCAGATCGTTTTAATTTCTGCATGCAAGTCAATTGTCTAAAGCTTGGATTTAGTAAGGGAAAAGGAAAAGGTAAAGGAAATGAATCAAAAGTGAGATACTCTCAGATGATGGAAATCGAATATTTATGCATTGTATTTGCATTCTAAGTCAGCTTGTGTTAGGTGCATGCATCACAATGTCTAAGATAACTGTCTCATACACCACGACATCTGAACTATCTATCTCGTGTATCATGACGTTTGGAATAATCATCTCATGCAACACGACGTTCAAAATGTTTTTACTTCTAACATCATGTATGACACATTGAATGTCAGGTCATACTCCACGCAATTGTGTGAGCCACCTGTTGGCTATGTTGAGTTACACAAGCTACAATACTATAGTCATGTGACCACTTTTCATTTGGCTTGACTCAAAAGTTGGTCGTCTCTTCATTCGAAGACGGGCTAGTTTTGCACGACGTGCGGGTCACGTGGAGTCTTTTATCCGGGCCAACGCTGAAACAAATTCAGCTGAGAAAATTGTGACACCCCAGACAGCTGTAGTGCTAGCTGTGAGGCCGGCGTTCGAGAGATGGAGTCTCAGTGGGACGTTTGGATGGATGGTCAAAGATCCAACATCGCTTGGTGGATATAAATTCGGTGGTATTTATAAAATTATGAACATTCCTTGTACAAGGCCTTTTAAAAAGTCGTGAGTGTACCAACACCAAATGAAACACCATAGTTAACTGTGCTCGTCTTGGAGCAATTCAATAATGGGTGATATACTGGGAAGTTCATGTTGTTTGGGCAACCAAAGCGGATAGTATTGTACAAGGCAGGAGCGGGTCGTTACAAATGGTATTAGAGCCTGCACTAACCGAAAATGTAAGAAATCTCAGCCCCACACAAGGATGTGTGTTCTTAAATGAGGGAGATTATGACACCCCAGCCAGCTATAGTGTTAGCTGCGAGGCCAGCATCCGAGAGATGGAGTCTCAGTGGAATTCGGATGGTAGTCAAGAGTCTCACATCGTTTGGTGAATATAAGTGGTGGTATTTATAAGATTATGAACTTTTCTTGTACAAGGCCTTTTAAAAAGTCATGGAGTCTAAGCAGACAGCATTGTACAAGGCGGAAACAGGTCGTTACAAAAACCTACCATGATAAGGGAAAATTTTGAATCTTCGGTCATCTTTTAGATCGGCTAATGCCGAATTCAATACTAACCCGTTTGTGATGCGACTCAACGTCTTGTAACTCCGGCCTACTACAAGTTAAGTGTTGTCTTTTTCAATCTTAAACCCATGATAACGAGAAGGTTTGAGTCTTCGGTCATCCTTTAGTTTGGTTGATGCTGAATCTTATCCAGACATGTTTATGCCATAATCCAACATCTTGTAGGTCCAACCCATTAAAACTTATGCATTGTCTTTTTTCGATGTTTGGTATTTTAAACTGAGTTCTTTTAGATGCTTGTAGAGTATTAGTAAGAATAATATTATAGAATAATATTATAGTCTCAATATAGTGGACTAATTAATGTACTATAATGTGTAAGTGACATTTGTTTGGTTAAGTATTTTTTAAAAAATTTAGAAAATATTTGTGAATTACGTTTGGAGAAAAAGTTCCCAAACATTGTTTAGTTTATTTGTTAATTATTGATTATTATTACATTATCATATTTGCCAATAATTAATGCATTAAATAGTCACATTTGATCTCCTTTTGGTCGTATCCAACACAATTTATTTGATCCTTTTTTGGTTGTGTTTTTTAAATTTTATTTTCAAAAAAAATTTAAAAATTTACTATTGACTTTAAAAAAATTGAGATTAATTGCGAATTTAAAATAAAAAAATAAAAAAATTTGTTAACAAAATATGCACAAAGCACGCAATTTTTTTTTTATTTTAAACAGAATACTCATTTCCCTATAAAGAGAGAGAGAGAGCGCACGCGCCTTAAAAATGCCAAAAAAAAAATTCACTCTCAATTTTTTAAAATATTTTTGTAAAACACTTACGCTAAACATCTCATAGTATTTTTTTACCAAAAATCGTTTTGAGAAATACTCAACCAAACATAGCCTTAATTGATAAGTCAGCCTATGTACTCCATCTTCATTGTTGTCCCGTTTAGACTAAATTATTTTTAGTGTATTTTGATCGCATTTAATACTGAATTTTTGTTTGGCTATAGAGATATAATGACTAACATACCCGTAGTCCCAGTCAAACCCCAAGCTGTCCCTCCCTCCCTCCTATTGAGGGCAATTTTGTCTTCTCGGTTTCGCCTACAATAAAACCACGTGGCTTGAAAACTTCTAAAAAGTCTTGCTTATTCACAAACAATTTAGGCCGAATGACCAGAACGCTTTGGGTTGGATAAACTAGGCAAAACACATGCAATTAACACACCTTTGGGCCAAAGGACCGTCACTTTATTTATACCGTCGCTTTTCATTGAACTAGAAAATTAGGGCATGGATTCATTAATACACCTTTGGGCCAAACGATCTACTACGAGCTGACTACCTAGAAAAGGAAGGCCCGGAATTAGTGAGCCCACTCCGTGGAACGATGGGTGCGTAGCCAAATTACCTGCAATGATGATTAGGCCAAAACCGATGTGACTCGGGTGATTGAGTAGCTCCACATGGGTGGCTAAGTCGTGACGAGTGCAGGACTTGATCAGCCTAGTTGTCTACGTGACAATCGATATTGTCACACATTATGTCAATTGAAAAATGTTGTCTAGATACAATCCTATTATATTTTCTAATCCCTTGTGTATTTTTTCCTTCTCAGAGTGAGAATTGACTTTGATATTGAAATGTTTTCTGGTTGGAATACGCTCAGAGGACAATAACTAATTATTTGTCTTATATTTTTACTCAAGAATGGAATGAGGTCATCTAAACATTCATTGGATAGAGACAAGGGAGCGATTAATCTCAACCCCGCAACATTATTTCGTGTCTCTAACATTATTCTATCTATATGTCGACTTATTTTTTTGAGCTTCATCATCATGTAGTTGGTCATGGTGAATTTATTTTACCCAACTAATGATGAAAAATATAAAATCTTATATAACAATGTCTAAGATACGTCTTCCCTGAGAATTGACTTTGGTATTGAAATATTCTTCGAATGGAATATGCCCGGAAGACAATAAACAATTACTTATCTATATATCTCTATTCAAGTAGGGAAAGAGGTGGATTAACTAAAAATTAATCGTATACGAACAAGAGAATGATTAACCTCAATCCCACAGGCCACAACACCATTTAGTGTCTCAAGCATTGCTCTATCCATATATCGACTTATTTTTTCGAGCTTCATTGTGACACACCAGCCAGGTCGTAGTGTTAGCTGTGAGGCCGGCGTCTATAAGATAGAGTCTCAGTAGGATGTTCGGATGGGTGGTTAAGATTCCCACATCGCTTGGTGGATGTAAGTTTGGTGGTATTTATAAGATTATGAACCTTCCTTGTACAAGCTCTTTTAAAGCCGTGATGACGCCACACCAAATGAAACTTCACAGTTAAGCGTGCTCACCCTGGAGCAATCCTAGAATGGGTGACATACTAGGAAGTCCATGTGGTTTGGGCGACAAAAGTAGACAATATTGTACAAGGCGGGAGCGAGTCGTTACAAATGGTATCAGAGCCTGCACCAACCGGAAGTGTGGAAAATCTGGGCCCCACACGAGGACGTGTGTTCCTAAGTGGGGGAGATTGTGACACCCCAGTCAGGCCGTAGTGCCAGTTGTGAGGCCGGCGTCCATGAGATGGAATCTCAGTGGGATGTTCGGATGGTTGGTCAAGGTTCCCATATCGCTTGGTGGATGTAAGTTCGGTGGTATTTATAAGATTATGAATCTTCCTTGTACAAGCTCTTTTAAAGTTGTGATGGTGTCAACACCAAATGGAACTTCACAGTTAAGCGTGCTCACCCTGAAGCAATCCTGGAACGGGTGACTTACTGGGAAGTTCATGTGGTTTGAGCGACAAAAACAGATAATATTGTACAAGGCGGGAGCAAGTCGTTATATTCATAATCTTGTAATCGGTCTTGGTCCAAAAACCATTTACAATCCAATATCCATATCATTTATAGCAAGTTTATTTGACAAAACTAATAGTGAAAAATATAGAATCTTATATATCATTGTCTAAGGTACACCTAGACTCTAAATTCTTAGCAGTCAATTATCATAAGTTTTAATGGATGAAAGAATAAAAAACAATCGTGAAGAATGGAACAACCGCCCAATTCCCCCAAACACAAGGAAGCAGGCACTCCTCTCAGCCTATCGTAAAAACGAAAGAGAACTCCGTACACAATAATCAAATCGTTAATATAATAATATCACACAATGTATCTTCCCCATTTTGTCAAATTACTAGCGAATGCCCGTGCTGTGCCTGAAGGCACACAACAAATCTCGCATTGGTATTGTTCTGACTTTAAACATAGCCTATCTTACCAATTTAAACAAACTGATTCAAGAAAAATAACACATTGGTTAAACATTACCATTTACACACAATAAAAATCATAAGGATTACAAAATCATATCCATTACAAAAGCAATGCATAATACCATTTCCCATTACATGTGGTTAAACATTACCATTTACACACAATAAAAAAGTTCTACACTATTAATTACAGAATTTTTCCACACTTGAACAAAAAGAAACATAGATTTCTTGTCAGTCTCTGTCATTATGTCCAAAAGGTTGATAGTATGTCTAAAAGACTAATACTATGTCCAAAAAATTTTCTGTTTCCAAAAGCATCCTATGATTGAAAAATAAAGTTTAATATTTTCAAGTGCAAGCCCAGATATATAAGTTGAAATGAAGAATGAAAGAAATGCATTAGATTTTTTGTTGGGATACCTCATGAACAAAATCTTCGTTGAGATGCTTGGTCAAAAGAAATCGATGGAATGAAGATGTGAATGGAATCATACCACAAAGTGCCCCCGATATAGCCTTATAATGTTGGCTCAAAAAAGGAAGTCTTCAGATGTCGTTGACAGTTCAATACCACCACCAACTTTTAACCCCTTCAAAAAAAGAAGGATTGAGCGAAAAATTTTAACTTCCAGATCGTCGTATCCGTGAGGGGCACACAGGAACATACTCATGTCTAAAGGCATGACAGAAAGCTAAATCAACATGCTGCATACCATATTAATGCAAATCTGATCCCGACAAACATACCTTTGCTATATTTCTCATATAGTCCATCAAAAATTCTTAAGATGACGGTACCATAAAAATATAAAATTACCTATTTTAATAGCAAGAGATATGAAGAAAAATGATAGAGGAAAGGTACTCAGAGAAAACAGTTTCATAACTTAAACAATGTAAAGATTCAAAAATAATAAGCATTCAAAGATAATGACTTAAACTCTTTATTATATTACACATATTAAGATCAGTGAACAACCACGTAAACCAATAAATTGGAAAAGGAAAGTTTGCACATCACGATGACCAAGATAAACCATACAAAACTCAAGAAATCCAAGTAAATTAGTCTAATTTCAACTAATGAAATGGGAATGTATAATCTGATCACTACTTCAAATTAAAAAAATAAGATGACGTCCAGTGACAACTCTTTAGATCCCCATCCACGGAACCTGCAAAAAATCTTGGACTTCTATAAGTTTCTAGAAAACAAAACATAAATAATGTGTGGAAACAAAATGAAAGTGCATGCATTTTTTCACAAAATTTAACATGGGAATGGCCTTGGCTTGCCACCATCATCGGATGGCCCACATCTTATATATTTAATTTTAAATTTCATGTGATGCTCGAGGAATATGAGTGGGGTGTCTGAATAGTATGTTTGATTCATGAACAAAGGAGGGTATTAAGGGTGAAGGAATATAGGAACACATATGTTTCCTCACAAAAAGCACAAAGCAACCCTAAATGCACATGTCAAATTAATCCAAAAGAGATTTCTCACAAGTCAACTGTCGAACCTAAATTACCCTTGCCTAACGACACTTATCAAAATTATGACTACAAACTAACTCAATAATTCTTGAAACTAAGTTTCCTAAAGTAAATAATTCAAGCAACAAATACGTGGTTTTCTTTTGCTACGTATAACATGAGACTAAAGCATCTAATTAACCACAAGGGTGTATAATGAACTAAACTTCCAGATCAAGTGTATATAATAAACTTTAACTTCTAGATCATACTGGTTCTCTCACTATGAGACACTGTAAGTTTTACTCAAACTAAGGTATTAAAGTTTGGACCACAATAGAAGTAGGCATACATGTTATCAGCATAATGTTTGGACCACAATAATAGTAGCATCAGAATATGGTTTCTCCCCCATTTTTCTTAAAAAAACAGTCAAGATTGTTAAGAACAATCTTGGTGATGTTCAGAAAGCTCTTTGTTAAATGAACTGCTTATCAAAAAAGCACATGAATTAGCTCTTTGTTGTTCAAAAACAATCTTGACAGTTCACTTCTCCTCTATTTTTCTTCAAAAACAGTCAAATCTGTACATAACATATACATGTTATCTGTACTATTTATGAACTATTCAAGATAGTTAAGTGAAAACCATTAGAAGAACATCTAGAAAATGAAGGTTTGGACTTGGGTTTTAAAACTTAGGTACTGAAGAACATTTAAATGACATACGATGGCTCCAAATTTGTGTTCAATGACGACGCCATACAATGGGTCTACAAAAAAAATTGCTTTGGATTTTGACAGCATGCACGATTTCTTCATCCTTTTTGGAAAAATATATATATGAAAATAAGTTTTATTTCCTGAAGAGGAAATCGTAAAAACTTGCTTACCCTTTGAAAGCGCATGAAATAAGATCTTGTTCCTCTCGGATCACAACACCAACATTTCTCCTTTGATGATATTCAACCTATAAAGGGAGAAAATAAATATATGAACATAAGTTTTATTTTCTGAAGAGGAAATAGCAAAAACATGCTTATAACCCTTTGAAAGTGGATCACCTTAAAATCCCGTTCCTCTCAGATCACAACACTGACATTTCTCTTTTGAAGATATCCAACCTATAAAGAAATTCAAAAGGGTAAATTTCTTGATTAAGTTGTATAAAGAAATGAGAAGTGTATATGAAAATCTTATTACCGTTCCCTCAAAGTCTTTATTCACCTGTTTAAAGATGAGAAAGAGCATTTCAATCAATGAACATGAAAAATTCGTAACCTGTAGGGGAAAAAAAGACTTACATATCCGTAACCTGTAGGTGCTTAATAGGTCACTGCATGTAGAAAGTTTGAAGACTAACATTCTAATCGAGAATTGAAGAAATTGAAATATGGTTAAGGCTGCACTCAAGTGGAAATGAGGGGGAAAAAATATATATCATCATAGCCTTGAACTCAAAGAATATCAACATGACATCAAAATTTGTTAAGAATCACATAACAAATATTGGCTACTAAAAATTCGTAGGAACGATGAGGACCACAAAAGCTACTCTCGGGTACAAATTTAGACCGCAAAAAAGTCAAATTTTTATATGAGAGATTATTTAGTAGCAGCAAGAACAACAAAAAAATTAGCTACACCTAAATCCTCCACAAACACATCTACAAATAAAATACATGCTATATGAGAATGTGTGCATTTTTTAGTGTGCAAAAGTGTTTGTGTTTGTAGTAGAACTCCTTCAAAAAATAGGAATTCGTTTTTTTAGTTCTATAAGGGTAAGAAAAGAAAAAATTGCACAGAAATTCCATCCCTGACTTTCAACAAAATTTAGTTTTTTTATTGAGTTTTGATTCCCAGAATATTTCTAATGCACACTGCAAACTCGGTTAAACAACTCAGATCAACTCAATAGATGAGTCTCTCAAGTTTAGATTTGAGATGAACATGTTCTTGGGACTTGGGTAGTTGGGTTCTCTACCTTTTTGGATTGATGTCCATTTTCTTTTTATCGAGCCACATTATAGATCTTTAATTGTTCGTAATTTACTATTAATTATTTATTAAATCCATGGATGCACTGAGTAGAAAGAGAGAAAGTCGATGGGGAGAGGCATACCAACCTTCCATCAAATCAGCGTTGCTGCTCTGCTGTTGTTGTTGAGGGGGAGGAGCGGCGTACTGAGGGGCACATTGGGGAGGATAACCTCCCTGAGGTGGATAGCCTTGAGGAGGGTATCCATGGGTGGAGGGTAGGCATCCTTTGCATACCATTTCGGAGGCACCCAGAAACAAAACAAAACCAACAAAACAACACTTGAGATCCATAATTCAAATAGATCCAACCAACCCATAACCTAAATTTCCATCTACAACAAATAAATTTCCAGAATATCACAACCCAAAACTACCAAATATGGAGGGGAAAAATAGGAGGGACCAAGATTGAAGGGGTTACCTTGAGAAGAAGGGACGCCGATGGGGGCTTATTGCCGGTTGTTGCCGATTAAAGGTGGGCAAATAAAACCCCAGCAAAAGAACTTAAACCCAATAAAAGAACAGCAAAAAAAATGGTTGAAATGTAAGAAATGACATATGCAAAAGTGAGATGTGTAAGAAATGGGTGTACGAAAGAAATATAAATAATATGCAAAAGTCACTTGCAAAGGCGTTCGATTAAACACTCCAGCAAAGATTTCGAACCTGGAATAGTTTCGAACCGATTTCTGAAACAACTTGAACAGAAGGTGTGATCCTTGAGCTACCGATTGCTTGAACAAAAAGGGTTTCAATCTTTAAGGTCTGACGGTTTGAGGTGGGGTGGGGTGGGGGGGGGGGGGGGGGGGGGTGGTTTGTTCTGGAAGCAGGGCGAGAGAGAAAACAAAGCTGAAATTTTGGAAAACGAAAAGTTACAATCATGAGATGAAGAAAACCCGAAAACTAAAAAAAATAAAAATGGAAAAGATTAGGGGGATGGAGAGAAGGGGGACTTACCCGGACCGAATCCGAGAACCCGAACCCGTCAAACCTCCATGGATGAGCTGCTGTTTGAGGATGGGGAAAGTAGTACAAACCCAGAAGCATTAGCTCAGTGGAAATATTCTTGGAGGAGCTCAAGAGAATGGCCACGATTATTGAAATATGGCTGAGAAAATGCTTGGTGCACATTCAAAACTTGATTAGAAAGCGAGGAGGCGACAGGAAAACAGTCGCTGGCAGTGAGACCTCGAGAGTGGCTAGAGTTTATGGCGGACAGAGCTTCGGGAGAGAGAGAGAGAGAGGAGAGGAGAGGAGAGTTTAGATAGTAGACTTATTTGAATTAGAAAACGTGAAAAGTCCAAAAACTCTGACAGTGTGGCAGAGAGTGTGTAAAGTGGGGATGGGATGTTTCTGGGCGGGATAAAAAAAATAAATAAACGAATCAGAGCCGTTGAATCAAAGTTCTTAACTAATCTAAACCGTTCAAAATTTGATAAAGTTAGTTTGTGAGGAGATAGTTAAAAAAAACAGCTCTGTTTTGTTATATAGATACATCCGATATGCGATTAATACATATATATTTAATCCTTTATATATATAATCCAATTCGAGTCTCATATTGAATCAACTAGCCCACAGAGTGAAAACACCCATAGTTTATCGAGGGATTTGAAGCAATTTGATAACATCATGTAATCTAAACCTAGAATCCCCATGAGACCAATATATAGTTGTTAGGTCTATTCCCAGTGCAGGAGTCACCCCCTTTGACAAAAAAACAGGCCAAATTGTAGCATGTTTCAAACGCGACACGTGGCTGATGTTTAGAGGCCTTGGAACAAGAACGATAGCAACAACTAACCTATAACCAACATTCAGAATTATCTGCGACCGAGGAAAAAAAGCGCCTTTTAAATTTAAAAAAAAAATATCTTATTCAATCATAACGTAGGCGAAACCTGGCAGTCCGCTGAAAATGCAAATAGATTTTTCAAGATGCAATAAGATCTTATATTTATTTTGGAGAGAAGTAATACGGTCATGAACTGCAGCTTTGATATAGATAAGGTGTCATTGCAAGAGCCTGACCTTGCTCATTAAATATTGCCGAGAAACCAATTAGTTACAAGTAATACTCTCATCTCGTGCGCAATAGAGCGACTGAAAAGCTTGAAAACATCAATGAACCAGAGAAAGACCACACGAATCGAAATCCACTTTACTTATTAATTAGAAAGACGACTGAAAAGAAAGATTTGGTCTCAAGGCTCTCGATTATTCGAATATGAACTAGCCATTAATATTTTAGGCATCTTTGTACTTTTGCTTTTTTGTATTTTCATCTTTGGCGACTTAAATAAAAAATTAAAAAAAAATTGGTGAGAACCAAATTTTATCTACAATGTCCGAATATACTGAAGTGACATTATTTATTCCGAAAGCTAGCTTTATTTTATTGGATGATTTGAGTATGTAAGATACATGAAAATATTTTTAGAGCAAAAAAATTGCATAAATATTACGGATACATATATAATAAATTTAGAACATTATAATAATATAACTCCGGTTGTCTTAAATGAAGTAGGTCACATCAAAAGTATTGGGTGATGTGTGAATATTATATTATATACACGCTGATATCGTATGCCATTAGTTGATTAGTTGGTACTATTAAATAAAATACATGTCCTTTTTTTTTAAAAGTAGATTAGTTGATTTAAAGAGCCGATTTTTTAAGGGTTATAAAACGATCCATTGCTATCACTAGGATATAGCTATCTGAATTTTTCATATTCAGAGTTCGTTTACTTTGAACCTCGAATACATCATCCGAGAAACTATTTTATCCTCTAATAAAATTATGTCGCTCCTCCCTCTATCCATATCTTGTATCTTTTCTATGTCTCTCTTTCATTTACAAGAATATTATTATCAATTACAAGAATGTCATTCATCTACTCATATCGACCATATCATTCTGCCTGAAAAATACTCAATCAAATCATTAATAATTATTCACCCTTTTATAGGAGACTATCAATCTATTCGACAATAGGAGCAATTACATACTTGGGTAGTGGGAGCAATTACAGGTGATTTTTTTTCCTTGCCCTTGCGATTATTGGGCGGTCCACGATTTTTAAAACTAATTAGAAATATATTTTGAGGATAATTTAAGAATTAAAAAGTTGACACAATGACCAAATTGAAATACTAAATTGATACTCTCTTTATATTAAAATAGATATTATCCTTCTTATAATATCAATTATATTTCTTCTAAAATTTTAAATACTAACAAATAATATACGAGATTTGACTGCCAAAATTCATGCTTAAATGGATGATGTGGGTGGACTTGAATGTTATCTGAAAACAAAAACTGTTAAATTATAATTTTAAAAACTCTAAGAAAATAAATATTCATGCACAGATCCAAATACAAATATGTCTGAAATGTTTCGATATACACATATATCCAACGACTCCAAACACATATGTGTCCGAATATACATGAATAACTATATTACTAGAGCTGTTCTAAAAACTAACCCCCACCACAGTCAAAACAATGTTACTATCATTTTGACATGGTCTCTCTCTCACTCATTCTCTCTCAATATTCTCTCTCTCTCTCTCTCTCTCTCTCTCTCTCCACGCTGTTTCTTACCCTTTTTCTAGCTTTCTAACTCCCACTTTATGGACCAAGTGCTAATGTGCCTTAGACCACAAGGAACTGTATTACACTTCATAAAGGCTTATTCCTAGGTCCATTGGTATCATTCCTTATATTTATTATGTTTGCTTTGTCTTCTACGTAATACCTACATAATAACACTTGCTGTGTCAACATATATATATATCATTAGTAGTAACACGATAGGAGGGCATGTTTGTCTTCAAAATTTCAATATTATCGAAATTATATCTATTACTATTTTCTTGGAAAACATGTTCGAGGACTATAGATGTATATTGATATTCAATCAATTTAATCTTTTACGTTAACGACAATCTTGACGATCGGAACAAAATAAGCGACTTCTAAACGTATGATGAGGTCCACAAGGAGGAATAATTTCAAAATAATATTTTATTTAGAAGTGACTTATTCTTCGTTGTTAATGAGTTTTTTTTTCAATTTTTCATCAAAATACTTAACTTTTTAAATTCATCTTGAAGGAAATAATGAAAAAGTGAACTATTAACCGAACACTAAAAAACTTCAAGAAAGACAATGAATTTAAAAAAAAAAAAACTCCATTTGAATTTTATATTTGTGTTTAGTACAATTTATTCACTTTTAGTAATCATTTTTTATATTCTTCTATTCAAGATTATTATATGTACATTTA
This sequence comes from Arctostaphylos glauca, assembly GCA_019985065.2. Lineage (NCBI taxonomy): Eukaryota > Viridiplantae > Streptophyta > Magnoliopsida > Ericales > Ericaceae > Arctostaphylos > Arctostaphylos glauca. The sequence continues at coordinate 29,148,504 of JAHSPW020000011.1, read as the reverse complement.
ATGTCTATTGTACAACTATTTATAGCTTCGAGATTTAGCGGAATAAGCCCTCTCTCTCTCTCTCTCTCTCTCTCTCTCAAAATGAAGGATCATAGTAACACTGATGGCAGCAGGCACCATGAAGAAGATGCAGAAGGGGAGCTTATCGGTCTCGGCGATTTCCCAACAACATGGAATAATCACAGAAACGGCAGTGGGCCGCGCTCCAGCACGCATCATCAAGATCGAATTAGATCATCATCTGAACCAAGCGACTTCTTCGAGTTTTTCCATTACGATCTCAGCTGCGAAATGTCTCACGCCGAAGACCTCATTTTCTGCGGTAAGCTCAATCCCTTCCATAATCATCAACAACCACAGCAACCAACAATCCAACCACAAAGACGCAATATTATTCATAGAAATCCTTCCGGAGACGACGATCAACAGAGAAACAGCTTACACCACCGAAGATCGGAGTCGTTCTCCGAGTTAAGATCCTCCTCCCAACCCAATCATCACAGAACTCAACTGACTCGCACCAGTCGCTCGCTCAATTACGAGTTCCCACGCAGAACAATCAGCGGGAACTCGGAAACATCCCGTACTAGTCGAAGTTCTTCGGTCAAAAGCATAGCAAGGGCTGATACTCCGGGGCAGAAGGTGTTGAAACCTCGTTGGTATGTTCTGATGTTTGGGAGTTTCAAGTTCCCGCGGGAGATGGAGCTGAGAGACATCAAGAACAGGCAGGTTCGCCGGACTCCGTCGACAATGTTTCAGGCATACGACGGTCGAGGGGGGAATCCGGTTCGCGGGAGCCACCGGAAAAGCTCATGGAGTCTGCTTAAGTTATTGAGCTGCAAAGGGACTGCGACCGTCGCTGTAACCACGTCGATGGGTTGCATGCCTAAAGTACAAGGGATGGACGGACATAATGGCAAGTGGAATCAACTATAAATACATATTTTTGGGTATTTTAGATAAATTTCTCCCATGGAATAGTATTTCTTGCCCCCGCCTTACCCATCCGAGGGTATATATTGCCTTCTAAAATTATACATATTATAAATACTTAATCTCTATAAATCCCATCATGAGCGACGAAATATACTACGAGTTATATCCTTGTATTCCCAGAATTACCCTAAGCATTATGCCATCACATGGTGTGTAGACTAAGGGTAGTTTAGTCAGAAGAAAAATTGGGAAAAGGTCTTCGAAGAGAGAGGTCGCTATAATGGAAGGTTTTACGTAGAAGGGAAGATGGTGTACAGTACAATACATGTTAAATGATGGTGTCTCTCTCATGTGCTATGAGAAAAAGGGTTTTTTCCTTTTGGGAAGGTAATGAATGAAAATTACTATGGTCCCCAACAATTGGCACGAGAGCCATAATATTTCATTTCGTTTGATCCAAGGAGTCCTGTAGTAGGTGTACTATCGTAGTTGATCTACGTTGCACTCTCGTCTAGAACTATTCTTTTGATTCAAGTCTCGAACGGCACTGAAGACTCTTGTTTTTGTTTACCCGTAAATATGCAGTTTGGATTTTTTATTTGTTTGGATTCTCAAAATGTTGGTGGTGATGATTTAAATGTAAGTGTTGTATTGGGAAATTACCAAAAACTTTTCATACTAATAGAACTACACAAGTTCATACATTGGTTGTCTCAACCTTTTAAATAAGACATACTAATTTGATTGAGGCAAAGTAATGATGGGACATGGTGATCATGCCCATAAGCATGCTTCATTCTCTATGGTATTTGATCATAATATAGATATATATATATATATATTACACAATTATATTCACAAATATCATACAGTGTGAAGATAAAATTGTTCGAGGTGCTAATAAAAATGTTGACTGAAACTCGTCTACTAACGATTGGAAAATGAGATTGATCTCAACGAATGACGTTATCAAGATTTCGAACGATAGAGACGCTATAACATGCAAATCCATTAAAAATTTTGTCATTAAAGGACAATTAAAATCTTTTTTGATGAAGACAAAAGAACAAAACTAATATATTCATCAACAAAGTTACGTATGCAAACTTTTATAATGGACCACGTTGAGTTCTCACCCTTTGCTAGAGTTAGATAATCGTTTCATAGTCAATGCTATCAAATACATACATAAATATATATATAAATATATCTTTACCTACGTATGGAATTTTGCTAGTGCTCATCAATTGATTACTTGTTGAATTTTGTCATTGGTTCTTCATATGATTCAGAATATCTTTATCTTATGTGTGCAATTTTGCTAGTTCTCATCAATTAATTACTCGTTCAGTTTTGTCAATTGTTCTTCGTATGATCCATAATTGCAAATTGCCCCACGCATACCCCCCACACCTATATTACTCATCCGATTTCGTCAATGGTTCTTCGTATGATTCATAATTGCAAATGCCCTCTTAGCAATTGGAATCGCAACCAATAAAATAATGTCAAATTAGGTCAACCAATACAAGGAATGCCACATTCTCAAAAGACATTACCAACTACAAAAAAGAATACCACTTATAGTGCACTTCTTATTTTGCCATGGTGATAGCTTTAATACATCAATAATTATTAAGTTAAAACAACAAATCGATACTACTCCATCAATCTAAGCTCATGTGCATTAAAGCCGCCCTCCACGACCAGTTGAGATGTAAACAAAACGCTTTAGTGCTCTAACAATGAAAACAGTTTCATCCCTCGGCTAAGTTTGTTTAAATAAAAGAGCAAGTCGACGTACACAACTCTCATGTATACTTTCAAATAAAAACTATTTAGAACTATTCGATACACGTGAAATTCTTTATTATTTTATAAACTTAACGTCTATCGAACGGTTCTGAACACATCTGTGTTCAGATCTGTGCACAAGAATCTATCTTCGGAAGACTTTCTCATAGTTAAAATATGAGGTAGTAATCTGCGGTATGTAAAAGAATTGAAAACTCAGTAGGGGACCCTGGCAATGTCCCAAAAAAATCAATTTTACAAGAGAATAGATAAATTACTAGTCTTTTTTCTTACTCTAATCTCATGTCAACCCTCTAAATGAAAATTTAAATAATTAAAATGATTATTCTTCAGTTTAAAATGCACTTTGCACCCTGCACTTTAGACGTGTCACTTTATACCATGCACTTCCAACCCCTGCACTTTTAAACAATATCCTTCTTCCTTTAGGCAATCGATTGAGTGAGTGATGGAACATGTCGCATGATATGATGTAACCTAATTAAAGATGTTGAAATCTTTTTATTTTCTCATTATAGCCACTTTAAAACATTAGAACTTTTATTTTTCTTCCAACACTCTTAATTAGGACGGATTTACCTAAGACCCAACTCAACTGCTCAACAAATAATGATATTATCTATTATTTTTTATCAGGATATTGTCTTTTGTTATACATTTTCTTATGCATCTCTATTCTCTATTGTATACGACTTCATACTCTTATATCATAAAAGCTCCTAACCTTGAGTTTGTCGTAATTTACGTAGTATCATAGAAGATATCCCCAGTTTTTGTCCCACGAGCCTCTTTGTGGGCTGATTGGTAATTGATGTTCTAGAATAGATGTATCCAGTCCTGGCATATCCTCCTAATACCAGACAAATATGGCTTGACGAGCATCGAATAGTTCAACATGACATTTGTTCATATTAACCCCAACTTTAACTTCCTTAGGTGCCTCGACAGTCCCCAAATTAATGGTTTTTGCATCTTCTATGTTTGGGATTTTTTGATCGTCATATCTATCTGCCATCAATTAGATTTATTCCACCACCATTTTATAAATACCTTATATTTTGAAAGGGAAAAAATTGCAGTGTATTATTTTATTATTGATATATATCCACAAATGTTACTTAAACAAATACAAGTACCACGGATAAGATTGGTGATACAATATCACCATGATATTGAGTGAAGCCAATAAGAATCCGCAAATACCTCGGAAGCACTACAAACAAGGGCGGAAAATATTCATACGAAACTAATCAAGAGTTAAGTAATGCTAACCAGTTTGTGATTCACTGGTTTCTGTATCTGGATGAGACACCGAACCCGTTGGCTCCCATGTTTTTAGGGAAAATAAGTTGAAATCTGGCTTCCGTACGGAAGAAATGCATTTCTGCAGTTGATTGTTAAGACTAGATTGCAGTACTTGAGGTGAGAGCAACTCTGGTCTTTTCATAACTTCAACTGTGGAGCTTCCTACAAGGTTGACCTGTGGACAAGCATAAGCGAGGATTCTCTTTGTTGTTAGACGCTATTAATGTTATCAAAAGGATACAAGAAAATATCGATTTTGTAAGCATTTTACCCTTAAGCAACATATTCATCATTATGTAATTAATTGGCAACAAGTCTTATATTCCAAAAGATTATGATCCCAGGTTCAGTAGTTGTCGAGGCAACTCAATGTGCTTTACAAGGAAATGAGGACGGAGACGGTGACTCCTGAAAACATCCCTAAACTGGTCACATCTCAGTTTGCCATTTTATAATATCTGCCACAGCTATTTTACAAAAGACAAAGAAAATCATAAAAAAAAAAAAAAAACACACGAATACAGGTCCAAAAGAATGAAAGATATAGAAGGTATTGACAGTACTGATCCAATATCACTCATAGATAGATTTACTTAATTTGTTTGCTTGTTTAGTGGAGTATTTCAACATCCCAGTATGACAAAGAGGACAAGAAAGGCCGGAACAAGCATGGATATAGTTGACTTCCACAAAGAAAACTTAGCAAAGGCTTGGAAACATAAACAGACCTTATGCCTTGCTCACACCCAAGGCTATAGTAACACACACAAGTAAATGCTTACAAATATACAGATGTGTGCGCAGCGCACAGTATTAACAACCCCATGAACCAGCCCCTAGTCCTTGCTCACAGTTGTCCCCACTCTATGAGACACGCAAGGGAGACCTAGGGTCTCCTTTTATGCTTGTTGGGGTGATAATAGTCAGCATCACACAGTTGGTTTCCTTCCACAAACCATATGATTGGTCAAAGGGTGATAAGCGATGGCAGCAACAAGATGCATTTCAATGAGCGAAGAGGATTTTGAAGACCCGTGTGCCCGAGGATGGCCAGAATCAACTGAATTCCAACAGTGAGATCTTGCCACTACAATTCTCATTTAATCTCAAGAATGAACATAGACAGGGGAGAAAGAGGTTATTAAAGACATTAAACTTTTTCAATTCCAACCAAGGCGTTGTTGTGATGAAGACAAACTATCTCCAAGGAACTCCTAAACGCCGGAATCAAAATCAAGTACATTATCCAATTGCTCACATATGGAAGTTCATGAGCTACAAAACATCATCCTAGTCTTATTCTTTTGACTGGCTAAACATTAGTGTAGTTGTCCCAGAAGACTCATCTTGGTGCAACATGTATAGAGCTTAGATAGCTTCCTACATGCATCTCAAAGGAATGGTTTGAATTTAGTCCTTTCTTGTCCCCCGTAAGTTTCATATATAAATCAAACATAGACCAAGCAAACGTAGCTTAACTGCAGAAAACAAAAACAACAGAAATACCACAGAACAAGCTGACATAGCCAACATTGAGAAAACAAAAACAACAACCGGCCACCATAAAGAAATTAAAGTAACATGTAGGTGTTTAGTTTCTTCAGTATAGTAGGACTATTCAAAGTGTACAACTGAAATACCACAAACTGACCAAAAGAAAATATTGCATCCAAAACTAAGTGCATCTATACCCATCAGCATCAGCTAGTGCGCAAATTATTATATGAGAAGCTTAAAAAGTAGTAACTAATGGCAATCAAGAACAATGAATTACAGATAAAAGGGAATAGACAACGATTTTAATGAAATAGAGAATTTATCATACCGAATGAGAAACCATATGAAACAAAGCTCTTGATAGAGGCACAATGCAAAACCTGTGTGAATGAAAAGGAAATCCACCATATTAATTTACACATGTTATAATATGCTCATCGAGCATAATACAACTCAAGTGGGTCTCATAGCCGGCTTGTGTGATTGATTTGGTGCGAAACGAGAGAGAGAGAGAGAGAGAGAGAGAAAATTTCACTAATCTCATTTAGCTCTCTTACTCATCCAAGTACCATAGCGATAAACAGCATTCAATTAGTTTCTTTTGTTACCCACATGGGAAACCATAATCTTTACTTTTCTTTTTGTTATGTTTACCCATGGGACTCCATTTTTTATCAGTAGGCATTCGAGTTTCATCCATAACAACTGGATTTCTCCAATTTGATCATGATTGTTACAGTGCAGCAAAACTAAATGGTTCGAATGACGAGAAAAAACAATAAGAATTTGATTACATTTCAGGTCTTGGATATCCCAGCAGCTTACAATTTCTTGCTTGGGTGACTTGGTTCATTCAGCTGGGGCTGTTACCCTTCTCTCTGTTAAACAGCTACTTCGGACTAACAATGAAAGATGAGTCAAACTGGTAGCGAGGGGTTTATAATTGTATGCTACATTTTCCGTGAGATTGGTAGGCTAAGGATGCATAATTGATCTATCAATTATTGAATTCAAATGCTGAAAACGCAGTCCACGGGAAGCGTTCAATTGCATGTCTAATCCAGCTAATTGAACAAGCCCTAGCAGAGTAGAGTGCAATATTCTAAACAAAGACAACAATTAAGATAAAGTACATAGCTGGAACGTACGGTTCAACAAAGTAAACAGGGTTTGAAAGATAACTTTGGAAGAAGAAAACATACATTCCTCTGCCTCCTGCGAGGGCTTCCTCAGCTGGGTCTTTCCATTCATCAAAACTGCACCAAATAAAATTCACAAACAAAATTGGTATTATATGCGTTTCGCTTCACACCTCAGTTCCTCACTGTGAAAACGAAGAGAGAGAGAACATACACCCAGCCGTAGCGCCTGTCGAAGAGTAGACGCTTGGAGTTTCGTGTCGAGGCTGAAGATTTAAGCTTGATATTCGACTCATTCATTCTCTCTCTCCCCCTCGCTCGCTCGCTCTCTCTCTGCTTAATGGTATATCTTCTTTCGATAATTTCTCTGTAAATCTTCGTTAACACTTGGAATTTAGGGAAAAGAAAGGGTAAGGAAGAAAAATTAGAACTCTTCTCTCTACTTATTTAGTTTTTCAAATTTTAATGTAGAAGGAAAAAATAAATAGAATTCTCTAGAAATAGCAAAAGAAAAAGGAAGAGAAACTAAGAAAGAAAATTTTTAAAAAATCTAAATTTATTTAGTTAATTTTATTTTTTTTCCATTTTCTTTTTGAAACCAAATAAAGGAAAACATTTTTCTCTTATATTTTTTCTCATTTTCTTTTGAAATCAAACAAGGAAAAATAGTTAATTTTCTTCACATTTTTTCCCTTAAATATTTGTCCTTCTTTTCCTTTCATTTCCACAAGTTCCAAACAAAGCCTAAGAAAATTAGCAAACAATTGTTATTTTGTCCAAAAAATCTATTCATATCCAATATTAAAAAATGTTCAAATTTTTTTCCTTTTCTTATATTTTCCCTTCTTTTTCCTTTCCTCCCTCTCAATAAAAAAAATGCTACGTGTACAGATTTTCATGCACAAATATATCTGAATATTGAAACATATTTATATCCTAATCTATTCACAAAAATCTGTTTCCACTCAAGAAATGTCCCGACAACTTTCAAACACATCCAGCTTCCACCTAAAGGCATATTGGCCAGCTTCGATTTCCATGGCTTCCCAAGGGCCAAGAGCATTAGCAAAAGTATGCTCACCCTCGGTCTCAGTCTCATTTGGTCCTTCAACTTCAAGTATTGCAACATCTTCTGTGTAGTGATGGGCACATGCTTCTTGGTACTGATTCGTATGAAAACAATCCAGTTAGTTGCCATTCCCCCTCGTAGCTTTCTTAGAAGGCTCGTCAAGTTAGACTTTACGCTCTTATTCTGATGTCGAAAAGTGGAGAAAATAAAAGGAAAGACAGAACAAGATATGCCGTGCATTCATGTAAAACCTTCCTCTATGAGTAATGGAATAATTATTCCAACTCGAGAAGAAGTGATTTTCAAGTCAGTAAGGAAGAAACTCCCACCATCATGGTAAATAATGGGCAGAGTTTAAATAGGCAGATTCTGCCAGATAGCGACAACCTGTTATTTTTCACACTGGTCCTCTATCTATCTATACGGTTAGTCGTTTTCCTAGATTGAATTAGAGGGCGTCTATCCCCTTGAATCGTACTCCGGCTGAACCCCAATACTTCTTCCTCTGATGGTTGTCATTGGAACAAGCACAAAATGCAGATACAGAAACAAATGTAAGCCAATTCTAAGCCAACAAAATTACATTCCGCATAATGTGCCGCTCCCCTTTCTCTGAGAGACGCTCAGTGCTATTCATCGAGCCCAGAAAAGACTGGGGAAACATCGAACAGATTATTGCCGCGCTTCCCGAATATGCTAAACAAATTACAGGCAAGAAGACAGTAAGAACAACAGAAGCCAAGATACAACCACCACAAGCTCTGGTTGGCGAAACATGATACCCAGGGCTTGGAAGAACAATGAAGTGTAATAAGAATGAAAAGACTAACATAATGACTAAGTTATTGACAACAGCCAGCCAAGGTACCACACAAGAACCGTCGCTCTGGCGAAAAATGTGTGAGACCTGGGAGCTTGGAATAACAATAGTGATACGAACTGTTCATGGGCTAGAGAACGCATGGTATTATGATGGGGCGCCTAGATACGAGGCAAGCCGTAAAATATCACTGAAGATCCCACCAGCCGTGACTTGAGCCCCAGCACCAGGGCCACGGATTATCAGAGGCTGCTGCTTGTACCTTTCCGTGGTGAATGCAATGATGTTGTCAGACCCTGAAAGCTGCGCAAATGGGTGATCTTTCTTGTATCTTCCCAGTTCTACAGTACCTTTTCGATTAGCAACGTCCACCACCCCAACATATCTCAGCACCTTCAAATATCACAAACTCGTGAGAAGTGAAACAATAACCTTCAACAACAAGTTTCAAATGAGAATTCGACCTATTGAATTACGCGAATTACAGTAACAACGCAGTGTGCTACTAAACGGGAGACTTATCCCTCCAAGTTCTTTAGCACCTTTACCCTACAAAGCAAGAAAACGAAAGGGATGCAATGCAAGGCAAGCCAAGACAAATGGAAGTATTCTTGTTTGTATCTATCCATATGAAGGAAGAAATCACTGGATTGAGGAATGAAAGCTCGAAGACAGAGAACCGGGCTTTTCCAAAGAATTACTTCAACTTTCCCGTTCCCTGATGTAGACCAAAACTCTTTACTCAATCCCATTGTGGTTGGGTGCTCGTATGGTTGGTAACTGGGGACTTCAATGGGTTTTTTCTCTCTCCTCTTTCACCAGTGAGTGGTGAGTTTCCATGTTGCTGGGATTTTTATACATCGTAACTCGATGTATAAGACGCATGTTTGGACACTGATAAGCAAACAAATAAAGGACTTGCTTCATTGGTTTCTACACCGTTGCTTTTTTTGAGAGCTTGGGATGGCTTGATTATAGCCGCGAGTTAATTTGAGAATCAGAAAACGAAAACTTTTGCTAACTGGTTCAATACAGGAACAGTGTCTCGGAAGACTCACTTCCCCTTCATCTTCTGCATCCTGACGTTTCTTAGCCATGTCATGGTCATATTGCGGGAGTTGCTCAAGATATTCATCAGCTGATGCACAACCCTGAAACAATAATCAGAATATGAATCAATGACAAACCCACCTCACAAAGAAGTTAGTTACTATTGGAAATAAAACGTATCTTACCCTTAATGGCTCTGGCACAAGACTTTGAATAGGGATATCGGAAAGTTCTAGCTTTAGACTAGCTTCTCTGGCAAGAATTATCACCTGAAATATCCAAACTCTTTTATTTGTATGAAACATACCTCAATTGTCCCGACAAAATAAAAAAGTACATTTCACGCGATTGGATCAGATTGGGAGTACGTAGATGGTCACTCAATTTTCTCCTATTGGTTACTTCTCAATGACCATTTAACTGAGATAAGCTAGCTCAAAACAGTTTTTTCTTGTGACACATTATGTTCATATATCATGTATTTCACTGCTACATGCAAATTGTAGAGGTCTTTATTGAAGTATGAAGCGTGTAAAGGCACTTGTAAACTACTATTGAGACAATGAAACAAGGTTACCACTGATTACCTTTCTGCCGACATCTATTCCCGCTAGATCATCCCTTGGATCCGGCTCAGTATAACCTGCCTTCTTTGCCTCCACCACCACCTCACTGAAAGCTCGTGTGCCTATGAAGTTGTTGAAAATGTAACTCAGAGTCCCACTGCATTAGCAAATCTTAGGGTAAGAGAAATCAATGAAAATTATGAATATTGTATATACTTCGAGAGCCTAAATGATCAATTAAAAGCAATTTATGAATTCTGCTAGTAAACAAAGTCAGCATGACTAACCTAAAAATGCCTTCAATTCGCAATATTTTATCCCCAGTTTCAAGGAGACCTTGTAAAGTACTAATGATTGGAAGACCAGCTCCAACAGTAGCTTCATAGAAGTAATGCGTATAGGACTTCCGTTGAAGAGCTCTCAACCTCAAATACTAGCATATGGATAACAGTCACGTTATGAGTTATGGATGCCACAAGAATTCTGGAGAAAAGAAAGCATACTAAACGACACTAAGTATTGGTTATTAACTTATTTAGTTAATGAGAATAGATTGCCGATCCTCTAAACTCACCAGTACTTCACTCAAAATTATAACCAATGTATACTGAATCACAAAACTTAAACATTACCTGATCAAGTGGTCCTGAATTTGCCTTTTTATTTGGCGTAATAAGATGTATTCCTCTTTGTAACCAACTGCAGTAATGGCTTGCGATGTTAGAATCTGAAGTACAATCTACCAACACGGTATTTGGGATAAAATGATTTCCATGAATATTCTGAACAAATTCCTCCAAGTCAGCCACTACTCCTTCCTCCTTTTGAAGTTCTCTCCATTTAGTTAAGTCAATACTCCTGGAACCAGGAGAAAATAAGTTAAGGCTCATAATGCTTGGCAGATATTTATTTTCTTGTTGTTCTACCATTTATTTATATGCTAAACAATAAATCAATCTATGTAAAGGCATATATGAAAAAAGAGACTAGACTTGTGAACTCTACCAGTCAACCACAGAAACAAAAAACTAATGTGTATATACACTTATGGATATATAGACACGTGCACGTGCATGTGTGTGTGTGTTTTTGTGTGTGTTATTGGTATACACATATATGTAAGACATGATATCAACTAGTTGAGAGAAAAAAAAGTTCCTGTGAACTTACGTGTCACTCAAAAGCATGGTCTTTGAGCCTGAGATACCCATGACACGTAAATCAATCTTAAACTTTTCCTTGAGGACTGCTGCCTGCCAAAGAAAACTTGTATATCATGGTCGGTGTAAACTAGAATAAAAAGTTTGCCATTAGCTTTAGAGAATTTATGTTAAAGCATTCCAGAACACAAATTACTTATAATAGTTATAGTTGTAACATCAGGCAACTGCATTTTAAATAAATCACTTATCATAGATTGCCCAACAGAATAATTAGAAGCCGTGCATTACCTAGACTCTATCACACTCCACAGACCTGAACCTATCATAAGATGAAATACAACGTTGACTTATAAAGAAACATAGTGTACCTGATCCCTGAGCTGGTCAAGCAAGGTGCTACCAATCAATCCAGGCCCAATAATACCCATTGCTATCGTGGTCCTAGACAAATAAAATCTCGAGTGAACCGCTCTAAGGGCCCTGACACAGTCTTCCCGTTTGACAACCAGAGTAATATTGTACTCTGAGCAACCTTGGGCTATAGCACGAACATTGATATTGGCCTGCAGTACAGAAAAGTAACAGATCTTTTCTTGCAATTTAAGAGAAACGTGCATAAATTGGTTTCCACCACCCAAGAAAGAAAGATACGATTTGCTTTCCCATAGATAATAAACCATAAAGAACGAAGGAGAACATTAAGGTATTAGTCCCGAAGCAAAACGTCTACTTTTAGTTGTACAGGAAGTACATTTCAGAGTAACATGCAACATTTGCTCACTGCACTCCGTTCAAAAGAACAACTTCACCAACCTTTGCAAGTGCATTGAATAGTGTGGCACTGACTCCAGGAGTACTAGCCATCTTCTGGCCTACTGCTGCCAAAATGCTACAGTCGGGTATGACTGCAACCTGAAGAAAACAAATAGGAATCAGATCAGACATTTCTACAAGATGATATCTGTACCCTCATATTTGACAAAACTAAAAGGAAAACAAAATGTTTGAGATCATGGGTTTGTGGGATACCATGAAACAATATGCTAACAAACATGGCCAAAGGATATCAGATACAGATGTGATGGTACCATCCACTTTTCTTATAGGTAAAAAGTCTAGTTTCTACTTCACCCACTCTACTCTCATAAGGTCACCAAAATCACAGGACGTCTGCTGCATTGGACTGATTACTTAAAACGATTTATTTGGCTACTATCATAACCATGCCATAGACAATTTACTTGGGGTTGGCATGTGCATGGTTTATTCGCCAATCTCTATGAATTAGATCCTCTGCTCAATCCTATCGTAGGCAGAAAGTTTCCCTTTTCTCACAAAATATATCATGATTGAGAAAAGTTGATAAGGATTCTGATTATATGACAAACAAAATATCAGCTCTCGTGATTCTATATATCTATCCACTCAAATTACAACACCTGAGAAAGACGTCCGGCATCCAGAGCTTGACGAAATCTAGACTCTAAAGCCTCTGCAACAGCTCTCACTTCCTTCTCGGGGACAGCAAAGCACACAGAATGCTCACTGCTAGCCTGTGTAGGCCCATCAATAACCAAATGAATCTCAGGATAAATATAGAAAAAACCCTGATCAGATATGAGATCTGTAGATACCTGCGATATCATGATAACATTAGCTCCTACATCTTTCACTGCACCAAAAATAGCATTAGCAGTACCAGGAACACCAGACATTCCAGTACTGCAGAAAAATTACGCAAGGTGTAATTTAAATGCAAAAGGAAGTTAAGGAAAGTGCATACAATTACCAAAGGAATGAACAGGGTTGCAATACAATCTCACCCCTCAACATTCACGATGGCCAAATTGTCTATTGTTGCAAACCCTTTGACAAAAGATTCCAATCTCTGGCCCTCTTCCAACTCATTGACCAAAGACCGGCATATCATTGTGCCAGGCGCTGAGAGATTGAAGATGTTTCTTATGACAATTGGAATGTCATACTGCATGACTGGAATAATAGTCCGGGGATGTAAAACATTAGCCCCAAAATATGACTGCAGAAGAAGAGTTTGTTGTTAAAAATGTGAAATAGATTGTCTCGGCAACTTTGACAGGTCTAAAAGGATATTCAAGTTCACCATTTCCCAAGCCTCTTGATAAGACAGTGTCTTCAGTACCACAGCCTCACTAACTGCAGAACAAATGTTCTTTAGCATTCTGACCAAACCTCAAAATTAACAAAGTTATTAATAGTTTCAGCCAGGAAGGTACTTCCTCTCATCAGATTAGTTTCACAATTTGTACTGGTGATATATCTAGAGAGAAATTTCATGTGTCTCTATTGGAGCGGGGAAGTCCTAAACTATTTTAGAGAAAGAAACATTAGCACGATTCAAATCCACAAACAAGAGGTTCACACAAACCTTTTCTGGGATCCGCACTATAAACTCCATCAACATCTGTCCAAATTGTGACTTGACGTGCCCTGAATAAAGCACCCATTATAGCTGCAGAGAAGTCACTTCCATCTCTTTTCAAAGTTGTGGGAATATTTTGAGGTGTGCTGGCAATGAAACCCGTTGCAATGATTGTCTTAGATGGATTTTGTGAAAACCATTTCTCAAGTCTTTTTTCAGATTCCAGGTAATCTGGATCAACATGGCCAGAACCAGTAGGATTTACGATAAGGACCTCCCTTGCATCCATCCAATTACAATCTGTCCCATTCTGCAGCATAGAAGAAGAAGTTTATTTGGCAGTTAACTTCCAAATTACAACTCCCACATATTCTCCAAAATCAAGAGCAACAAAGCATAGAACCACCTTTTTGACAAGAGACGCCAATATCTGTGCAGACCATAATTCTCCATGTCCAACTACAAAATCTGTAAAGGATTCTGTTGCATGACCAGCTGCAGTACATTAAATATGTAAGCCGATATAGTATGCTACGATTTTCCTCCTAGCAAGAAGTTGAATCTATCAGCCAAAACAATAGATATTTCTCAAATTACATATCAGGCAAAAAATAAAAATAAGATTGTTTTGGTACCTATATATATTGCATGAAGCATTGCTTTAAGGTTATCAATGTCATGATGCAACCGTGATAAGAAAATAGCAAGATCATCCACCTGAAGTAGATCAAGGGCAGTTAACCTATGCTTTTCTAGAACGGCATCCAATGCAGCTATATAGGAATCATCCCTGGACTGTGCCTTGTGGATTAGATCATACATCATATCTGTCACTTTTGACATCGCAGACACAACCACCAACTTTCTTTCTGAATCATCATTAATAACTATCTCTGCAACATTCTGTATTCTGTCAGAGCTTCCCACACAGGTACCACCAAATTTATGAACAGACCAGGTGTCACCTTTGGGAAGCTGATGATTTTCAACTGATGTTTCTCGCACAACATCTGCCGTTCATTGCGTGGTGAGGCATGTAAATTAACAACAGTGAAGTTAGTATCCAGTACGCTAAGATAGGTTAATCATTAACTCCATTGTTCATAACTAATGCATGCCATTGAATTGAACCTGCAACTGAAGCAGAAATATGAAAGGTCGGCAACTTTCTTGTAGTCCCTTGACAAATGGAGTCCATTCTGAAGCAAGAGACGAAAGCTAACATCTTCAGCGGCAAATAAACAACAAGAAAAGTGCAATGGAAAGAAGGGAGGCTGCAAAAGACTAGAGTTGAGAAACCTGAGTTCACTCAGCTTTCGATTCCTAAACAGGATCACACTGGAAATATATTAAAACTGAAAAAAGAACCCCACTTGAACAAGTATTCGAGTAGATATTGAGCTGTAAAACATATGTTAGAAACACGATATGCACATAAATCGACATATACAGCCTCCGGAGCACACAAGAGCTGATGGCATATCGAGGCCAAGATGTAGCAGACAAATGTATTAATGCAGCCTTCAGGTGAATGTCATCTGTTAGTTTTTACACATTGCTTGAATTATAAATTCTAAGAAACAGTATGCAAAACAGGAGTCATCTGAAAATTTATAAAAATGAAGTTAACGCGCTGTAATAATCACCAACAACGTTACTACTTTCCTAAGGATAACTAAATTGAAAGAGAAAAATACGGGAAATGCCACCTCTTGTCTGGCAACGGCAAAAGTGCACCCACCTAGTAGCTCTAGTATCACACTGGATGAAGAATGGTATCGATATGGGTTTATACAAGGCCACAATTTTGTGCTACATCTTGGTTAGGGTTGTCACAAAAAGTATCGTAATGGGGTAACTTTACAAAGTTTTATGATATAAGAACATGCATACCTTTGGGGCAATAAAGATTACTACAAAACAGAAATCTTTGGTTAGCTTGTTGTATCCAGGGTCCTAGAGAAAGCGCTTAAAGGGAAAGAATATGAAGGTAAGCTTTCAGATTGAAGTCTGGCCTCCCCGATTTTGTTAGTATATGGAGATCTTTCCCTGGGGCAAATTTCTCCTTACGAGTGCTCACAGATCCCACACACATTCTGGGGAGACTTCCTTGAACAAGGGACTAATCCCCCTTATCTACCAGCCTACATAGGAGATTGAGTTGCCCTTCTTTGAAAGCTTTTAGCTTTAAGCTAGCTCAACGGCCTGACTGACACTCTCTATAAAGCAGAAAACTACAGCAACAGAAGCAGAAGACAGAAACGAAAGCAAAATGGGAGGCGAGGAATGACCACAACAAAAACTATGAAGTATGCTTGTAGTTTGCTCCTCATTAGGGACATGCAAGGCAAAGAGAGCTTGGGAAATGCACTGTGCTACAACCGCCAATCCTTTTCCCAAAGTCATTTCCTTTTCCCATCTGAAGAACTTTTCCCAACAGATATATCGGAAGTCATTTCCGTGATTCTTTTACTAATTTGTGGATTTTCTACACTTCAATCAAAACAAGCTCTTTCAGATTAATTTTCTTGCAAAACTGCTGTGCTAAAAATCCTATACAAATTCATGTCGCCGTCAATGCAGCATTCAAAAGTTAATTTGGATGTTAGAGGCTATCTGCCAAGGACATACTCCACACAGCTGAACATAAAACGAGATTCCGAGAAAATTAAGAAACCGGGAAAAAAAATTAATGAGGAAAAGAAATCAGGCAACAGCTACATTTTGAGAAGGATTAAAGGGGTTTACTTGGGGATCGGAGAGGAATGTGGGGCAGAAAGAGTTGATGGGTATCTCTTCTTCGACACATTGCTGTCACGTGAAAATGCATTGGACGGAAAGCTAGGCAAACAAGGGGAGATCGAAGCAGCAAACGCCATTGGCTGCTTGCAGTGATCCGGAGAGAGAGAGCTAGCTTTGGGTTGTATTTTCTAATGGAAGAAGGATGCAATTGGGTAGTATTCCTATTGCTAGTGGGGTATGAGTATTCCCAGTTGAGTAGTTGAATTCTGATGCGGCAGCCAGTTGGTGTGACTCAAATATCTTAATCGTCATCCTCCACGTTTTGGAATCAACATAAAGTTTTTCGATTTAAAATTGATATTTTTAATCAGAGATCCAAAGATACATTAAAAAAAAAAATTCACGTCCTTTTAACTGCTCATTTTTTGAAAAAAAAAAAGAAGTGATTTTTGTGTATTTATTAATGTTTAATTAAGTTAATTTTTGACATTAATAAGTATGGAGTCCTAGATTTGGTGAATCATTCCCAAAATTGTTTGAACTGAACTCTCTTGTTTTGAATTGTAAGTAAAAAAATCAGTTAGTTTCGTCCGGCCGAAGACAACCCAATGACATTCTGATGCTTAAGTTAATTTCCGAATGAGATGGTTCTAACTGAAAAGTATTTGAAAGTGATGCAACATATTGTATCTCGCGTAAAGTATTTTATTTACCATATATAGAAAGTTGTACGTGTGTCCCAGGTCAGTGCACATGTTCTAGGTAATGTTAAAAAACCAATCGTCTCCACCTCTAACATCATGTGTGACGCACTAAGTGTCAAGTTGTACTCTCCCTAGTCATACCGAGCCACTTATCATGCTTCGCAGAGTCGTAGAAAGTTGAGTTTTATTGTGACAATGTCAATCACTCTATCTAGCTCGATCTACACGCTTGTCATGCCACTAAAGGCGGGCTAATCGGATGGTATACGAGTATTGTGGCGCCTTCAATTCGGCCCAACAATGGGGCGGACTAGGTTAAGAAGATGCTAGTGATAAGCGACTGGTGTGAATCTCTAGTTCAGCCCATGCCGATTTTAACCCAAATCTATTTGTTCTGCGTCCCAATATCATGTAGGTTCAATTCATTATAATATCCCCTCAATTCCTCTTCTTGGTCTTCAAGGGACGATGAGATGGATTTAATATCCCATTTGGCTGAATCCTCTGATTATTTAATCACGTGCTAAAAGTTGACATTGAGTAGTTGTCTAAGCATTTAAGCAATCGTCGAGTGGCCCACACCAATTGACAAAAAGACACATAGTGTGAAATGACCCATGGCCCATGTGTTCCATGGTTGGGGGGAGGGGGGGAGAATTTCTGTAAAGCTTCTAATCTATAGGACACTGGCAATCTTGGTATCACTTTGCAGTCCTTCTCAATTAGGACCGAGTTTGTTAGGCCGTTTGTTGGTAATGACCTTTTAGGTAACCAAATTGTCCAGTTTGAATGATCGTAATCCGACCTTATTGTAATTCCAAAATACTTTTTAATTATAAGTGGCCAATGAGATTTGAGCAAAGTCCTTTTTTTTTTTTTTCAACCAAGTCTAGGTCAATAGTGATTGCCTCATCATTATGTTCAACATTGAAGTCCTTTGTGTGTCGTCGGTAGGCCACTCTTCCTTTGGCCGCCATTAATTGTTTTTGATTCCTCCAACAAATTGTTGCTCATGAGGGTAGGATAGGATGGAATTGTAGAATTTGATTCAGTATTTGGCACATAAATCCTTGAATAAGCCCCTCACAAATTGAGTATAGCTATCTGAAATAAAGGCATCCGTTATATCGCAGCGATACAAGTGTACCTCCACATAAATCTTTTGATGATCGGTATTGCCTTCTAGATGATGGGTTTTTTTTATAAGTAAAATAAACTCAACTATTTTCTTGAACATTTCTTGTAGAGTATGAATTCTTTGAGTCCAAAACTTTAATCCAGTTTTCATCATCAATTATATAAGTCGGCCCATGATTTGTGGGTTACATATTACTTTTAAAAGAAAGTTGAATTCTATTTCTTACATGTATCTGTCTCATGCGTATTCAAGGACATGCATGATTAAAAATATGCAAATAATAGATATTTATTGGATATCTTATTGGATTTTTTAATTTTAAATTTATACCATTTAGTTAAATTTTTTTTGATAATCGAGGTATCTGGTCGGCTTTGAGTATGTCCAAACATGAAATAGTATAATTTATAATTTTTCTCACTAATTATAAGTCCGCCAAAGATTTATAGGTTATAAACCCCAAGAGCTTGGCTCAATAAAAAAAGAAATGATGAATAAAGAACTTGCTCCCTCAAGTTCATGAGGTCCAACCACATCAAACCAATAACTAAGTATTATAGCACAGGGTTCTTCAATGAGAACCATGGCATGAGGACAACTGACGACTTGATACTGGTTATGTTTTTTCTTTTAAAAAAAATAAAAATCATAAAATCTAGTTAGTCAAACAAAGTAAGAATCCAAAAAAAATAAAAGATCGTTGGTTGTTCCACATCGCCCATAATTTATTTTTAATATGGTATCAAAGTCAGACCTAAGCCCATCGTTTTGGTTCTTCTCTCTGTTGACTTTTCACCCCCTCTTCTTCTACGCTTTGCGTGAGGGAGAGTGCTAGCGATGTCTCACATAGTCTAAATTTCTCCCTCTTCTGGTGTTTATAAGTCTTACGTAACCATTTTCTCTTAAGACATCTTTTGAGATGAGTTAGTGATTGGCACTCAAAAGTGCACATATTCTATGCCACAATTCCTTGACTTGCATACATTTATTGTTTATCGGATAAGTATTAATATGTTTTAACTGTTAATGCGTGTTTGAGTTGTTAGTGTGCAATTGAGTATTTTGCATTGTTTTTATAAGTCCCGGTATATTATTAAGAATCAAGAATCAAGTCAAGAAGTGAAAAAGAAAAAAAATTAAAATTTGAAGTCAATGCCTCGAACTACCGATAACAGATGCTCAAACTACTGGTGGTAAGCGGTACTGTCCAAAGTGAAAGAATTGGCCAGAAAGTCAGTGCTTCGAACTATCAGTAGTAGAAGACACTGCTAAGAATTGCAGAAATTATCGAGAAGAGGCAAAACCTCGAACTACTAGTAGTAAATATCCCAAACTACCGGTAGTAGGGGTAAAAATAAAAAATTTATTATTTTAAGTAACTTTTATGTAAATTTTATCTCTTAAGTCTCCTAATCAATTTCGGAAAATGAATGAGAGATCTATTTATTAGGAATCCTAATTAGAGATTGAGATAAACTTTTATTCTAGGTAGAGAGATGGTCATCTCTTTAAATTGGTTTTAGGGTGGATTTCCAAATTTGGAAAGATTTAAATAAAAGATCTTTAATATTTTGTTATTCTTATTATTCTTTTATTGTTCTAGCTTAGTTTTTTTTATTTTTGATTTCTCATAGACTCCATTAAATCTATGAGAAACTAATCTTTCAAGAATTCAATTCAACAGTGAAACATTGAATCGTGACTCAAGGTAATTCATTCCTTGCCTATGATTTTCAATTTCTGATATCATTTTATTTATCAAGAATTATTTTGAAATCAATTAAAGATTTTTGTAAAGATTTCTCCTTGCATGTAGACAAATTTTTTTGGCATACACAATTTTTGAATCTCTACAAGATTTTAATTTGAAACCCTAATTTTTCTACTTGATTATTAAACTAATTATTAATCTTTCTTAATTTTCTATATATCTTAATTTTTTCTATCATCCAATGAAAATTTGATATTATAGAACTGGAGTTGAGTTATATTTGAGGATTGAATTATTACGAGTCGTGGTCAATGTGGATCTCGAGAATTGGATCTTGTTTTTTAATTTTACATTAAATCCAATATTTTTATATAACCACTGAATAATTACTCAATTTAAAAGGTATTGACGCACATTATAGTGCTCGTACCCCAAGACTACTAAATAGTTACTTTATATGTGCAAGGTGAACTTTCCAGGTTAATTTTCCTTTCCTTTCATTTTCCTTAACTTCCCAAAGAGTGTTAGTTTCAGCCCATTCTCCCATATATTCCTGATGGATGAAACACATGCGTATTGCGCTGTTAGCAGGCAACACGCAAATCCAAAAAACGTATAGTTTTGCCTCTAAAAATAACTTCTCTCTAATCGATCGGTAACTCATTAGACATTTATCTAAATTAATAGGTCCTTGAGCCGATGTGATATTAGTCTCAAGACGTTGGCCTCTAACTACAAAAGTAAATGTCTAAACTTGAGGGGTTTCTAATTTAGTAGATCGATCTGTAAAACTCACTAAGATAAGCGATAAAACAAACAGAAAACATGAGGCCTAAATGCTATCGGAGTAAAGGATTGTCACTTGAGCAATGAAAACAAAAAAGAGATAAGAGTGGTGCCCTCAGATCTCATTTCTCGTACTTTCTCTCACTGCTAATTGCAGTTGGACCACTAGAAGCTGGATTTATTATTAGTCCCTTGTGCTGGCCCTGATCACAATCATTGGTCTGGGTCAATTCGCCCAATTTAATTCTTCATGGCCATGTGATTATCCTGAAAAACTGTTTTCATATAGTCACTTTGGGCCTGACCAAAAGTACAGTACTGATTGGAATTGCTAGCCCAATTCTTGGTGCCTAAAATTGACCTTATGCTTGTTGGAGGCAATTTTATAATTTCTCCATGTATACAAAAAATAAAAAATAAACCTATTCGTTATGTAACGGATATTTTTCAAGATTAACTCCAATTGGATTTAGTTTGTTTAGAAAATATGGTTCTTTTTCTCATAGTGAAAATATGTAGACTAATTTTGCTCTTATTACTAAGTTTTGTACAGTTCTCTCCTTCTACACATGATGGTTACAGTTTCATTAATTGTGATACAATGTGTCACAAAAACATAGTTTCAACAATCTTTCAAGATATTATTCTTGATTTGTCATAAACATTTTATGTAGTTTTTTTTAAAAAGAATTGAGATTATCCATTAATGGTCGAGACAATGAGTCGAATTCTCTTGGTTTGTTACGATAGTCATAAGCTATCCGGAGAGATAGTGATTCTGAATAAAGCGATCGAAGGTTTATTTTCAAATATCGTATTATGAAGAATTTTCTATCAAGTAGCTAGATTCGAGTATAAATTCCGACTTTGTCACTAAATATTTCTGGTGTTGCCAAAATATAAACCGCAAAGCTCTCTCTTAAGCCCACATGTTGTGTTTTTTAAGATTTTAGAGATGAAACCCACATAATGGAGTTTAATGGGGCTAGTGCATAGCGAACAAAACGAACCCAGCTACGATTGGCACTTCCCGTAGAATGGGGAGTCGAGTAAATTAATGAACCTCATATAAACTAATCGATGGCAAGAGTTTGAGCACCCAGTACCACCACATATGTTGCACTTGTCCAGATCCCAAATGAATTATGTCTCCTCGATGCAGGGAATTCGGGTCGGCGACAAGGGGTGAGGTGATAGCACGGTAACTTTGCCACTTCTGCAAGCAACGTTGCATGTCGACTTAAACATATACTATTCTATATAATAATAAACATACCAACGTCATCTATACGATGAGAGAGAGAGAGAGAGTGGAAGTTTTTCAACGAACGTTTTTCGAGGTGGTGCCGGAGGGAAATGGGAACCGCACGTGAAGTAAGAGTCCCACCACCATTGACAACGATACTTTTGGATCTCTGTCACTCAATTTTGTTTTTCCAAAATGAGTAATATTGCACAGAACAATGCTACAAACACAATAATTTTGCACAACACAATGCATAACACATCAAAACAACGTAGTTTCATTAAGGAAAAGAAAAACCAAAACTCAATCTGTTTTTTTTCCTTAATGAAACTACGTCGTTTTGATGTGTTGTGCAAAATTGTTGTGTTTGTAGCATTTTTTATATTGCACATGTATCTAAATTTTTTAAATATATCTATGTTTGATTATATTCGAAATATATGTGTTTTTAGGTTTTTTATTTCAAAATTGCCCTTGTAAAAGAAAATATTTTTCATACTCCCTATCAAACACGAGCAGTAAGTATTTAGAAAAAACAGGAGACCAAGGGGTAAGTTGAATTTATAACGTATCAATTCACATTTTTATCTAAATGATATATGAAATTTTCTTTGCCGACAAAACAAAAAAACATGAGTAGTTAAGTCTCAAAAAATCTTGTTTGGATGGGTTTAAGTGTGTCTGAATGGACAGGCAATTCAAATGGTGAATAAAACAGTTTTTAAGTTTTCTATTCTATTATTTAGGGTTTTTTCCATTTATATGTGGCTTTGGGGAGTTTTATGGCTGATCCCTTTGTAAGTCTTTACACTGAGGTGCCTCTTTAATTTAGAGTTTTGAATACAATCGATTCTTTGTAATTTCATCTCGTTCATAATGAATCCTGTCTTGCACTTCTTCATGAAGTACACTTAAGTTTACGCTTATCACGTCTTGCTCTTGAGATCACAAGCTAAATAAAAAGTGATGAGAGTAATTGGTAGCTAGCCAACTCCACAGCAACCTCCCACTCATACGCCGAGGATAACAGGTTGATGACCCCAAAAACCTCTTATCGACGGAGCCATTTGGCAGCTCGATGTTGACTCATAACATCCTAAGGTTGAAGATGGTCCAAGGGTTCAGTTGTGGCACACAAGAGAGGTACAACAAGCCATAAATCATTCCTACCATTATTCCATCCCAATAGCTAATTAATTAATCAACAAGGGAGAGCATAGGAAGGACCACATTGATTTCAAAATTAGACACATCTTGTTAAAGTACACTGATAACCAACAAACCTACAAAGTGTCCACACTAACTGAAAATGGTCCATAAACCTAAGAATGTCCATGCATGTCGTCTTAAATCTCTTACCAACCCGGATACTTCTTCAGAAAACACTTATTCAAGCCAGTACTAGTGTTTGTGTTCATATCCGTACTTCTTAGGATGCACCAAATCGCTTACAGAAGCGATTTCGTAGATCATAGGTTGAAGAAAAATAGCCTTTTGGCATATAGCTAGTCAAAGAAATTAGCTTACGTTTTAACCGGCTGCTCCCTTTTAGTTGAAGAAGAGCAAGAAAGGTCACTTTGATGAGTTGTACATGCCCTTGAGCCTTTACTTTGATGAGTTGTACATGCTCTTGAGCCTTTACTTCTTTAACTAGCTAACTGGTATTTGAGCGCAAGGTCAGTTTAAGCCATATGTTATATATATGGGAATAAAAATTTGTAAGAATTTTCTAAGAGAATCTCTTTCTTATGGAATCCTAATTCTATGAGATAATATAAATCAATCTAATTTTGAATTGGATTGTGTCACGAGATATATATGGGCGTTCTAAACGAAGGGTCATACCTCTCGACCTTATTACGATAAGGCCAATAGACCAGCCAACTAGTACCCTATTCATCTCTTTGGACTTCTATTGAATCAAGAAATAAATTTGTTGTCTATCTTTTTTATAGCTTTGAAATATATATGGGACATTTTTGCAACGGTATAACTTGAATGGAGAAGAAAGGCATCTGGCCAAGTTGTTCTCGATGTCGGTAAAAGGGATGATGAGAAAGACCTCCTCTCTTCAAGTAAACCGTTAGAAACTTTAAGCTATTTTGGTATAGATAACTTTACACGGTATTCTCACCGAAGTGAATTTATGATAAGTTTGATGTGAGTATCACACAAATATGCCTTACTAGTGAGAAAGAATATCATAGTTCAGAACATAGGAAAGAAAAGTCATTTATTGATGCAAAGAGAGAGCAGGAACTTCACATTAAAAAACAACATATGTGTATGCTTTAGGCATACACATTTTCATGTTCCACTACAAAAAGGGTCCGCTTTAGGACACTTATGTAACGTTGTTAACTTTTTTTTTTTGATAGGAAACGTTGTTAACTTTGTTGTTTCTCTGTCGAACAACTTTTAATTTCCTGCAAAATCTGGACAGCACCAATCTAGTTAGCCCCTCCTCTTGCCTTCTTTGAATTTTCCTTCACCGGCAGTATCCGTATCCTCTTAGCAACTCTCACAAAATCCCTACAGAGAGAGAGAGAGAGAGAGAGAGTGAGTTTACAAAAAAGCATTAGTATTGGACACCTGTTATCAAAAAAGCCCTAATGCTAGTGAAAAACACTTGTTGGGTTTGGTTCAATAGAACGAGAGAAAGTAATTAAAGAACTTGTCCTCCCAAGGTCACAAGATCAAATTTCATCGAAACTAATTATTAGAGGCTATTGGAGTTTTACTCGTTCGTTAATTTCAAGATCTCGAAAACTAATTAGCATTAGGTTAAAAATAATTTTAAAACCGGCCAAATATATATCTCAACTATCAAAAAGAGAAAGAGTGATATTTTAAAAATAGGGGATGCAAGTGAGTCGAGAGTAGGGACGGAGGTCCAACAGGAAGCAACACATCAACTCCCTTTGTAAGTTCCCTGGGCTCGCGTGTGGAATAGAGCATGGGTGTTAAAAGCAGTCTCAAAATAAAGACGAGCCGGCATCAGCATTTTTTTTAAAAATAATGTGTCAAAATAGTGGTCTTTTCTATTTCATTTTAAATTGAAGGATTAAAAAAGCTCACGTAAGTTCAAATGGACACTCTGAATTATTAAAAAAAAAAAAAATTAAATAACTCTTCATTCCATCTCCACTGAATCTGATTCCGGGAGTAGCCTAAAAAAGGGAACATTTCCTCTCTTCTCAGTCATTTCGGATGAAGAATATGTGAAAGCGCGTTTTTTGAGGTGTGATCGAAGTGGAAGGGAAGGGATGTCATTACTCCGATCAACCAAACATGCCAGAAATTTAGGAAAATATTTGTGTATGGGTGTTTATAGGAGAACAAACAATGTACTTACTTCCAGTTGAGGTCTCCAACAAGAAGAAGATCATTTTCCATGTCCTCATAGGCAATGAGGTGACCAGGAACAGCATTCGACAGATCAAGACCGTTGTTCATGCCACTACTATTTTCTGAAGAATTGTCTCCGCCGGCGTGATCACCACCGTCCACCACAAACATCTGGCGGAGGGCCACGGCCAGGCTTTGGTAGCTGGTATGCTTATGGAGGCTGATCCGCTGGCAGATTGAACGACCCTCCAGCACCACCGTCACCGGTGGGACCACCGTAGAAACCAAGTCATCGTCAAACCCACCACCGGGAAAGCTGTGTAGTGGAAACCTCCTCACCTCTTGTTGCCACCTCCTCTTCAGGGTCTCTTGCCTTTGTGACTCGTAACTATTGTTCATCATTTTCTTCTGTTCTCTATCTCTCTCTCTCTCACTCTCTCTCTCTAGAAATCTGTGTTTCTTCTTTGGTGGGATCAGAGAGGAGGGGATTTCAGAGCTAGAGTGAAAAGGGTAGGTCAGATTTGGTGGGTTCAGAAGGAAAATAGGGTGAAAAAGTTGGGAGGCGGGAGGTGCTAATTTGTTGTGGTTGTGGTGAGAATATATAGTCGTCCTAAACTGATCCTGCTGATTTTTTAAAGGCAAATTTCACACTGAATGATGTACTACATAATATACGTAACGACCCGGATTTTTGGGATTTATTTTTTATATATATGTATTATTTATGTTTTATTTAGATTAATAAATTATTTTTTTCTGATTGATTATCTTGAATTTTTACTTGTGTATATCTCTTTATTTTCGCTCTGTCCAGGTTCGTTGAATCTTTAGGAAGAGTTATCTGATTTACTTTTTTTTTTATGTATTAAATATTATATTTTTATGACTATTAAGTATTTTTATTAATTATTATCCTAACCGATAATTATTATAATATTTGAATCTCTTTCAAACCTTGTTATCCTAACCGATAATTATTATAATATTTGAATTTCATTCAAACCCTATTATCCTAACCGATAATTATTATAATATTTGAATCTTATCCAAACTCTATCCCTAGTATTCAAATCTAACTCAAACTCTATCTTTGTTGATTCGAATCCCTGTTAATTCAAATTTTAATTAGATTCAGATTCATCCCCATTTGTCTATTTATATAGCCCTTGATTCATAAAATATTCATCTTTCACCATTTCAGAGTTTTTTTGTGTGCGTCTTGAATATTCGCGAGGTATTCTCTTGAAAATTCTCGCGTTCGTGTATGCGTGCGTACCTCTCTCTTTCTTCTTTTCTTTTTCTCTTCTTTTTCTTTTTCTCTCTCTCCCTCGGACTCTCTCTAGCCTTGGCTTTCTCTCTCCTCTCTCTCTCTCTATCTGTTCTCTCGTCTCTCTCATTCTTTCTTTTTTTAATTTTTACTTCTATTATTAGTTATTCTTTACTTATTCTATTATTTAGTATTAATATTATACTGTTTTCTTTAAAAATATTATATTTAAAGTATAATTTTGATTATGGATTTGATAGTGTTGCGATATTTGGATCTCAGTGCGGTGGTTGATTTCATGAGTTTTCGATAGAGCTTTATCCATCGGATCGAGGTAGGAATTTCGAACCGAACCCTACATATATATGTGATTTATGAGTAGATTTAGTTTGTGTTCGAAGATTGTGTAGGGGATATGAATCGAATTGTTAATAATTAATTATTAAAGAAATTATGTGTATGTGAATTAATCAAGTTGAGAATTTATTATACGTGACGATTCGTGATTCAATTTAATTTAGTTGATAAATTAAAGAACTATTATTTGTTGAGACCGATTTGTATGCTATGGCCCACGAACGTTGTATGTGACTTAGATTTGATCGATGTTGATGATATCGCATGATTTTAGTGATTTTAATTTATGCTCGATGCATGTTTAACTAAAATCGCATGATGATATTTTATTGTTGCATGTTGAGCATGACGGATGATCATTGTGCATGCACGCATGCATGGAAATTGGAAGATTAATTGAACGGCAGGGTTAGATGATCTCATTGTTGCGATAATGAGTGATAATCATAATATACCGATGAAGGGAATTGCGAGGCCCTGAGGTTGTAATTTGGCGGAGAGGGATTGCGAGACCTCGATGCTGCGATACCGATGAAGGGAATTGCGAGGCCCTGAGGTTGTAATTTGGCTAAGGAGGATTGCGAGACTCCGATGCTTCGATACCGATGAAGGGGATTGCGAAACCCTGAGGTTGTACTTTTGATATGGGGGATTGCGAGACCCCGGTGAAGATAATAATAACTAAAAGATACTCAATGCGGAAAGTTTTATGCACGACATTGCATATTCATTTTATGCACGATATTGCATATTTCACGTTTGTTTATTGTTCTTTGCATGCTGTATAGAATTATTATCATGTATGTTTATTTGTAAACTAAAGGTAAGGTTAAATTTTCCTACTGAGTGTTAATCACTCATTTGGAGCTACTTCTTGGCCCCTGGTATTTCACACCAGGTTTTGAGGAACAGATTGATGTGGAACATAATTTGGAAGTTCAAGAGACTGAGGAGGACGAGATGAATGTACCAGAACCATGGCTGTACCAATAACAGTCCAATGGGTTGACCTAGGATGTCCCTTTAGTTGTTTTTAATTAATGATAATTTGTTACTCGAATTATTTATTTTCAAAACTATTTAATGAGCTAAATTTTAGTCGGTTGTTTTGCCGGCAATTAATAATATTTGAGAATTTGGCCCTTTGTTTTTAAATAGAAAATTTTATTCCGCTGCTTTATTAAATGTGTTTTATTATAACGTACCACAAAAACGTGGGGCGTTACAATATAATTTTATTAAACTAATAAAGGGAATTGATTTCAAGATCCTTCTTTTTATTCTGATATACTGTATATTTTTTTGAGATTATAAAATTACATACGTACCCTTTGTATGAACTAAATTGAATTTCAGAAAATAATTTTTATTAATTTTCAAAATTGTAATACAAAAAAAAGTTACAGAAAAAATACAAACTAATCGAGTTTGGCGAAATTACAATCATTTTGGAAACAAATTCAGGAGTGTTTGGGAGCCTACTTTTTAGTTTTCTATTTTTGATTTTTTGATTTTTTAGCTTTTTGGATTATAGCGAAAACGAGTTTTGAATTTGAGAGAAGTGTTTAAGAGAAATTTGCAGAAGTAGTAGTATTGGGAGAAAAATGATGAAAAATGAGTTATGAATTATTTTTTACCATTTTGCCCTTGATCAAAATTAAGTCTTGTAGAACATTCTGTAAAAAGAACCTGTCTATTTTTGGGAAAACTTTTTTTGGAAAATATTATTTGATCTTCCTATGTTTTTTTCAAATGAGTTGAAATTTTCCCGTACTTAATAAGAATTATGGAAAATGGAAGTGATCGGGGGAAAGAATTAAAAAAGTGGTAAAAAATAAAATTATAAATATTACACAATTTAAAGCATTCGGAAAGCAAATATTTACAAAAATACAAATTCTCCCAACACAACAAAAATACAAATATTTACAAACATTAAAGCATTTGGAAAGCAAATTCAAATATGCACAGGAAGGGGATGAAAAGCACCAGAAGAAAATAATTCCGGATGTGAAAATAAATGCAAGGGCAAAGGTATTATAAGGAGACATGTTTGCACTTTTTTGGGAAAATGAAAAATAAGAATCCAAAAAGCAACTAAAACCTGTTTTTCACTTGCTGCTCCCAACGTTGAAAATGGAGGACTCATTTTTCAGAATGGGTTATGATAATGTGACACCCAAACACCAAAAAATAAAAAATGAGAACGTAAAACCATAAAAAAGAAGTTCCCAAACAGGCTATTCGTCACCTCAAAGTGGGCGTTAAAGGTCATACCAACTTTGTCCTCAATTGATGAAACACCATCGTGATTGCTTGTCGAACCGAATTTATATATGTCGCTCTCTCACTTAGAGACGTGAAAATGTAATATGCTATAGAATTTGTCTGTTTCACTTAAACATATATAAACATAGAAGGACTCTTCAAGAGTCGAACAACATAAAACGTTGAGTAGTAACTATTAACGACTGTCAACATGCACCCTTTGACCCGCAGCTGTTAACAACTGTCTTAATTAATGAAAGTCTTTCTGGTTGCAACTTTTTATGTGTGACGAAAACAACGTATGAATAATTTTCTAATTATATATCTCATCAGACAATGGTGTATTGTTTCCATAAACAATCATATTATTCTATTGAAAAAATTCATAGACACTCTCATTAATTTTTGTGTATTGCATATTATTACTAGTGATTTACATAAAGTAGATCGAGTAGAATCGTAAATCAAGTATATTGAGTATTCTTATTGTGAAAACGATGTTGTAGATTTGCTTTCCCATATTTTAGACAAAAGATCCATCCAGATGGCTTGATATATAGAAAATGTTCGTTGCTACATCAGATTTTATGTTTTTTAATATTTCTTTCAAAGGATCGTTTAGATACTATGACATATGAATTAAATTCTTACATTTATCAAAATCATGTGGTGAGGTGAGACTCTTAATTAACACAGGCACCACATTAAAATGATCACTTGCAAAATTAGTTTGACAAATGATTATCGATGGTTCGGATACTAACTTAAGGCTACAAATGAATCGAGCCATTCGTGAGTTTGGCTTGGTAAGAACTTAGTTCAGCTCGATTCATTTAGTTAATAAGTCAAGCTTGAGCTAAAATGTTAGACTTGTTTCGTAAATGAGCCGAGCTTAAATCTAAAAAACTAGGCTTGGCTCGTAAAAATTCAACTTGTTTTAGAGACCCAACTCATTTAAAAAGGCTCGTTCAGTAAATGAATTTAGTTCAAATCGACTCGTTTACAAACAAGTCGAGCTCGAATTTTAGACTCATTTAGTTAACGAGCCAAACTCAAGCACTCTAAAACTTGGCTCAGCTCAGCTCTTTTGTAGCCCTAAATTCGAGTCTCGATTATTGCGATGCTAAGAATAATTTTGATGATTATTATTCTTCATTTGAAACTGAAAGGTTTATTAATTTATTTTGTCAAGGGGGAGAGAGAGAGAGAGAGAGAGCACAAATGTCGGGAGAGAGTCGGGAAGGTGTCTGAAACAACCCTAAGGTAGGGTTGTTGTTTACTTGTTTTAGAATTTCAAAGCTTAGCTGCCACACAATAAATGGTTGTGAATGTGAATTACTCAATCTCTGAATCTTCTATATCTCCATCTTTTTCAAACTTCAGTCTTTCCTTGACCAAAAATGGCACACTCCTCTTCTTTCTCTCTCTCTCTCTCTCTCTCTCTCTCTGTGTGTATAGGAGCCAGTTGTTTGTTATCTGTCCTTTCTCATGAAAATAGTTTTTCTTGTCTTCTCTAGTTCTAAAAAATAATTCAGCGAGACCCAAGGTCGGTTGATCGAGGTTTGGGGAATTTGGAAGGAAGTTTAGTACAACTTGTTTAGAGCGTGTGTAGTGTTGACAAAATTATATAATTTTATCCGTATTATCTTTAAAATTATATCGTTTTGATAGACTTCGTGAATTATTTTTTATTGGTATTACCTCTCGAATTGTTACCAAAATATAATAAGTCTAAACGATATGTAGTTTCGACGGTAAAATCAACAAATTACGTACATCATTTTACCAATAATGCACGCAATACAACCCCCAAAATGAGGATTTAAAACATAGGATTTTGTTCTCTCTTAAAGTTTTAAGTTTAAAATCTTGTGGGTATTATAAATTCTTATGAGACTAGTTCATACAGAATTTTATTCCAATTTTAGTTGGGTCTATAAAAAATTGGTCGAAGTACACGTTAACAAACCCGAATATTCGGAGATAAAAAAATGAGAGAGAGGGAGAGGAGGGGTTGGGATGTTTGCTTGTGAATGCAAAAGGGGATTGTGTTCTTTTTATGTTGCTATTAATTAGGTACGTAGCGAAAGTGAATATTTTTATTGATATTCCTGGGGTATGGTGATAAAAAGCGTGAAGAATAAGCAAGCTGAGCAAGTAAATAAAACAGTACTGGGTACTTGAAAATAAAATAAATAAAAATGGAAGGGGGATTCTTGTAAATTGAAATAGCATAGGTTGTAGAGACAACCGGCGCTGCGGTCGGCGAACGGCTCGCATCTTTGACTCTCCCATTGTCCCTCCTATTCACGTCATTCCATTAGGAAAAATTATTGAGCGATATTGCACATTTTTTTTTTTTTGATAACCGAGGTATCCGGTACGGCTTGGGGGAGTCCCCACCTAATACCGACTAGTCCTCGAGGCCCTGGTGGGTCGACCACTTGTACACCCCCAGTGGTCCCAAGGTTTTTATAGTTGTTACCGAGTTTCGAACGGGGCATCTGGGGTTTACAGTTTGCCTGTTCTACCGAGCGATATTGCACATTACTTGACGGTATTTTAATATCAATGTCTACTAGGGTTAGACCCAATGAAAAAGGTGGTTGGAGACATTGCTAGATTTCTAAAATAAAAGAGTTATTGATCAGTACTTCTGAAACACAATAACGGGTGATCTAAATCCTTGTTTTACTATTTAGTGCTTTTGAAATACCATCACGGGTATTCCAAGTACTCTCTCTATCATACATTTGTATGGACTTTATACCCACACTATATGGTACGAGTTTTCTCTAGATGAATAGTAGCTTATTTTGAGCGTCTTAAGTGTATCCACTTGTTGGTACCTTGTCAACGCCTGTTTTTGCTTTGGATCCAAGTGAATTGTGATCACTTGTATCCTATTTAATCAGTACTGTAGTCATTCTTTTTTATTAATACAGTTTTGCTTAGCAAAAATAATAATAATTGGAGACTTGTTTAAAGCTAAGATAAAACAATATTATATGTACTGACGAGACATGAATTTACAACACCTAACGGATTTCTAAGTTAAAACCTAAAAGAGAACAAATTCCTGATTAAATTATAATATTGATCACTACCAAATCTAACTTTTAGGGTCGAGCGTTCTTTCTTAATTGTATTACATGGGTAGCCATCCACTAGTATTCCTTATGGGTGAGGTTTAAATTTATGGCCCTTTGTGGAGTACTACTGTATGGTTATACTTTTTTTTTATATATAAAAAATAAACAAATTTATCAATCTTTCAACGAAGATTAAAATGATCATAGATAAGACAACATTACAACGAAAAAAACATAAATTTAGTTAACACTGAAGTCCCCTACAATCATTTTTGGCACAAGCATCTTTGGAGTGCTCTTTTCAAGTTTGATGGTCCACGATCCTAATCTTTGAGGGAGAAACCAGTTCTTCGTAATGGTAAATACTGATCGTATCACTTTTACGAAATCAACTTTCAACTATCAGTGTCTTATATTTCTTTGCCACTGGACATGCACAGGTCATAATGAAACTCTAAAATAGAGTTGACAAGACAGCAATCAAAACAAAAAGAGAGTCGGTACGTAAAATACCAACCAAAACAAAAGGAACTAAGGCATCACTCCGAAACGCGAAACCCAACCTAACTAAGCAAATGGTAACAAAAACCATACATGAACTTAATAACACAGAACCACCAGACAGACAAAATCAGAAACCAAACCTAACCAGAACGAACCAACTAGTTATTATGTCTAAGAGGGTTATTGCTTCATCTCTTGGCTTATAACCTCTCAAATCCTCGTTTAAGTTGTATCTTGACTAAACATTATACCGATTTGAAAAAAAAAGACTTAATATTACTTGAAGAATAGTGTAATCAAGAACAAGAAGAAAATATTACTTGAAAAGCAAGCTCTATGTGTCACCAGGCACCATGGGTTGTTTAGTTTTGGGTGAGGTTTCGGGTTTTTGCTTTGGGATGTATTATAGCACAAGTCGTAATTACGTATTTCCCTTGCACTTCGTATCGCATGCTTCTTTCAATTAGCCCGGCCATGTGAATAATGAAGGTGATTAATATTTAGGATAGCAAATCATTGAACCCTTTGACAATCAATTGTGGGCTTATAAGGGGGAACTGAATCATCGGGCACTTATTAGTTCACATGCAGTTCCACTTCTGGACAATAAAAACCCAAAGTCCAAGTTAATATGAAGTTGATGGGCCTTGATGAGGGGCCTTAAAACTCATTAGTTCCCCCAAACTAGTCTTTCCAAGAAAATTCACAAACTGGGCTTTATAAGAAACGGGTCGTGGATCTTCTCATTTCCCCACTTTTTTTTGTTTACAGCCTTAAAACGAACCAAACAAACCCTTAAAAAATTAAAAACAAAATAGCAGTTCGGCTTGATCTTGCTCTCTTGTCTGCCTATCGTATTGGCTCAATTTCGTCCTATAAGATACTACTTTTGCGCCTATGTAGTTGTTGAACTTCTATAGAAGTTTTGCCAGAAGCAACTAGTCGCCTCCCGAAGGTCTCCTTTCTTTGGTATGATATAGTTTTTTCGATGCTTACTTTCTTGCCGCCAACGTACGCTAATTGGAGAGTAGGCAAAACAAAAACAAAAAAGTAACATTTTCTAGAACTTATATTTGTGGAATCATACCTATTTGTGGAGCCTAGAACTCAGTGACCCTTTTCTCTAGATTATCCGAACTGAGCTTCTCTTTGCCTGAGCTACAAAAAGAGTAACCATGCAATAATTAGTGTCGGCCGGCCAAATCTAACCGGAAGATACTCCAATACATAATGTTCCACTCGGAGAATGTTGGGTACCATGACCCAAACGGATGTATACCGAGCGTCCATCCTTGCTAGGAAATTTCATAAGCTATTGCACCAAGAAGGTGCCTACCATTATGTGTTCTGCTCGACCCACACACTGTTGTGCGCCCGTAGACAGACCAATGTCAAGCGTGTGATTTTTGTAGGCATTCAATCTAGTCAATAGTTAAACTGAAAAGACTATAGATTCATGATAACATCAGAGAAGACCAAGCCTTTGGTACTTTCTCGGTCCAATTCGTCGCTAGAACAAATTAGACCGAGAGAATCCATAAATACTGTAACTCAAGACCACGAAGGTTCAGCCCACTACCCTATCATTGAAGTGTTAGATTTTGTACTCTTAAATTTTTTTTTCTTCCTAACTCAACTTAAATTCTGAGTTGACTAAATTTGTATGCCACTTGTAACCTCAACAACCACAAATCACCCACCACGTGGGTTGACGGTAGCTGTGCACGTGGCCCTGGTCTAGGTCTGTTGAAGGAAACGCCATTTTGGTGGTGCAATCAAAATCCCACTTCCCACTTCCCACTTTCCACCAACAACAACAACAACAACAACAAATGAGGGGTTGGAGGGGTAGTTGGATTTCCACACGTCTTTTCCAGTAACACCAACATTGGTGGGGTGTGTGGTGCCTTTTCTTTTTCACGTCTCTTTCCAGGAAAAAAACAAAATATAATTAAGTGGGGTTAAACAACACATGATCTAGAACCAACAAGATGTTTTTTTTTTTTTTTTTAAAATTATTAGTAATTCAAATTTGGCATATGGGTGAATATATCCCAGTTAGGTTAACTGGTTTGTTATTTGTTGACAATAGAAAAGCCTCTTGAAAACTATTTTTCATTATCGCTCATCACTTGGTATAGAGTCGCGTAGTAGTCGACTTTTTCATCAAAATGTTCTGCGATCAAGCGAAGAGAGAAAGGAGCCAAGCTCTGCCAATTAGATAGGCTATGGCGGAGCTCGAGTTTGTTAACATTCTCTTTCGATCGCTAACCGCTCCCTATTGGCTTTTCGATAGCTGTTATTACTCGTTGTTTTTTCCCTATTATGGACTTTATAGTTATGGAAGTTTGATTTTTGAGGTTCATAGGTTGGCAATTAGGATATATATAATTCAGGATATTCGAGTCAGTTTACGAATATGTTGACGAGCAAGCCAACCAATGGGCTCTCTTCATTAACTGTAACTTGTGATTCCCGCTTTCACCTTCCTTGCGAAGGTATTTGAAGTCGGTTTTCAATTTACTTCTTTACCCAGTAAAGTTTTCATTTTGTCTGCTAGAAAGGTCTTCACGATTCGTATCTTTTCGTTCATCAAAGAAAGTGAAGAAGAGCGGGTAACGAGTTAGAAGACATTGTAAAATCGCGTGATTGATCCATCCATGCTATTCCCTAGTTTAATTGAAGAAAGTGAGCATAAAATAAGACTAAGGAAAGCTCTTCCCATATGATCCGTTTGTTAATTAGCGGTCAAAATTTAGAAGGGTACGTATAAATATTATAGTAAGACGAGGGATGTAAAAGATGAAATTTATTATAGATGAGTGAGTAGTTATAAATAGTTTACTTGAAAAATTTTCTAAGAAGAAGGATATGAATAGGTGGATTAATATTTTTATAAGTGATAATGATATTTTTATAATTAATAATAGCATTTGTGTACATAAAAAATAAATAAAATATGAATAAAAGGAGGGTTGAGATAATTGTATCCCCTCTAAAAAGACTCGTTTTCTCTAATTATTTTAAAACAGGACCAATCCCATCATACCTGATGATATGAAAACTTAACAAATAAATAGCGACAAAATAGTTTTATCATGATGAGAATGAATGATTGCACCTTTCGTTTATTTATAGTTCTTATTTGGGAGATTATTTTGGTTAAAGTTCTGAAACTTATAATATATTATTAAATAACCGGCCATGCGATGAACGAGGGCTGAGTCAATGATTGATGTATTTTATTAAAAATAATGGTAGTGCACTGATAAAACAATTTCCACTAATATTTAACTGACTATAATAATTGAAATAATCAGACTGACAGGAAGATATCAAGAGGAAGTAGTAAATAATTGGAAATAAAAGGACAAAAAGTCACCCACAAAAAAGTAGTCCTATTATTAGAAAAGGACATAATGAAAAAACAAAAAAAACACTTGTCAAATTGTTGAGCTCATATAGTTGAATTAATGATGTGTGAGTCGAACACCTTACTGTACATAATGCATAACAAAATGAGTTTCGCATCACGATTAAAAGACTACTCAAACAATTGAACAGTATTCGGACAGTTTATGAATGGCTTTTTGTAGACAAAACAGTACCATTTTAACTCGCAACACACATGTTATGCACTGTACACAGTAGGATCTCCGAATTTGAGTTTGAGAGAGAGAGTGTGAGAGATCAATTTAAGCATCCACAAATGTCGTGACAAGAGCAAGAGAGAGAGTTGAAACACAAGCGTAGCAAAACCTTTAGGGTTTTCCAATGCAATAGGATTGGTTACATAGGGGAGCCCAAATAAACCCAATGTTTGTGTCAACAAAACCATCTTCAAGCTACAGTAGACGAAAATTACAAGTAGTCAAGTCACTATAGCCTAAAGATTATTGCTATTACTTATGATGGGGTGAAGGATATTTGAATTATACATGAACCAAAAAATTCATAAAGCACGAAGAAGAGAAAATGAATCCACCGGGAAGGTGCACACTTCTAAGGATTGCAGTGGAAGGCAAATAGGCTTCCCACTTTGCCCGCCTGCGTGCCCTCATTTTAATCCCATTAACTTGACACTGGCAATTATAATTTACGTAGTATCGTCTCTTTCCCTCGTTTAAGAAGGGATACGTTCATAGAAAATTACCACACGTCACGCAAATATCTCCCATTCATTTGCAGATTCTTCACCATGCTCTCAGCCTTGGAGCTGTCCAGGGATCCCTGATATCGAACAAAAATATAAGTCTTCAGTTACTGCTTTAAATATTTTGTTCGAACCTAGTTTCAAGTTTGTCCCCAGAAAAGCGTACAAGTAGCTTGATAGTAGCAAGGAATTTGACACTACCTATGCAGGCATAGTGGCATTTGAAAGAGAGAAAATTAAATAGACGAACGTGCTAACATAAAATAGAATGGGGGCAGCTGAGGAATATTAAATGTGCTGGGTAAATTATTTTAGGTGTTTGAAACAACTTGTGAAGGGCGATAATTGACCGCCAAAGAGATATGCTACCTCAATTTTTGCTCACCAAAAACTTGACCGTGTTCGTGGGAATATCTTGGCCTTTTTGGAGAGCCCTATGTTAGTGGTCCCGATTGGTAGGTATGTCCTGGGTACTACTAAAAGAAAGTTTAAATCCATCACGGCACTGGGTTTTCTAAGCTTAAAGCAACGAAGGCTAAGTTCATTGAGTAAGGTCTCAATACCAACAATAAATAGACGTCTTTCTTTAAATGCATGGAAGGGTGGAACAAATTGACTATTTTGTCATGTAAACCGGACAAAAAAAGTCGTGGACGTGTGAAAATCAAGCCCACTAGTAGGATTTGTGGTCCAGGAAGAGAAACTCTCCCTCTACTACACAACCTAACACCTTTTCCTTTCAAAGCCTCTCTCGATGCTTTCCTCCCAACATAAAGGATTCCCTAGGTTGTGGTACCAAATGCAACCACTTTTGATCTACAATGGGGTAGGTGGACAGTGACAAGAAGAACATCTCGTACCTGTTCTTGAGCAATGGTGTGGAGAGTTCGGTGAACATCCCTTGCCATGCCTTTAGCATCCCCACAAACATAAAGGTACCCTCCCTCGGAGATCATGTTCCAGATATCTGAAGCCTGAAAAGACCCAATGTGAGAAAGATTAATATCTTAAACCATCTTGACATTACTAAAAAGGGGGGAAAACTTTCATCATCTAATTTCACAGGAGGGTTGATCAGTGAAATCGGTATCATACTCTGTCCGTCATCTTATGTTGAACGTATTCTTTAGTAGGTCCCTCGCGTGAGAAAGCAACAATCAGCTCTGAAATTGCACCAGTTTCGACAAAGTTGTTCAGCTCCTGCTCATAAATATAATCCTGTAATGATGGAATGCATTTGATGCAAATCAGTAATGAACCAAAAAAAAGAAAAGAACAATAAATATTCAAAGAGGATACATACGAATGATCGGTATAATCACTTACCATTTGCCTGTTCCTGCATCCAAAGAATAACACCGCAGGTCCTAGCTCAGCCCCAGCTTCTTTTAAAGCTAATCTTTCCTGCAAATAGGACAGCAGCCATATTAAATTCATGATTGCGAAGTAAGCATAAGAAGGCAAGAATTATGAACATCAGGTCTGACAACACAAACCTGCATGAAACCCCTGAAAGGAGCCAATCCAGTGCCAGGACCAATCATGATAATAGGCACTTTAGTGTCGGCAGGAAGTTTGAAGTTTGATTGCCGAACAAAAATGGGAGCCCAGCTGCAATCAGGGCTTTCCTCTAATGGCACGGCGTTCTGAAAATGGAGCAGAGAAAGATAAAACGCTTAGAACACTTGGCCTATTTTAATCTCATCAGCATAATACAGGAAGTCCACATAATTCAATTTTAGAATTATTGGTAATATGTTACCCTGTAATATTATTTGGCTGATAGACCATCACATTTGTTGAATTTAAAGACATGATTCGACCACCTATTTTCAGAAACTAAAATTCATAAGAATACCTTCATCCAAGTTGAACACACTCCTTTGTGAATCCGTCCCGTTGGCGTTTTCTCATATACTAATGCACAAGTAACATGAATTCTAGTTGGTGCCATCCTGCAGAATGTAAGTACCAAAAGTAAGTAAATGCCGGCATAGAAAGGGGACAATAACGCATGAAGTATTGACGACACTGGCGGCATTGCCTAAGATAACTTGTAACAATACTAATTCTACATGATAACCTCGAATAACAGAAATAAGGGACTGAATAAAACATCCGGGGGTATTTCATTCTAAAACTAATACCGCTTGAAAAGAAGGCAACTGGGATATATAATTTGACAGGCAGAGAGAAGGTGGAATATACACACCTTGGGGAGGATGAAATTGAATAATATCTGGGCAGCAAGCGTGGTGCAACTCCTGCAAAGAAAACTCCTATCGGAGGCTTGGCTGATGGGAACTCCGCCATGACCTCAAGGAGGCTTCTCTGACTTGCAACTACCCACTGCGCATATTCCTCCTGAAACAAAAAAAGTACATATACTATAACAAGCATAATGGAGGCACTGCCTTATTGTGACGCTGAAAGAAAAGAGAGCACACCTTTCCAGCAGGAGATGCAAGATGTCTCAAGCGCTCGGCTTCATTTGGATCTGAAGCATGAGCTGCCAAGGCAAGCAATGCAGACTGGAAACACATAAAATTTTTGAAATTCAATTAATTGGACTTCATATCTCATATTTTCATCAGCAATGCATCATTAAAACCAAAACCCACCTTCTTGGGAGAGCTCAAAAGATCTGCATATTGAGTCAGTGCCGTTCTCAAGGTACAGGGTGGGAAAGGAGGTGGCAACGAGCTTCCACTAATAGGAGTGCCATCCTCTTTGTCAGTGTGAATGGAGAAATAAGTATCTGGTGATAAACCCAATAACTTTTCAGCCTCCTCCACAACTTCAATCATATTGTAACAATATACCCCGACATGGTCCCCAGTTTCATATCTGTGAAGAAAGCATGCGAACGAAGACCAATGAATAATATTGATACATCAGGAATATACACGATCATTTATTCATCATTTTGTTTTATATTCAAAGAGTTATAAAGTCGTTACGATTTTTGTCATCACCCTACCACCAATATGCATCCAGAAATAAGTGACCTAGAATTGCAACTTACACAAGTCCCGTGCCAGCAATGTCGAATTCCAAATGGGTGCAAGATCGGTCGGAGACCGGAGTATGAAGCTCTTTTTTAACAGCTACATTAGCCCTTAATTCACAGAAAAAATATTTGTTAGATTACAGAAACAAAAAGCATCGTGCCAAGTGGCAACCTAAAAGTAGAGGATTTAAAACATTCTCTGGTACCTGCAAGGATGTTGTGCATCATGGACTGTATGACCATTTGCCATACTCATGCTCCTGTCCAATTGGGATGCATCTACGCCATCATGAATTTGAACGCGATATTCCAACACAGCTGCAGTGTAGGGGGTTGCAACAGCAGCATCATCCTCATCCCGTAGCAACTGATCCAACTCGGGCCACACTAATTCCCGCCTAAATTAACAACAGTCAATAAAATCAGGTTTAATTATTAACGTATCCCAAGCAGTGGGAAAAGGGATTTCTGGGTTCAAAGTAGTTCATGTTCTGCATACCATGCCGCAAAGTCGTCTTCAATGCATTGATCATCATCGCCTAGACCCACTGGAACAAGACGCTTCCCACCTGCAAATGAAAACAGTAACCGTGTGAACAATTTCTAATGAAGAAATACCGACTCAAGCTAGCAACAGCACAGCTGGAAGACGCAATAGCACCACACCCGTCTATTAGCGGAATACAATTTATCCACTCATATTTCAAGGTGACAAATTTCCCTCTTCATTAATTTGAAAATCTAAAGCCCATTTCAACTGACTCACATGAGATAAAGCTCAACATTCTACAAGAAGTATGACTAAAGCGAAAGTGATGCACATTTCAATGCTGTACTGTATTGCCTATGCAAAGTCAGTAAAGAGGCGAAACTGGAGTTACAAGAAACTAGACTGGATTCTTAAAAAAAATACAAAAGTATGATGGCCTGCATTGTTAGAACTTAGAAGTTCAATCAATGATAGCATTAGAAAAGAATTAGATATGTAAAGCACACTACAACTTAATAAAATTATATGGTTCATACAATAACCAACGGAAGCAGATAGATGATGTGTTATTGCAACTTTTCCCACGACAATCAATTGCTCAAAAATCAAAATCCTTTAGTTATTATCTATGCCCGACAATTTGAAGTTCCAACAAGATGACAAAAAAGCTCACTAGAGGAATGGAGAACATGAACGGAAAACATACCCTGTCCAGCAAGGAGCTCATCTACAACTATTGCTATCTGTTTCCAAGCAGCACAACCACAAAAAACAAACCTTTAGTAAGCAATCACACATAATCTAAATTAAATTGTCCTAAAGCCGACACAAAACTCAATTAAGACCTTGTTGAAATGCTCATATTGCCGGTTACCAAGGCCAAACACGCCGAATGAAAGCTGCTGAAGCCATTCCCCCCTCTCTTTTCCCTATAAGCAACCATACAGAACAAAAATCACACCCAAATCTCACTTGCTAAAGAGCCTAAAATCCCAATATCACAAAAGCTAAACCATATTTACCTCTGTGAACCATTTATAGAACCTCGCAGCGTTGTCAGTCGGCTCTCCGTCTCCATATCTACAGCACAACCAAACAAACATCTTGAGTAAACACCCATAACACATTCTCGAAAATCCAAATGTGGATTTTTTTTTTTATTTCAGAGGCAGGTGGAAATTCAAATTTTAAACTCACGTGGCTAAAAATAGAAATGCCACTGTTTCTTTTTTCAACTTCTCCTCATACTCTTCGTCATCGGCGGCATAATCATCCTATCCATCAATAATTCGTTCGAGAATAACCATCAACAAAAGGATTTTCAAAGAAACAAAACCAAAAGCTACAAAGGTAATAGGAGGGGGAAAGGAAAGAAGAAGTCAAACTCACCAAATCAATTACTTTAAAGGTCGCCTTTTCGTATCTGGCTCTTGCTTCCTCAGCAAGTGCCTGAAAATAACAGCAATTCAATCAGTCAAATAGCAGAAAATCCAGAAACAAGCAGCAATTCCAATCACTCAGGAAAATGGTATCAGGGTCCGTTTGGGAATAAGCAAATAAGCAGTAGGGTGATCCAAACCATCTTCATTTTCTTATTAGCTAAAATTGAGCAAAGATGCAAATAAGCTGGCAAACCAAACGAGCCCTTAAAAGCTAATCTTTTTTCTTGGAAATTGTATGTTTTTCGGCTTCCGCGACAAACCTTAGCAAAGCCTTCGGCGGTACCGGTCTGGGTTCCGTAAAATATGGTGACCTTCGTCTTCCCGTCGTCGATTTCCGGTTCCACCTCAGTCTTCAATATCAACGGCCTCGGAACATCCGGCATCTTGGGCGACTTCTGGCCTGCCAACCGCCGCCAGAGAAACATCACGACGCAGCCGATAAGAACTGCAACGGACGTCGTCAGTATCGTCAAAAGCTCCCGGTTCTCAACCAACGCCAAAAGTGGAGAATTGGAGGGGCCAGAGGAGGCGTTTGAGTGGTCCATGCTCGCTCCTTTCAGGATCGCTGTCATCAGATCGAAAGGCGACACTTTTTCCGAGCTCGATTGCATTTCTAGATGTTCAAGAGGGTGGTTGGCCGGAGAAAAAATCAACCGGAAAGTGAAATTACGGGGAGAAAGAAACCGGAGAGAGAATTGGGCCGAGAGAAAGAGAAAAAAGAGGGTCTCTCTGATCAACCTTGGGGTTGAGAATCGGTGAGGTTGGAGAGACTCTCTTGAGAGAGAGACCAGGGAGAGAGGGAGAGAGTTTAATAACAGACCCAACGCCCACCAAACCAGACTAGTCAAACCCACCTAACACCAAGACTTTTAACCATGGTTAAATGGTCTGGTCTAAAAAAATTGATCTAAAGTTCACAAAAAAAAAGAAAAGGAAAATGGCCTGATTACCGACCATATCTTTTTTCTTTTTCGATAATTATGGGGTGGCCGGGCTGATTCAACCATAGTTGCCCTTTTGGGACTCATGACCAAAGGGAAAGCCAAAGGTGGTGACTACCTACAAGCAAAATTCAGGTGTGTCTTGAAAGTCTAACTCGTATTAGGAGCAAGTTAGATTTTCAAAACATGAATTGGGGTGGTGTTTTGACGCGCAGTACGAGCTAAGAACAATGACCAAAGCAAGTCCTACTAAA
Source organism: Arctostaphylos glauca (assembly GCA_019985065.2). Taxonomy (NCBI): domain Eukaryota; kingdom Viridiplantae; phylum Streptophyta; class Magnoliopsida; order Ericales; family Ericaceae; genus Arctostaphylos; species Arctostaphylos glauca. The sequence goes on along the minus strand of JAHSPW020000011.1, from coordinate 29,105,290 downwards.
AAGTTTGAAGTATGTCTACGACAAGTGATACTAAATGAAAAACGGTTCCATCAGACGTCAAGATGGAATTAACACCTTTAACTAATACTAATTGGTATTGTTAGAAATCGCACATTGACAAGGAATTTCAAAATGCCAAGAACAATAAATAGTAAATTCAACTAAACGAAAAAATAATTGAAAGCGCATAGAAACTTATAATACCAATTTAAAGTTGTCGGAAATTGGTAATCGAGACTAATGATTGACACTATGTCCCTTAAACCAAATTCGTCTCCCATAAAGGTGCCAACGGGTTTCTTGAACAAATGTTTATCAAGATACAATGACTACCGTCGAGTAAAAATTACATTTTAATTTAACTGACAAGTAAACCAGAAAACTATTTTGAACTCTCGAAACCGAATGCAGAATTTATAACTGCTAATATATGTAATTGTACTAGTATGCTACTGATTGTTGGATAGGATAAATGACTAGAATACCATCCTATTTACCTTTGGCAAACTAATTAATATCCAATTTTAATTTCCTCATGGAGACGAACACAATGGTACGTGAAATTGACCCGATCAAAGAACGAGATCCATATCAACTGGGACTCAAAGTTTGCAGCAATCAATATTTTCCTAGCAATTATTTGCACATTGGGTTTACACGTTTTCACATTCGGTAAGGTGGGCCCCAAAAGTTATTGGAAAGGGGGATTAAACTTAAAATCTTAAGAACGAACTAATCCCTTTGCATAATCTTACTTAAGAAGTCAAGAAATTAAATTGCCTATAACGATTAGCTATTTCTGTATTTTTTAAGTTTTTTCTTCTCTTTTTATGATTCATTATATGGGTTACATTTTATAATTCACTCACGTAAGTCATTCAAATTTGGTTGACATAATTTAGGAATTACTTCACCTGTAGCGCATTGATTTTAAATTAGACATGTCGAGAAATTTCATCTCGCATAGTCAACTATCTATCCGAATCAATTCTCTCGCCTTCTCAATCCATAAACATACCTCGCGTGCTACCAAATTGCATGTAAAGTCAAAACTATATCTCACATTGCTCACCTAACCGTATAACCATGAGATTAGACAAACAGAATTTTTAAACACAAACATTATGCTCAAAGATCCTCAATTAGCGGCTAATTATTTTAATTTTTTTAAATAGTACCTATGCAAATTTATTGAGGAAATATTCACTAGCTATCTAATATTTTACCTACAAAATCTACCTGTCTCCGTATCATCACTCTCATTGTCCTTTTTTTTGTCTAATCTACTAATAAATAAATAATAGTTTTGCTAAAGAATAGAGTGATTGGTGGAATAAACATTGACAAAGTCACTAGCCGAAATGAAATAATTGAATATTAAATACTTATATTATACCTACCATTGTTGTACATGTATCCCTAATTAATATAATTTAGAGACAAACTTCAACTAATGATCTTATATAAACTCTTTCGCCTGATGACAAATAAACAAAGAAGTATTGTCTACGTTTCTTTGTTTTCTGAGAAGATTTTTTACCCTTTTTTTAATTAAAAAGAGAAATATTAGTAAAAACAGTATGTATTCTACAGTGCAAATTCAAATAAAAAAGTGTATATGCTAATATTCGGTTGAGTATTTTTTAAACAATTTTTGGAAAAAAACTTTGAGATGTTATTTGGTGTAAGTGTTTCAGAAAAAATTTGGGAGTTAAATTTTTTCGGCATTTCTGAGGTGTTCTCTCTTTCCTTTTATAAAGAAATGAATGTTGTTTGGGAAAAAAATAAAAATGTTTAGGAAAAAATTTCTCAAACAAATTCAGAAAAATTTTCTAAATTTTTTAGGAAATAGCCAAACGAACACAGTCTAAGAGTTTCCTCTATCTTTCCATTGCCCGAATCTCATAACCGAAATCTAGCAAAATCAAATTCTTAAAATTTTGAAATCTACACTTTAATTTCGAAAGAGAAATTACAGACGCACAAAGACAAATTTCAGTGCAAAATTTTGAATCCACCAACATCTAGTATTGCCAGTAAGGAGGAAGGGAGAGAGAGAGAGAGAGAGAGAGAGAGAGAGAGATGGTCAAATGCAAACAAACGAAGTTAAATATGTGCATAATAAAGAATTGGGTTTAATAACAAATTATTTGTATTAGCCGAAGACTTTGCGAATGAATTAAGCATAGTCTCTCAATATATTGGAGCTTTATCGAACTGGGATGGTTGAGGCTCATCTCTACTCTCTTTCTATTAGATGGAGTAAGTAGTCACGTGTGTTTATAATAACCAATTAAGTTTCAATTGATCATCATCAATAATATTCTTTTACCTTTGCTTAAAGTCCTTTATTTCGTTAACCAAACAAGTCCATAAGGAATGAGGAAGATGGAGACTTTCTTGTTTGTAAGGTTTCTCCTAGTATTGCAGTTCAATGGTCTAAGAATGTGCAGTATTTACTGATAAAAGTATGCGGTTATCGAAGAAAATTCAATGTACTTTTAATGCCGAATTAGGATCAACTAGGACAAAAATAAAATGTTGAGTTGAACTCCAACCTTTGCAAGTAGGGCAGGAGATGAGAGTGTATTTTCATCAACTTGCCGAGCTCACCGAGGGTTCTAGGTCCCATGACAAATTAAGGCAAATCAAAAACCCTCATTCTCCTAATTGGTTGAGAGAGTGTAGGTCTCGCTAAAAAGTAATCACATTCTTGCCAAAAAAACATATTGCACAGATGTGACCTACACTCTATCAATCAATGAGAGCGAGGATAATATTCACGCTATATAAAGATGTAACGACCCGTTATCGCTGTGCATAATATTGTTCAATTTGACCATTCATATCCTATGAATTTCTTAGTAGTTCACTCATCATTGCATGGGTACAAGACGAGTACATTTAATTATAAGGTTTCCTTCAGCTTTAGTGTTCTCGTGATTTTAAAAAACTCTTATATAAGGTAAGGTTATAAGCTATTATGTATAACACTAAACTTCTATATCAACCAAGTAATGTAAAACTCTTAACTACTCATCTAGTCGTCCATCGAGACACCCTCCCAGACACTCGATGTCATAGCTAGCACCATAACCTGGTTGGTGTGTCAATCACAAAGGATCTCTTACTTCAAACTATAGGATGAACTCTAATTTCCAATTTATTTTTAATGCACCTTCTTTTACCCCTAAAAAAATTACCACAAAATTATAGAACTCTTTCACTATTAGTATTTTCAAATGTCTAAATACCCTCATTTTTTTCACTACTCTAATCAGGACGTAACTAAATTTCAAGTGTTTCAATAATTTGATTGGCTATCCACTACTACTACAATTTTAGTGTCGTGGACGCATCAACACACCAAAAGCTTTGGTTGGTGGAGGTACGTTGGATTTGCTTGATTAAATGGCCTGATGCTGTTTTTAGCGGCTAATATTAATTGAAGTTATTGCAGTTGAGTCCTCGATTATGACGATTAACATGGGTTGGTCCAACCCTATATATGTTTTTCTTCTTTCTACAAAATATTTGGACCACGGAGCCTGCTGTGCTCATTGTACAGCAGAATTCCTCGTTCCAAAATATTTGAGCGCTTTTTTTTTTTTTTTTAATAACTCATGGGTCCAATCCAACTTATAAGGCTTGCACTTCAATTAATTTTGAGAAAACTAGTTTCACTATCTTTAAGCGAAGTCTCAATTAAAATCGGAGTAAAATTCATTATAAAATAAGTTTTAGACCTTATAAATATATAAAGGACACGTTTGACACAAGAATTGTAATTAATCCTCCATCCAAAGACTATTTGCTTCCCTTAACACTTCATAGGGCATCGACTATTTCTGGACCTTCGAGATTATTTTCCTCTACATTCAATGGCCAAAAGTAATTATTCACTCTTTATATCATCTATTATTAGATTCAAATAAAAAACAGCACAACTAATCTCGTTCTCTATACAATCGCAGTTATTATATTGGGGACCTTCATGTCCAATTTATTCCAATCTTTAATCTCATCTTCTTCTTTTTGTTATTCTTCAAGAAAGTAATTTATTTTGCAATAAAATGTTGCCCGAAAAGTTTTGAAATAGGCTTTGCGTTTTTTATAGCCAACATATATAGTTGGTACACGAAAAGTAATTATTCACTATTTATCTCATCTTTTATCATATTCAAATAAAATATATTACAACTAATCTCGCACTCTGTACAGATGTCCAATTTATTTCCATCTTTAATCTAATCTTTTTTAATTCTTCAAAAAATAATTCAATCGATAATCAATCGTGTGACACCCTAGCCAGGCTATGGTGTTAGCTGTGATGCATTCAAGAGAGAGTCTCGATGGAGGTTCGGAAGAGTGATCAAAAGTCCAACATCGCTTGATGGATATACGTTCAGTACTATTTATAATAAATTATGACATCCCCTTGTACAAGGCTTTTTAAAGCGCCGTAAGTGCTAAAATCCAATGAAATTTCACAGTTAAACGTGCTCGTCCTGAAGCTATTCATGAATAAATGATCTATTGGGCTATGGGGTTTGGACGATAAAAACGGATAATATTGTACAAGACGAAAGTGAGTCATTTCAAATAATGTCCGAAAGATTTTGAAAGACTGTAATTGTTATTATCATGATGCTAAAAAATAGGGCTACTTTTTTTCTTTTCTTTAATGGCCAAGACGGTTGTTACGTGAAGGAGAATAAATGTTGGAAGGGACTTCATAAAAAGAGTATGAGAGCTAAACAATAGAAAGGGATATATAGGAAGCAAAATATCATTTTTTTTTATGGGAATATCTATATATAGTAATATTCATCTCCACTTAGGCTGGGTTAGGTCAAGGGATTCGAAAGCAAGAAGCAACGGATAAATTAATGTGTGAAAATGGATGCGCTTGTAGGGAAAAAATTATTCGAAAAGCAAGACTAAGATATTCCAAAAAAAGTATATACCATTCAATATTAATCAACTAAATAGAAATTGTAGTACATAAACGTTATGAACAGAAATGAAAAATTTACGAACTATGAATAAAATCGGAGTATGAAGCATCTTATATAACTTAGATTTCCGACAAAGCTAATGCCCAACATCTTTTGTGCTTGTTGGAGTATGAAGCATCTTAGAGAATTCTATTTGCGTGGCTCTTTCTCCACTGATCTACTTTTCTGCATCAGACCCCATTACACCAAGAAGAGAAAAGAACTAAATAAATGCGACAATGTATTCAAACAAATCCAAGCTCAAAACAACACTAGAAACCTCTTAAATATTAGTCCATTAATTAACAAATGATATGTTTGGTATTGAAATTTAAAGTGAAACAAAAGGGGTAATATTGTAAGAATTATGAAATCTTCATTTTTATATAATTCAGTTTCTAAATGTCCCACAGCTCTTCAAATTTAGGGTCTCAAATTCAAATTTTTATTCACAAAATTAAAACACAAATAGATTAGAGCGCATTCAGAATAAGGCGATTCCGGTCGTCAATTTTCTAAAGATGGCTGAAGCATATCAGCACATGGCCCCCACATTCCGAAACTTCAAAAATCGTGGCTGTGTTCGGTTCAGAATTGAAGAACCGGGTTTTAAGAAACAAAACCCAAAATGGCTGTTCGGTTGGGTTTTAAGAAACAAAACCCAAAACTGGAGTTTGCAAAATTAAAACCCAGATTCTCTCTCTCTCTCCCCCTCTCCCTCTCTCTCTAGAGAGAAAACGCTAGGGTTTTCCCTATCCTTTCCCCACCGGAAAACCTTTTGCAATGGAACCCAGCGCCGCAATCTCGATCCCGAAAAGCACACAGGAGCTAGCAATCGAAGGCCAAGATCACTTAGAGGCAACAATCGAAGCAGCGTTTCAGATTTTGTCTTCCATGAACGACGAGCTCTGTAACCCTAATTTGTGGTCTACCGCTCCTTCCTCTGCTAATAATAACAATGCGAGTCCTATGGGGAATGGACATCATGTAAATGGGGACGTTTCTTCTGATTCCGCGCACCACTTCGAGATGGGTGGTGGAGCCCTAGACGAGGCGAGGCTCCGTTATAAATTCTCGGTTGCCGCTCTCCGTTCTGTTCTCGCCGCTATTCCCAATTCGCAGAAGGTAAGAAATGAGGTTAAGTATTCTTTTGGTTGTTATGGATTGTAATATTGTATGGCTGTGCTTGGTCGGTAAGATTATCTGGACTTATGTTAATCAACTCGTGTTATTACCTTATGTTAATCATCCGACGACACCTTTTTGGTTGTTATGAACTGTATGACTCTGTCTGGTTGGTGAGAAAATATGGGAAATTTATGACGAAGCTAGATGTAATATAGATTCTGTAGACTCATTCTTTTTATTTCTTGCCTAATTCGTATCACCTTATGTTAAACATTGAACGTACAAGTGCATGTATGTTTGATATATATGTAGACAGAGAGAGCGTGTGTGTGTACTAGTATGTTTGGTTGGGTTTTCACAATGAGCTTTATAATACTGAATACTTTGGACATACTATTTTAAAGCCAAGACGTTCATGATTCTCATACTATGTTATTTAGCGAAAAACAATTTTTGAAAAGGTGTTTTAGAAAACGAGTTCTGCTCCAAATACTTCCCAGAAAACAAGTCAAAACACTTTCTGAAATGTGCACTGCAAAGCTAATTCCAGAACCACGAAAATCACGAAAATCAAAACGATCTAAGTTTCTGAATTTCAAAATCAAACAAATGTCAAAACGAACAGAATTTCTCAGCTAATTTCAGAACTCAGTTTCTGAGAAAATTTTACAATTTCTTCCCAGAACCACCAAACGAACGCAGCCCGTATCTTTCAAGGATTGAATAGCCAAGAAGAGTATAAATTGAGACAAAATGATCTAAAGCGACCTTTCTTTAGACATACGTAATTTAAAGAAATAGAGACGGGTAGGATTTTTTTTTTTATAAAAAAAAAGAGACGGAAAGAATATAAATTAAATCAGGATCCTATTTACCCTTACAGTGTAGTGTTTCATCCTATACACTTTTTTAACTTATGTTTTCATCCCTATTTTATATGGTTTGACAAGTTTGCCCTTATTTTCAAGTGTTAGATTACCCTCTTATCCTTTTTTAATTCAAAACCTATATTCTGATTTGGTATGTTTATAATCATAAGAATAAATATGGCTAAAATTATGGAATTAAATAAGGTAAAAAGTTTAACTGATTATGGAATCAATTCGCTAGATTTTTTCATGGATATGCGACAGAATATGGTAAATTCGTGACGGAATTTACCAGATTTTATTATAAAATCATAATCGAAAATCATACAAGGAAGTGGTGTAACGCATTTGTTTTTTTTTTTTCTTTATGTGGGTCTATTTAACTCCGAAATCATATGCCTAATTGATGATTTTTTTTTTCGATAATTAGATTACACTAGGGCTCTTTACAATGATTGGATGTGTAACGTGTTTCGCGGATTTAATTTGGTTTTGGATTTATTTTTTTGCGACAAGTATGTTGGGTAGTTGGTTAGAATGATGATTGTTAGCAGTTTGAAGATGGATCATGTTTGTTATGGTAAATTTTCAATGCACAATGGTAAATTTGTTATGAACATGGTGAGTTTGACGACGGTTGTATGATAAGCTCGTGGTACTGAAATTTACCATCAATATCATGTAATGAAAATTACCATCAATGACACCACATTTACCACCCCTTCTACGAAATTTACCACCACACATAATGAAGTCTATCACCTGTATAGTTATTAAATTTACTATCAGACGTAATTATACATGTCAGTATAATTACATTAAATTTACTGTCACTAGTAAATTTACCATCGTAATCAAATATTCCATAACTATCAAATTTACCATCTAAGAACCAAATTCACCATCATATTAAACTGAGCATAATAGATGAACAAAATAATAATTGTACCATCAAATTTTTCAGTTGGATCAAAATTAACCATCAGAAGAAGATTAACGATATAGTCAACACCGTGTCAGGATGATCAAGTGTAACATCAAAATATAATTTTTAGACCATTTTATGTAACTCAGTACATAAGGAAAATACAAACATATTGAGGATGTATTAAATCGTTACTCAGATACCAACATCCCCAATCGCAAATCAAAAATCGATTACAGCTTTAGGAATACCAACATATTACAATCCAACGAGACAATGATGTTCAAGAATGAGTCAATATGCAAGGATAATATGGGACGATGATAGATTGGAAGACGAGATACTCTCCCGTAGGATCGAAATACAACCCAGCCCCGTGAATACGCACTTAGATTGCCGTTCTTCACCACGATGGTCTTACTTTGATGGCCTTCGGAACCCTAGATTACCATTCTTCACCACGATGGTTCGATTTTGGAACCCTAGGACAGAAAATTAAAACCCAGAACCATAAACAGAAACTGTTAAAGGAGGTGTTTTGATAAATAAGGTATGGTATTAAATAAGTCCCTTTTTTTTAGGAACAAAATGCTGATTTTGTGGTAAATGTATTTTAAGGGCAATCCGGGTATTTTTTTAAAAATAGGATATAAAAATAACTTTAAAAAGTGTATAGGATGAAACACTAGTTTTCTCTTACAGATAAGACTGAACAATAAGTACCCCTAAATTTAATAGATTAATTGGAGTGTCTATATGTCAGAGATGTTGAAATAATTGAATACATGTTTTTAAAAAAGAAAAAAAAAAGGGAGGTGATATTGTGGCCGACTATGAAGAATATACGATTGGGGAAATGAATTAGGGTATGTGGTGGTTGAACAAGACAACATTGGCTAGTTTAGGGGAGAGAGAGAGAGAGAGAGAGAGAGAGGCAGGCATGAGCACCAGTTGATGAGTTTTGGTTGGACCATTCAACCAAAACAACAGGTCAAACCAGTAGTAGTATTCCTGATTACGTACTTGCAGTAGTCATCAGACCAATGAAACATTTAAGTTATATATAATCAAAAGCACAGCCAATTTTCCTTCTTTTCCACTATTTTATTTGTTTACGTTATGATTTTTTTACTAATTTTTTCACTTTAATAATGAGGATCTACATGGCTCATTTTCTTAGCCATAACTGACAATGTCATATTTGGTCAGATTGAGAAATAGAACCATCTGATTTAATTCGTTACAATATTTTCTATTACGAACGGATGATCACGTTCTACATTATGGGTACTTAGAAGAAGGTACCCTCATACTTATTTAGAAGGCTCGTATGTCATACATAGTCTTTCTAAATTGTAGTAAAACTCATCTCAGTCAGAACAGACATACTCCAAAGAAGTGTACGTATCATTCCTATATAGAATTCGACAAATATGTATTAATTCCCTACTTATTTTTTATTCATTTCGTATAGTCGGTAGTTATAAAATAGAAAAAGAAAATCATGGAATTAATTGGGGTTGGGCAACACTCCCCTGTGAATATTGGAGTGGACCCATGACCCATCCCTTGGGTGCATGGAATCGAAATGAAAGTCATTTCCGGGAGGTCAAAAGTGGAGGCCATGCCTGTTTCAAGAAAGTCATATATGGGAACCAGGTCAAGAAGAGGGAAATTAACGCCTCATGTGAAATTTTTCAGACCAATCTAAGGTCAATAATGGTAGTCACAAAGGTTTAATGAAGTCAGCACCCCATGCTTATTATTCTATATATATAATGGGTATATTATAGTTCTTGAGGTTTGATTTTTGGCATGCACTTTATTATGACCCCCTGGTGATTGTTGCCCATAATAATACTTGTGAGTTTGGAAGTCAATTTTCTATAGGTTTAATAGAAATTAATTAGCGCATTTTAATATTCAGAAAGTCTTGGAACATACTCTTTTGTACTAATTCAGACACAGATATATGTAAAATTGTTTGATATAAGTGGAGTCTTCCAAATCATATGAAACCCTTGCATTGAACAGTTGCTGATACATATGTGTCTAAATCTGTATATAAGACTTGTGTTTCCACCCTTGAGAATGTGATTTGAAAAGCCCATCTCAAAATTAAAATCAATTAAGAAGATACTTAGAGTAAACTGGTGAGTATTGGGCCAAAGTACAAATAGGTCTTGGTTGAATTCAGCATCAATCGGATCGAAGGATGACTATAGACTCGTAACACCACCTTATCATGGTGGATCTTTTTCATCTAGTTTGCTCTAGCGTTAGGCTAGACCAGCACATCATGCAACTAGCTTGCATTCAGGTGCAAGACTAGTGTGCGGGTCAGACCAAATAGAGAGTGGTTGGCATGACAACATTACAACCTTAACTTTCGTAACTCTACGTATGCGTGTAAGCGTCAAGTAGCTCGATATGACCGTGTAGAGTACGACCTGACACTCTTGGGAGCCTTAAGGTTTATGAGCATGAAACAATGTGCGTGCGCTGTGGTTCTCAGTATGGGCTCTGGAGCCTGCATCTTTCTTGACATCAAAATCTATTTACACTGGACTTGGGGCTGTGGGCCTTAAGTTTTATCAGCAGTAAAAAAATGGGCCAATATCGTAGCAGATTTTGGACTATCTCGGCCTGGGCTAGACAAAAAATTTGATTGCAGTAGGCCCACTTGAATTACTGGGTTTAGCCCATTCTGTTTTTGCTCATTTTAGTATCCAAATACATTCATGAGATTATACTGTTGAAATATTCGACCAAGGGCAATTCTAGAAACAGCACTTTCAAGAAAAAATAGAGATGAGCATTACAACCTTAGGCAGCTCTAATCCTCTTGTTAGAATTAAAAAAAGAATGAAAGAAACCGAACGAACCTAATATTATCAATATCGAAAAGATTAAGAAAATCAATCTTTGTAAATCACTAATGAATGATTTCTCGAAAAGTGAAGAATTACTAGTTCATTTTCGAAACTAAGTGAATTTGGTCTTTACAGCTCGTGGACTACATAACTAAACACGAGGGTTGTCTTTGTTGCGAGACTTATGCACAATGTGGGTTTTTTTTCTAACAGAGAACTAAATAATTTTTTGTTTTTGTTTTGTCCTTTATGCATGGAAACCTTTGTTAAATAAGTTGTTGACTTGAAAAAACTAGCTTAAGAGCAAACAAGGAATATCATATCGTTTCTTTGGAAGCGGACAACACAAAGTGAAAGTCATAACCCGAGTGGACATTCCCCACTAGATAGGGGTCAAAGTAGGATGAAAAAATAGAACTGATCCAAAAAAAAAAAAAATGTAGTTCGATTAATCTGGAGTAGGAATCGGTGATTTTCAGTTTAATATTACATACTTTTTTCGGTTTGATTTTGAATTTTTCCGAAACAAACCAGATTTTATTATACACAACATAGAAAAATTAAATTTATATGATATGATGAATCGTAATAGCTTAATTATTTTATGTGACTTGTCATGTCGACGTGCAAGAAACGACTCGTTTCTTAGGAATGTGGATGACAACGTTAAGGATGCATGCACGACTTGGCATGTCAACGTGCAAGAAATGATGTTGTTTCTAATTAGGAATGTGAAAGGCAACGTCAAGACACGCACGACTTGGCATGTCGACGTGCAAAAAATGATGTCGTTTCCAATGTGCAAGACAACGTCAAATGACATGCACAACTTGGTGTGTCAACGTGCAAGAAATGAGGTAAGGCAATGTCAAGGGCATGCACGAATTGACATGTCGACATGCAAGAAACGCTGTCATTCCCTATAAGAGCGTGGTGAATTTGGTCAAAGATATGGGAAAGAACCTAATTTGTTATGAAGTTATTTCGGTCTATTTTCGGGATTGAGGGCTGTGGACTATCAATGTGGAATGTGGCCGAAAATGGTTCATTTTCGGTCAACCTATACACCCACTACAACAAGCAAAACCATTCCACCCAAACTGGTATTAGTTCTTTCAAAGATTCGGTACGAATAGTTTTTATTCTTAACCAATCGCTTTTCACATTGCATTCTGATATACCGACCAAACCAAAATCGGAACCGAAACCAGTTTCAACCCTACCAACTAATCGGTTCTGGCATTACATGCGACAAACCAACCTAATTCGAACCGGTTTCACATTTAGCACCCGAGGAATAAATATGGAGAGAAGGAAAAATCTATGCTTAAGAAAAGGTAGAGGGGCATGTCTTAAGGGTAGGGTAATTGAAGGCACATGCCCTACAACCATACTAACATGGCCAAAATGGTTTAACGTAACCTTCATAACCAAGATATAATTTGATCTTTCCCTTCTCCTTTAAATTTTGTTTGCTTGCCCATTACTAAATACAGTCAAGTCACTCTAAAGAAAAGTAACACAATATATAGTACTAAAACCACACACACAAATATTTTTTTTTTAAAAAGTCTGCGGTCCATAAAATGTAAAAAAAAGACATCAAGGAAATTGTCTCTCCAAATCTGAGATTTATTGGGTATGAGAATTCTATATACCTAAGTGAATGTCAACCATTGATCTTGACTTAATTGAGGAATTTTTTTAAGATTATTGCAACTCTTTTACGAATTCATGACGGAGTTTGTCCCTTCACATGTCTGGAAAATATTTACTCGAGCATGGATGTTGGGTGCGTACAGATGTGTTCTGACATACTATTTCGAATTTATCGCTACGCCTATGACATAATATATATTTTTTAAATAACGTCTTAAAATTTTATTATCTTTAAAAAGCTTGAAACATAATCATTAGTATTGAAATATATATCTTTATTAAAAAAAATATTATATAGCTCATTTTGAGAGTAATTATAACAAAAATAATAAAAATTTCATACCAATCGAGATCAAAAAATTCCCCAATACGGGTCGGAACATACAGTATGGATCGGTACACCCAGCATTGATCGATATCTATATTACAATACACATTGAAACCCTTAAAATATATTTTCACAATAACGGCTGAGATTGCTTTGACAAACGGGTGAGATTCATTATGAAAAAAGTTGCAAAACAATCTTAACTATTATTTATTTCACCCCCCCCCCCCCCCCCCCCCCCCCCAAACACACACAAAAAAAAAAAAACAATTAATTTTCATTAATATGTACTTTTTAATTCTTTGAAAAATATTACGTAATCCGAACCAATCTAATATGGATTAATTGTTAGCAGTGTTGTAGGCATGAATAATACACTAGTTTAGAACGATACAATACACAATAATAAATATTTTGTGTTTTGTCCAGTAAGTTACGGGATTCTATGGGATTCATAACATTACTATATATTTAGTCGTTAATCCCATATGAAGGTATATTTGTGGAGTGTTTTGGAGCGAGGGTGCTCCAATAATTTTGTCCTTGTCAACGCTTCAACTTCATACCCTCTATATATGTACGTGCAAGTCACTCCTATGGATCATTTTCCCGTCACCACCCCTTGAAAAAACCTACAAAAGCTTTTTCACAATTTCCAGCTAAATAATATGGGAGAAATGGTGATCAATGGGGACGACAACACCACCACCACCAATGGATCAAAGAAGCCAGCTGCACTGCTTCAAGGAGATGGGTTCTACTTTGATAGGCTTCTCCAAAGGGACTCGTCGGTTGGGACCTCATCGCGGATTTATTACCGGGCTAATTCTGAAGGTGTTCCCTTTCAGTGGGAAAGGCAACCGGGGACACCCAAACACCCATTGGCAAAAGAGGTGATTGCGCCGCTAACGCCACCACCCTCGGTTCAGAGTTTGGGGCTACCACCGAGGCCTAAATGTGCCGAGCAGTCGAAGCAATCCAATAGCAAGTGGAAGGCTTGGTTTTGGAAGAGAAACAAGAAAAAGAAGGATGGTAATGAGAGCAAGAGGAATAATAATCATGTGAGTTATGATAATGATCATGTGATATCGGATAGATTTGAGAGGGAATTTATGGGTGGTTCGATGCGTGATTTGAGTTCTTCGGCTTCTTCTTCATCGTCTTCTTCAAATCGTGGTTCTTCGGGTCGTGGTTCTTCGGGATGTGTTGTTTCCATGCAATCTGAATTTGAATCGCGAGAGGATTCAATAGATGGGGCTTTTGTTTGTAGTCCTTGGAACATCACAGCATTATTTGTTCGTGTTGCTAAAAGGGTTTAAACTTTACTACTGTTTTTTTTTTTTTTTTGGGTACTTAAAGCTAGCTTGTCATTTTGATCTGTTATTTTGGGACATGTGTAAAACATATCAAATCAAATCAAATAACTTCTGTTTATAAGCTCCGAGATACACATATTGCAACATGCCTATTAAAACTCGCTGCAGAGTTTGTTTTGGTCTAGATGTCTGACAGTACATGCATAATTATTTCATAAACACATGTAATTCCATCTCAAACTTTTTATCAGAGTTTCCATAAGTGAACTCCCAACACCTGGCGTGATACAGAAGAAAGTTTCACCCGCTACTTTTTTTATTGAGCTTAAATGGGAAGTTTTTTTTTTTTTTTTTATCAGCAAAAATAACTATTTATTAGAAGAGGGGAAAAGAAAAAAAAAAAAGGTTCCAATCAAAGGTTGAAAAATACAAGAGAGGGCAAAGCCATAAACATTTATAGGCCTAAAATGCTTAGATAAAATTATACAAGCACGCGCCTGTGGACCAAAAAGCTCAAATACAATAGTTAAGGGCAAAATCCAAAACAAAGTGGGCTAAGCCCAACCAAAAAAAAACCCTAAACTTAAACTAACTCTTCTTTGCACCAGTAAACAACCATCGTCCAACAATTTTCTGGGAGCCAAAAAGCCATCTCGGATGCTCACCCAAGCCATTAGGCAAGAACCCTACCGCTCGGCAGCGACCACACGCCGGGAGACCTTGACGAAAGATCACTGCTGCTAAAACATTACCTCGCCGTTAAGCTGCAAGTCAGTAGTCTCAACGAAAAACCAACCGATAACCAGGCAGCGGTAGCAACATCCCCCCCCTCCCCCCCCCCCCCCCCCCCCCCCCCCCCCCCCCCACAAAAAAAAAAAAACTCCAGCTTAAATGAGAAGTTAAGAGTTAGTTCAAGTGTTTTCTAAATTATAAAAAGAAAAGATATTCCCTTGATGAGAAAGTGTTGTTCCCATCCCGACGTTTTTATTCTATTTTTGCTGTGGCCTCTTTCATGTCTAATTTGCTAGAAGTGGGGATATCAATAATCATTGTTTTTAGATACGATTGTTGGTTGACATCTCTTCTAATTCGTCAATACTGCAAGAAACTCATTGTGTGGAAGAATCAATATCTCAGCATAAACAGCCCAAAGGCAAATCTTTTGGCACTCGACCTTGTTGTATAAAACTCGCATGCATCTTGATTGCTGATGTAACAACCCGCTCCCGTCTTATAAAATACTGTCCCTTTGGTTGCTCAAATCTCATGGACTTCTCAGTAGGTCACCTATCATTGGATTGCTCCAGAATGAGTACGCTTAAATATGAAGTTCCAATAGATTTTGGTACCCTTACGACTTTTTTAAAATGTGTTATATAAGGAAGATTCATAATTTTATAAATACCACCGAACTTACATTCACTAAGCGATCTGAAACCTTTGACCATCCATCCGAACGTCCCACTGAAATACCATCTCTCGGACGCCAACCTCACAGCTGCCACCACAGCCTAGTTAGGGCGTCACAACCGAGACTCTTTCATAGAATTCTAACAATTTCTCCCGCTCCTCAAAAAGCCCATAAAAATGGAGTCGATGCTCCCACCTCTCCACCAATAGACAAAGGGCCTATTGGGCCTATGGTTATTTTTTGTTTATTTATTTATTTGTTGGCTAATGAAAGTAAACCATTTGGCCTAATTTATTTTTTGGACCCATATATTTCTCAGACTCCGTACGGTGAGGAAAAAGTCGAAATTACCCTTCAAGCGTTGTTGCCCTTTCCCATCAGACTCCGTACGGACAGAGACAATATGGTCATTTGTCCGTCAAAGTCAAACAAATTACTTAATTCATTCGGTCAAACAACACAATAAATAAATTAGTCCAAATGGCATCAACTACTTTTATATTTATTCCAAACATCATAAATAAATAAATAAATCAATCAATCAATAAAAACCGTAGGCCAAATGGACCCAAAGACAAATTAAAGAATAACCAAACCATCTCTACAAATTGCCAGCAACTCTACGATAGTTTCTGAAAGATTATTCATCCTACTATGAAGATATGATATGTTAATTTGCATAATTAAGCTAAGAGTTGAACTGTAGCCTTATTCTCTGGATTCGAATTTGCAAACTTTGGTGAAAGATTTTATATGGAGGAGTACATTCTGTATGAAAATGCAATGAGCTAGCAAACAAGCTAATCAACCCGTTCCATTTTTATGCTATTTCTAAAAAGAATAAATATTATTGTGTAGTATTCTTTATTTTCCTGTAGTATGAGTTTATATAGAGACATCGTCAAAATCATAAATTAAAAAGGTGATGAATGTAAAAGAACCGTGTTACACTTATAGAAAATTTTGTGTCATGCATGACGCAATCACGATGTGGTGTTACCTTTCCTGATCGATAATGTATCTTATAATTGCAGTTGCATAATGCCAATGACCAAGATATCAACTACATATCATACTAAAGAGTTGTTATTGATGTTGTTAGTTTTTGCTACTACAATCGCCGATTGGTGGTATTATTAATTCTCTTCAATCCTCATGATGGTTGGTGATTCCAGAAATGTAAGCTGCTCAACCGACAGGAAACTAAGAGTCACTCTACTGTTAAGGAGGTAAATAAAATTAGAGTGATCGCTTTCATTTCAAAATGTGAGAGTTTCAGGTTGGCCTGGCCTAAGGCCCACGGACCACATGACCCACAAGTTGAGCCAGAATAATAGGCGTTGACTGGACCAGTCCGAAGCCCAGAATAGCAGTTTTATTTTTTTGGAAAATGGGCTATAGCCCAAACCGATAAACCTAATAACAAATCCGTTTGGCTTCAACCTAGGCCTGCTTCTTAAGAAATAGATAGAGCTTTTGTTCCCGCAGATAGAATGACTGGGCGTAAATTACGTAGGCGATGAATCGGGTTGAAAGTAAAAGTCGTTTTGAAACTTGCCAAAATACTCTCAAAACTAATTTACTTGAGTGAGACACGAGGGAGCGGAATTTCGTGGATAGGTGTCAAATCCAACCATCTATGAAGGAACGCAAAAAGCAAAGGGTCTCTGGATCTCTACCAATATTGCTGGGCTACAAAAGCAGAGGGAGTGAACATGATTTGACACGCAGGTAGTTCATGTCGTAAACAATGACTATTCGTCCTTGGTTTACGTGGATCAGTGGCCGAGTTAACGCGTGAAACATTCTTGTCCTATTACGTGTCGTAAAACCAAAACTCAAAAGAATTGACGGTGCGCACAAACAGTAGAGCATGAGGTTAAATTCGATACGATGCATAAAATCTTACCAACCCTTGACATTGAAAACAAAATCTCTCTTTAACGGGAGGTTACTAACTTTGATACGTACAATAGTGTAATATTGCTGTGTCATCGACTCGTACGTGTCATGAAATGTTTGGTAATGACTCAGCTGGGTAGCTTGCGTAACTAGCAACCGGGAAGTAATTAGCATAAATAATATCGAAATGGTCAAGAGGGTGGGGGGAGAGGTGTGCATTCCAAGGTCACACGTGTGAACCGAAACAGCAGGGTGGGGAATGAGAGAGATCACGTGATATCTACTCATATATATGTATTCTTCTCTCTCACTCACCGCCCATGGGAGTCCTTAAGACACGTGCCAAGTGTTAAGGGACTGTTGTAGTGCATGTAATCTGGTCCCCGAGCGAATGGCACGTGCATGCAGCGTAATAATATCTTGACCTTCTCTGTCTCCACTTCAGACAAAGCTTTTGATTTGCTGCTGCATACAGCAACTCCATTGATTTACTCTTCCTAACTTATTATAATTCACAAACCTTTCAACAAACTGAACATTTTTTTTTTTTAGTACTGGGCCGAGCCAGCATCGGGTTTGGGTCGTTAGCTAGGTAAGCCTCGGATAGAAACCTAACGTGGTTCATATATATGGTCTTGCACAACCAACTCTTTTGGCATGCGCATGCTATGTGAACCAGACCAAAGCTGTATCCGACTCGAAAGATCTGGCCAAAGTAGCTACGTTTGTCTCCACGAGTCTGGTGTGTCATACTTGATGTCAAAGATAGCGATAGTTATTTTTGACGTCGTGAAAAATGTGCTCAACAAGTGTTAGTTTAATTATAGTCCAAGTTAAGTCCGATTATAGCAAAAAGTACTGTACATGTTCTTTTTCTTCGACCATGAGCGACGGTGGAACTTGCGAAGTGACTTTATGCCAATGTCTTTGAAGGGCTAATGCATTTTCTTCCAACCTTAGTAATCTCCAACATGCTATAGAGAAAAAGATTGAAGTAGCTATATGGCAAGTTGAATTTAGTAATGAGACCATTATACATAACTAACACAAGATACAGGGTCTCAGTTTTACTCAAACGTTGAGCCCTTGAAATATGGGGTCTTAACCCATTCCAATTTGGTTGAGCAATGGAAACAAAGAAAGAGATTGATGGATCACAAGATTGAACAACTAACACAATAGCTAATATAAAGAAATAAATCACAAACAAATCAGATTGGGTCATATATTGGATTTATCAGTATTTTAAATAGTACTTTTAGATTATTCTTCTAATTCACGAATTGTAAGTTTTAAGAATCGGAGTATTATCAAGTTGACACCGATCAAACAATACTAAATAATTCTTACTTTTGAAGTTCCAGAGAGATTTAATGAAGCAATCAGATTAAGTACAATCATCTGATTTGGTCAAAATAAGCATAAATAGGATTTTAAAAGAATAAAATAATTTCAATTTATAGTATTCTTATTTTATTTTATGTTTGAACCCGACCTTAAGGTCCAAATATTAATTATGAACTATAGTTGAAATATTTCTAGTAATCTGTTTTATATATTTTGTGTTCCAGATACTGGAATAAATATCCGACGAAATAGAACCATCTCTATCAAAAAGGTATAAGGTAGAAAATAAAGAAATTCCGCAGTAAAACTAAGTTGTTCCTAATTAATAAGGTAGAAAATAAATAGTCAAATTAATGGTAGTTGTGGTTTTGGGCAAAATTAAACTCCTAACCTCCAACAAGACAATACAAATGGTGTCAAGTGGGAGATAATGACTACAATAAGGTAGGGGAACAAGTGTGTTTTTCTTTAATCTCTTACGTTGAAGTATTTTATACACAAAAGTCTATGGATACGTACGAAGGTTTCAGAATCTCATTAAACCTAATTTTGGGCCCCACTTGTCTCTTCACAAGAAAACACACACATTTTAGGTCAAAGGATCAAGATAGAAAAACCCTATTGAATCCATAGAATGTGCTTATAAATCATAAAAATTGCTTTAAACTAATAGTAAATACTATGCATGATTATATCTCAGTTTCGGTTATCACAATAATTTATTTTATCATTTTTTATATAAAATTCTAGCTCACCCACTTAAAGCAGATGAAAATTTTCAAACTTTGCTGACACCCTGATCTCACTACAAAAAATAAAAATAGTCGAGTCACAAAACAGTTCCTGTCAGTATTTTGAACTACTGATTGGATCGAATCTTTTCCGGTAATATTTTGAGCTGATTTTTCACGGGTACTTTTAAAAACATGTTTTAAACATATTAAACGGTTCGGATCATTAAAATTTAATCAGGAATAAAGAGTTTAAATGTTGGTTTAATATTAGTCTAAAAAAGTATTGGCTCATGGAGTCTTTTCCTATATATATATATATATATATATATATCTATATATATATATATATATATATATATATATTAGTCCGTAACATACTATAATGTAATATTTTCTGCATGCATGCTAAATAAAACGCGAGATCAAAATGGGTTAAACATGTAACATAATATAATGTAATCACCAGAATATTACTTTGTTATTAGATATATGCTTCCACAAAGCATAGCAAAATACAACTCATCTCTCTCTCTCTCTCTCTCTCTCTCTCTCTCTCTCTCTCTCTCTCTCATATATCCATCCCTTGCGTAGTTACTATACTAATGAAGGCCATGTGGCCTGTGGGAGGTGATCATGGAGTAATAAATAAAAATACAAGGGACCAAACGTGAGGAAGGATTCGTTCTCTGTCCTTTGAAATAATTAAAACACGGTTTCACTGTGGGCAAAATTAAATGAGCGCCTTTCAAATCAATAAGGGAGAGCCAATATCTTTTACAACTGTTTCATATGGGTGTTACTAGCAAGGAGCACCTTAGATATATTACTCTTTTTGCAATTTAGCCCTTTGGGGCTTTTCTCATTTTCCTTTCTTTTTCAATCCTCTTTCTTCGGGCGGTTTCTCGCTACCCCCGTATACATCTTACTCTTTCTTATCAATATTATTATTCTATTTGTCTTTCCAAAAAAATACTTTTATTACATTACTTTAGTAATTGGGCATTAACTCTCGTGCATGGTTTTATAATTTTGTGAAGCATATAATTTTAGTAAATCATCATCAGGCCTGATCATTATTGCTTCTTTTATGATAGGGCAGCCCTTCTTAGAGAAATATGGGTTTATTTTTGACGAGTTGCTTGGAAAGAGTATTCTTCCACCTTTAGGTATTCTCTATTTATACAGTTGTGTCGATTTTTGGTATATGTAATTTAGCCCTCTAAGGTCACTTTGAACTTTTCTTGAGGGTATGACATAAGTTCCTAGGGCCTGTAATCACTCTATAATTTCTTACATTCACATAGGGGTGTCATGTGGACATTGCTTGTACTTTGTTGGTTGGACTAGTCTTCGGATTCACTCTGAGCTAGATAGAGAGAGAGAGAGAGTATTATTCTTTCTTAGTGAGAGAGAATATTATTCTTTCTTAGTCATTAGGTCGTTAGGGCAAACGTGGTTGAATAGTTAGAATATTACACTGACAGGTGTCAATTACCTTCTGACAGGGATAGGGTTAACTATAGATTTTATATAAAGTGATGATAAGTATATGTAGTAATATTAATTGTCAAAAAAAATATTGTTTCACAAATAAGATGAATATTTTATCATCTATAGAGGTTTCACAATAGCATTAACTTTTCTCAGCATCAAAATTGGCAACACTCGCTAGTATTTTTAACTTAGAATTTTTTTTGTTCCTGTGTTGAAGAATCTTGATGTGTTCAGATAAATTTATGAATGATAGTCCATTGCAACCGGAATGAGAAAATCTGTTGTGCATTGCATATAACAGGACATGTGCACTAAAATTACTTCATTTTGACATTCACAATACTAATCGAAAATTTATTCTGTTAGGACCTAACTGTTTGTGTAATATTTTATGCGTCAAAATGATATTGTTTTGATGTACAGCATGCCCGCTGAGCCCAATGTACAGCAGGGGCTCCATTACAACCATACTGCCGACCACTTATATAACCCACCACTTTATAACCCATTTGCACGTTGTCACCCGATGGCACGTCCAACAGTGAGTCAATTTCTAGCAAAAAAATCACAAATTGAAAATTTCTCAGTATAGAAAATGATATATATTCTCATATTACAAACTCCTCGCCTAAATAAAAAAAATATGAAAATAATACTTGAGAGATTTCAAATCCATAAACAAACCAGAAAGAAATTAAACTCTTACCTTTCAGACTTTAACTACTAGATCTACTCTTAGATGTGGTGGTTGTTGGGTCAGTGCAGATCATATTGGAAGGGCCGGGGTTAATTGTCGTGTTATTGTCTATGGTGATGGTGGGAAAGAGGGAAAGAAAATAAATAAAGAGAAGTTATGAGTTAGTGTCTAACTAAACAAGGAATGTATTTGTAAAATGTATGTACTTATTTTAAGAAACAAAGACATATGATTTAATAATCTTGTCCATTGTTTTCATGAATTGTCTTGATCATTTGGCGATAAAATATTATAAGTAGTTATCTATATATTATTTTAGTTTGATATTTGTGTAGTAAAATAAGGTACTTGGTCGAATGGTGTCTAGTTTGTATTTACGTAAACTGAGAATGTGAGCTCATCTTCTAAAAAAAAATAACTAGGTGAAATTTAGTTGATACGTTAATTTGAATAAAAATGAGAGTAAATAAATTAATCTACCACGTGTTAATAGAAAATTCTACCTCTGTATATACGGACACCGAAATTTTACTATGCACATTACAGCATTAAAACGACATCATTTAAGTGCTTATCAAAACGGTATTGTTCATAAAATATATATGTGCGTTGTTCATAAAAAGAGCCCTGGGTCTCTACATATAAACATGATGTTTGTTGTGTTGTGGTATGAATAAAATGATGAGGGGGAAAATCAATCAGAATAACCAATTTACACATGCACACGCACATGTATATTTATATTTATATGTGTGTGTGTGTATATATATATATATATAGAGAGAGAGAGAGAGAGAGAGAGAGAGATACATATAACATAGAAATATTGTTGAAACGATGCCATGATCGTAGGCGTAGAAGCAGGCTGAATAGAGACAAAACTCACCCTTCCAAAATATATGAATTTATCTCTCGGATCCGTAGCTGTTTCCAATTCCGGCCCAACGGGTTCTGTTGGGCCCTTCAATCCAAATGGGGAAGCCCTTAATTACTCTACACAACACCCGGCAAAGCTTAATTTAATCCTACCAAATCCAAACTTTTTCCATTTGACTAATCATCTTCTTTATCAACTTTACATGCGATAAGCTTGAGAGGACAGTCCTTAATCACAATTATTGAGGATCAAATGAAAACATTTTTATAACCTTTGTACACCAACAATGGCATGATTCGATTCACATAAAGTAATTCTATCCGTAACCATATATAATACTACATCTACTCTAAAATATTGTAAGCTTGCCCTTTGTCGAGTTCTGCCCATGAATTCAGCAATAGTTCAAAAGATTAACCTATTTAGGAATCTTCAAATCTATACTTATTTTTAACTCCCTATTAAACACCAATTTTTTGGATAAGCTTTGCTATTTACACAAATTATAAGTTTCATACATAAAGATCTAACTTCATACATTTTGTAGTGTGGCGTGTATGAATCTTGTAAAATATGTAATCGTGTAAACAATGACGTATGCCTACATGAAGTCTTGAAAATTGATCCAAATATTTTTAATTTTGAATATACCTTTTTGTATAGCTTGTATAAGTATGCGATATTAAAGGTGTGCCGTTGTCTACGAATGGTCTACGAACATGCACAACGTTGTCATGTCAAGAAGCGATGAGAGAGAAAAGCTGGGCACGACACATGTCATGTCACGATCAAAACAAGACGTGTCATGACATGTCATTGAGAGCATGCGCAACATGGCATGTCACCGACCGACGAACACATGTCGTTCCCTAACTTATATGGCGTTGCCATGTCAAGACAAAGCATTGCTCTTTCGACATGACACTGCCTATGAACTTGTACGACGTTGATATCATGTCAAGATACAGTGAGAAAAAAAAATTTGAACCCGATATGTCATTTCATAGGTAAAATAAGGCGTGTCATGCTGGACTATTTATGGAAAAATTAATGTAGGATATACTATTTTTTTGCTGCCTAGGCAAATGATATAGTCCAAACAAGATAAAATTAATTGATGAGGCCTTTTAGATTCAAAAGGCCGGTGGGAGGGAGGCATGCATGTGCAAGTGGGATATCATCTATCCTCTATCTGCAGAAGGGGCAAAAAAGAGGCAGAAACCTTCCTCCCACTCCATTTGCCTCCTTTTTCAGCCAGTGGATGCTAAACAAGTGTTCGTGCCAGCACCAAGAAATGCCAATTCCTACCCCCCCTCCTCTTTGGGCCTTTTTCGTTTTTTTTTTTTTTTTATATTTAATATATCTAAGAGTATATAGTCAATTTATGGCATCTCAATTGATCTAAGAGATCAATTTTACCGTTCAATAACAAATAGCCAATTAAAATCAAGACAAAACATTATAGATTAACCCATACTAGTTATAACATCTGAAAGAAAACTTTTAAATTTTCAGACTTTAACCACAAGGACAAACCTTAAAAGTTCTGCTGGCTTTGTTTTTGGCCTACTTTTTTAATTAGCCGCATGCATATTTTCCTTTTCAATATTATGGAACCAATTCATGAACTAATGCTGTCAAGATGCATCATATATACCACAAGGTTTATCGAGCCTCCTCGTGCTAGTTCTCCATATTCGCAAGGAAATAATTCAATATTGTTACTATCTAATAGACTAAGATAGTTGAAAAGTCTTTCTCAATCTAGGAGAACCATAATCGAAAGAGTACATAAGGTCATGGAGCTTCAACTCTTACATAAAGTTCTTGCTAGCTTCGAAAATGCAAACGTTGGAGAAGGTTTTTTACTAATGAATTGATATTCAAAATCATTCCATTCAGCATTCCTTACTCTATTAAAGCACCGAATTTCTAAATTCTCATAGGGTCCGGGATGATAAATTGCAACCAATCAAACAAAAGTAAGCTAGTGATGCATTCATGAATCGTCAAGAGAACTACCTTGTAAAGAGTTTTGCCTAAATGACTCTCCACGTAGAGTTTTTGAAGACCTAAAACAAGGAGTGATGAATGATCTCATGGTCCCTTATTGTTAGTTGTCAAATCACACTAAGCCATTTGAAATTACATAGAGATATATCAAACTATTTGAAATTACATATAGATATATCAAACTATGTCACAAACGATGATAAAATAAGCCTACAACACTTGATAACCGAAAGTTCAATAAGATCAAGAGGCACCGTTTAAGTTAGACGAAGTAAAATACAAAAATTCTCTCCAAATAAACTTTTGAATTATTATTTTTCAATCTTCATCTATTGCTATATACATATATATCTGTATCTATATCTATCAAGAATAAAGGTAGACTTCCTCTTCACTTGAATAACTAGTAACTACTACTACCCCTAGTTTTTTTTTCCCTTCGATATGTAGCACTTAGTACTGTAAATACATGTAACACCCTAACTAAGATTTTCCATATGGTTGACTAATTAATTTGTATTATTCTAATTATTATTTTGATTAAGGGTTTACAGCAATTTGGTGGTCCAATCTAATAATAGTAATTTCAAGTTTAGCTGTCTAAGCTTACCAGAGGGAGGGTAATGGTGAATGACACGTGTAAAGGTGGGACCAAATAAAATGATATTGGGAGTGGTCCCTTATGGGTCATCGTGTCCCCTTTCCTTCCCCCCTCTCTCTTGCTTCCCCACAAACATACACCACCTCCATTCTTTTCTTTCCTTTTTATTAATTAAAATTAATTAATTCTATCGCTTTTGTCGATAAATACTAGTAGTACTATTTCTCTCCTTTTTTTTCCTCTTTCTCTCTCTCCGTAAATTCCTTTCTCTCTCTAAAGATGTTGCTTTCTTCAGTCAACAGACAGGCCAGAGAGAGACCGCCCAAGTCGTCCCATGAAATGCTTCCACTTGCTTCCCTCTGCATTAATATATCCACCACAGTTCATGCATACAGTAGTATCTAGTGGTAATATATTCATCTACAGTAATTATACAGCCATTACCCTCGCACACAGAGAGAGAGGGAGAGGTCCTCGATCCTCGTGCAACATCTCTCTCTCCGTTTCTTTTTCCTGCCTCTATATCTGTGTCAATTCTCAGCCCCTCTTCAATAGCTAGGCATTTACCTCTTCTTCATCGGTTCAAACACCCATCTCTCTCTCTCTCTCTCTCTCTCTAGAAGTGCGCTGTTTTCCAAAGAAAATTACCCATCTCTTTCACGCTCTCTCATGGATTCTTCTTCTCATCAGAACTGGCTTGGATTCTCTCTTTCCAATCACCACCACCTGCCCTCTGATTCTTCCCACCTCTGCCTCTTTGAAGCCTTCAACACAAACCCCCATAGTACTTTCTCTCTCTCTCTCTCTCCATAGAAAAAAGAGCTTATGATCTCCATTTTCAGAATATTTTACATCTATATCTATACGTATGTATGATAAAAGCCCTTCTTTATTTTTTTTAACAGGTGGGGTTGATAGGCAAGTGGAGGATGCAAGCGGTGGTGCAACAGACCTGTCCATATTCACCGGAGGCGGCGGAGGGGGTCCAAAACTCGAGGACTTTCTCGGCGGTGGCAGCTGTAACACAGCCGTCGGAGATACTGATGCTTGCCAGTTTAATGGCGAATCTCCGGAGAATATTTCCGGAACCGAGATATATGACTCGGAGCTGAAAACCATAGCTGCGAGTTTTTTACGCGCGTTTTCTACTGAACAAATTGACGATGCACAGAAGCAGCTGGTGGTGGCGCCTCCTGAGCCGGCGGCGAAGAAGGCCGTTGACACCTTTGGCCAGCGCACCTCTATTTACCGAGGAGTCACCAGGTATAAAAAATAAGCTACTAGCTATATACCTACTCCTGCATATTCTTCCGTTAGAATGACATTTAAGCCCCAATGGCTTTTTTCTAATAGGCATAGGTGGACCGGGAGATATGAAGCTCATCTGTGGGATAACAGCTGCAGGAGGGAAGGGCAAAGTCGGAAAGGAAGGCAAGGTATGGTCTGGTCTTGGAATTTAGGGTTTTTGTTGGTACTGTTGCTACTATGGGCTCGTGAGTTGTAACCCCTTATCCTGTGCCTCAAGATCTGAATCTTTGGTGGTTTTAGTGTGTGCGAGAGAGAGAGAGAGAGAGAGCTAAAAATGGCCGACTGCGAAGATTCTAATGTGGTTTCTTTGTGTTGCATGTACGTGGCACTTGATTGATGGCTGTCTGTATGGATTATTACGAAATCATCTCTCATCATTCTTTTCAGTTTATTTGGGTAAGTTTGTTTGATCGATTATTGGTACGGTCTTTTCATTTCAATCTGTTTATCAAAAGATTCCTCTTAACATTATAGCAAATGTATGATGTTTTTATCCACATGAATGCATGCATGTGTAAATGATCACATGCATCCAAATTTCAGATTCTTCTTGGCTTATTAATTAGTGGCGCCCGTGCATTATTTTAGGTGGTTATGATAAAGAGGATAAAGCAGCTAGAGCTTATGATCTTGCTGCCCTTAAGTACTGGGGTCCCACCACCACTACAAATTTTCCGGTATGTTGCCCGACACTCTCTCTCTCTCTCTCTCTACACGTACATATCCTTATATATCTAACTGTTACGCATATGTGTTCATGTACTGTACATGTTATGTAACCTCGACTTTGAACTTCCAATGCCAGTATATATGACACTATAGTTTGGTATCAGCAAATACCTGACCGTATCATGTTGTTGCCCTTAATCGTTTTTTGGGTGTGTGTGTGAGAGAGAGAGAGAGAGAGAGAGCTTTGTTTTACTGAATGTTCCTTGTGTTGAAGGTATCTAACTACGAGAAGGAACTTGAGGAGATGAAGAACATGACCAGGCAAGAGTTTGTTGCCTCTCTTCGAAGGTAACTACTCTAAACCAGTTTTCTGTCAGACAAGATTTATGCATGCTAGGTTTTCAGTAGCAATAGCAACCCTTTTAGCAGTAATGACTGGTATATAGTGTCGATCCTGATATTTAGGTTGTCCAAGTCCGAGGGCTTGCGGGGTGTACCCGGGGCCGGCACTGCCAGTATAACTTAGCGGGATATTCGGGTATTGAATTCATGGTGGGATCAGATGCAACGGTCGTAAATGTTAAAATTGTTTATGGTGTCACGAGCACTTTAAGCGGACCTAAAATGTCATCATTGGTCCTAGCGGCCGTGGAATGGGCCAAAAATTAAATGCAAAAAAATACATACCACGAAGCATAAGATTATCGAATTGTCGGAGGGGGGTGGTTTTTTTGTTTGTTGAGGATGGATGGTATAATATTTGATGGGTTTTGAGGACTCACGATTCACCATGGGTCGTGTTCATCTTATTGCAGGAAAAGTAGTGGATTTTCTAGAGGAGCTTCTATCTACAGAGGAGTCACAAGGTTAGTTGTTTTGGATATATGATTTTTGTTGTTGGAAATTTACTTTTCTATAGTGGCATTATTTATTTATGATAATTTTTTAGGCACCATCAACATGGTCGTTGGCAGGCAAGAATTGGGAGAGTTGCAGGCAATAAAGATCTCTACCTTGGAACATTCAGTGAGTTCGTTTTCCTTTTCCTCTTTTTCTTTTTTGTTTACTTTGTGCATTAATTCGTGTCCTATGAATATAAAGACCCTATTTGGGCTGTGGTTTTTATGTGTTTATTTATTGAAGTTTTTTTCGTCCTTATTTGAAATTTTTTTGTAATTTTTTGTTTTTCATCAATTTTTTTTGATTTATTGGTTCATCTCAACAAGAGCTTTCAGAAAAGTTATCAATCATCGGCTACATTTGAAAAAAGTTCAGAAAAGACAAAAATAAATAAAAAAACAGAGTTTTTTGTACTTATTCGTCGTCTTTAGTGACTTTTTTTTACCATTTGGACACAATTTTATACTCATTAGATTCCTTTCATCAAGATGGACCAATAAACTACAAAATATTGAGATTTAAACAACAAATACAAAAAAAAATGAATAAAGACAAAAATTATGAATAAATAAAAACTAGAGGCCAAATAGGGCCAAAGTTAGCCATTCTTCATATACCTAAGCTCGAGAGTCACCGGGTTTTCTTGGCCTAGTGTACTGCACCTCCCGCTTATGATATCTACGCCTGGCCAATGTGCTTATTTCACATGCTCTGGTCCCGGTTCTATTTTATTTGAAGGTGGAGGAGGAATCACCACATAAAACCATCTTGTAAAATATTAAGAGTTCGATTGCACGATGCAAATAAACTCGTTCTAAAATAATATGACAGTATCATTTTGCATATCAGAAATAGTATGAAAGAATTCCCTCATTCTAATGTTTTATGAGATGTTGGTATGTTCTGATGGCATTACCATTTAGTTACTTTGTACATTGGAAGAATTTTCCTTGTTCATTGTATCGTTGTGGGATTACTCGCAAAGATTTCTAATGAAAAACTTTTGCATTGCAGCCACCCAAGAAGAAGCTGCGGAGGCCTATGATATTGCGGCGATCAAGTTTCGAGGTTTAAACGCAGTGACTAACTTTGACATGAGCAGATACGATGTCAAGAGCATAGCCAATAGCAATCTTCCCATCGGAGGAATCACTGGAAAATCCAACACTCAATCAGATACGGCTTCTGATAACAAGAGCACCGACGGAGGACGATTGGACGATCGTGATCATCTCTCCTCCGCATCCTCAATGACATTTCCATCGCAGCCACCAAACTCCACACTGAGCTTTGCTCTCCCCATCAAACAAGACACCGTAGATTACTGGTCAATCCTTGGATACCCTACCTCCTCCTCTTCTTTGACATATGCCAAAAACCCTACTACTGCTACTCCTTTATTCCAAGCTTCCATTAACAATGGTAGATCCTACCCGGGTACAACACCATTCAGCATGGACTTGCCTAATAGTACAAGTACCGTTTCAAGCCACAGTAATGGCATATTCAATGGTGGTGGTTACCTACAGCAGCAACAAAGCATTAGTACTTCAAGTGGAATTGCTTTTGCCACACCCATTGCCCTAAATAGCAGCAACAGTTATGAGCAAGGGTCCAGTTATGGCAATTGGGTAGCAGCACCATCTCTTCACTCATTCCAATCTGCCAAGCCAAATCTATCATCGTCTGTGTTTCAGACACCAATTTTTGGCATGGAATGAATGATCATATCTCTCTCTCATGGGGATCAGGAAGTGAAATAAGAGGGAGAGATGAAAAGACTGTTTTAGACATGAATGTGGGTTAGATTTACTTGCATGCATGAAGAGGGTGGTGCGTGGGTCAAAGCTTGGTTTTTGAAATAGATGAGAGATGGAACTGACAAATCATTTCACAGGGAGCCTAAGTGACAGACAGGTTGTACTAACTGATGTTCTTTTGTTAAGGTCATCTTTTCTTTTTCCTCTCTTGTCTTTTTGCTTTTGCTTTCTCTTTTAACTGACATGATTAATAGCTATAGGGGTGTAGTGGGGGAAAGAAAATCTGTGTAATCTATCCATCGGAAATAGTACTAGACTATTAGTAGTGTTCACCATCTCTCTCTCTCTCTCTCTGTGTATTGTTACTAAATTAAAAGTCAAAAAAAAAATCTCATTAAATTTTATCTATTCAAATTTTATGCAGACGTTCTAATCTTATTCTTTATTTTCGTTATTCATTCATAAATTAATGTTTAGTTTAGAGTGAGATAAGCTAATTTGGACAATTTTTATAATTTGCATATAGCTTCTTTAGGCTACTCAAATGTAGTTGGTGAGCAAAGAGAAGTTGAGGTATAAAATGCTTAGTCATAGAACTTATTGCAGTCGGTAGTTAGCTAAGAGAAGTTGAGAGAAGTTGATATAAATCTCTAAATTATATTGAGAGCCCATCGGAGTCAGAAAAGTAGATTGAGCTAGCTATCTTCGCTAACAAGGTTTATTTGCCAATAGACCATCAAATTTAAAAATATTAAATTGTCACATAGACCATTTAAAAAAATTTTGACATTTTTTTTTGGTGATGCTCTTGGTTAGAGATTATGGTATTTGAGATTTTGTTCCGAGGAGATTCTTCTTTTGAATTGGTTATTTTTAATAGATTAGTGCTATACAAATAATTTTATATGCACATATTCGGAGGATATATATAATTGTTCGATGCATTTAAAACTTTATTATTTTATGGGTTAACTCTACATGTATTAGTGCATTTAAAATTGCGTGCATAGAATTTCTCATATTAATAAGAAAGTGTTTGTAGGTGCAAGAAAAGAACTGATCTATTTTTAAAAAGATTTCGCACCACATTTTAAAGAACCTGAAATTGGAGACAAAAGGCATTTAGTCTTAAAATGCAAACGGAATGGAAAAAGCATATTTGTACTCTTAGAGAAAGGTTTAAGGCCCTGTAAGTAATGGGGCCATTTGCCTTTTGACCAAAAAGTGGACATAACAAATTGGCTTTAGAGGTTAGATTTGATTATTAATAATGTACTACATGACAGAAAAACAAAATTCCCCATCTCAGTTGGAACTTTTTGGGTGTTTCTTTAAGATCCTTCTCTTTTTCTTTTTCTTTATGAAAAATAAGTTCATTTTAAGGATTATTGTTTTTATGAAGGTAATTTATATAAACCTCCTTTATCAATCACTTGATTTCACTCATCCCTTTTTATTTTTCAATTGTCCCACTGTACCCCCAGATATTTTCAAATATAACGATCAACCCCTTTTGGATTGACGTACATGAATACTTACCATATTCTTTTCTAACTGCATCAATCCAAAAGGGGTCGATCGTTACATTTGAAAATATCAAGAGATACATTGGGACAATTAAAATATTAAAGGATTTAAGTAAAACTGAGTGATAAATGAAGGTGATTTTAATTATGTAGATTACTCTTTTCTAACTCAAAGTGTTTGAGACCGTTGACGCACACCATAATTAACATCTAAGGGATAAATCCCACAATCTTCTAGTAAAAGACATTTTTTAAGTCAGGACAACATTCAGTAAAAGGGATCATTTTCACAATCTACTAGTTGGAGATTTAATTAAAGTCACAATAATATTTTGTACGGAATGATTTCATAAGAGCTGGTAATCTCTGAGAGATTTCAAAGTTTTTGGGTCACCTGACATGTACCTCGACTAATCTCTAAGGGATAAATCTCACAGTCAACTAGTAGGAGACCTAATTAAAATCAAGATAAAACCCAGTGTAAGGGATCAATTCTATAGTCTATTAGTTTGAGACCTAATTAAAGTCAAGACAAAATTTTATATGAACTAATTCTATAAGAATTAATAACTTTTAAAAAATTTCCAACTTGAAATCTTAGAAAATAGCTATACTCTAAAAACTAGAGAATATTACTATTGAGATTCAATTCAAATCCCTGTCTATTCTTGTCTGTATTGGCACCCTGGGGATGATGACTGTCCCTTGTGTGTACCTTTCGGCGTGTTTATATTAGATTCCCACCCCACCCCACCACTATGCCCTAATCTTTGACCATCCACTACTACTTTGACTCATCAGGCATTGATCATTTGGGCACACATGCACCATAATCTCTACTAATAAATAAATCAAAATTCTATTTAATTAAGAACATGCATTCCTCGATTGTTGAAAATTAATACATTTTTGTGCAAAAACTAGTGACAATTTAGAGCTGTGTGTATGACTTCAGAAAATTTATTGTAGTATTTTGTTGCTTATTCAAATGCCATATTCCATGCGATTAGTATTTCTCACACATCTATTCAAAAGCAAGTGTAGTTGGTTGGTTTCCTCCGAATATTTCTATCTCAGTTAAAATAGATTTACCTAGTTTCAGTTTTTATTTGGTACACTTGCTTTATATCTCTAACACACAATTACGGACATGGTGGGAAGAAAGGATCCATACTTTTGTCTGGCTGATCATTTTACTACCATCTCGCATTCACATCCTTGCTTGATTGCTGTTCGGGGATGTAGTTATTAGATACCTTAATGTTATTTGGTCGTTGGTAACAATGACATGTTTGTGATTTTAGACAATTGGACATGCAACATTTTCTTCAAATAAAACTACAATTAATATGTACACATGACAAAATTGATAATGCTTTATAATAAAAGTGATGAGTTTGTAGAAGTATGATGGTATGTATATTAAGTCACAAAAGAGTGTAAAAAGGGCGATTTTTTTATTTCTTTGATTTCTTATGTTCGAAGAGATCCAACTCGTGTATCAGATCTTTAGTTTCTTTTGCCACTTTTTTTCAAAATTCATACCGAGCTGAATTATTCATATCTCTTTGGTAATGGTTGGTTTAGTTAAGTTTCAAGAATAAAGACTCAAAACTCAATACATGACAACTTCGTTAGTTTTTCGTAGTTCTTGTAATTTTTAGAATATTCTTAGGTTAAAGATTCTATTTTTAATGTACTTTTTTTTTTCTTTGTGAACAATGTGGGGTGTTGTGCTGCTAATTTTATTTAATGTTCTCTTTGCTCAAAAGCAAATAATAATAATAATAGTGGTGTAATTTGAACTTAATTATGATATAGGACCTACATAGTTTTTAACATCTAGTTCATAATAGGAAGAAAGTGGGTTCATATGTATCATGTGGTTTTTGGTGTTAATTAAAGGAAAAGTGTTTTGGTCCCACAAAATTTTTTAAGAAATTTTTCCAAAAATCAAAATGAATGGATTGGATTTAGTACTACTTGAGTGTGTAGGCTTTCAAATCGCAATAAATCCTAACTTTTAATTTTGAATTCGAAGATATTTTCAAGAAAAATTTGTTGGGACAGTAACACTCCTCTAAATTTAAACAACGGCATATGATTATATTGCCAAATGGGAAGCTTATTTATTGGTGGCTCCCTTTACTTTAGTATGTACCTTTTGCTTACTTAAAGTTAGATTTAAAAACACATATCACATATATACATGATCAATTTTGTCGTGTTCCTCCTTGATTGATTAATTACTCCATTTTATTTTTCTTAGATTAAGTCATTTAAAAAGACATATCACATATAATAATGGACTGTTCAATTGACAGTTTGTCATTTTCATTTTATTCTTGGATGTTATACAAAAGACGATTGTTTAATGACAAACTAATTATAATTTTGTCTCTTGGCGTTTTGAAGGCTCTTTTAATGAAAAAATTTGCCCGGCGTATAAATAAATATTTGTTAATGTTCTATTCGTATCATCAGCCGTTACAAAATTTGTCTAGATATTATATGAAAATATCACATACTAGTATGCTAATGAACACATCTTATTCAAAAAAAGAACAATTTAATAACACATGCAATTGAGTGTACTATATGTACCTTTTAATATAGAAACATTTGGTCTATATTTGTCTAAAAGACACACAATGTTATATGTTACTATTTACAAGTTGTTGCAGAGTTAGATATCAAAAATTTAAAATTAATTTGTATTCCCACCATGCCTCCATGCCACGCCACCTAAATAAAACATACCTTGTATGGATATTTTGAATTTCGTAGCGGAAAGGTGTGCTACATATAGAACTGCTACGACAAGCAAGTTCCAAAATTCATAATCGAAAAATAGGGAGGGGCATTTTACATCTTTTTCCAAGTGATTGAACAACTACAAGTATAGTTGCATCTTCATCATTCAAAGAACCTCAAGAAAAAGCTTTTGTTTCTTTTTCCTTCTTATTCATTGTTTTTCTTTCTTTTTTTTAGGGTTTCTATCGAAAACTTAATGTTCTTACCACATTTTTTAGAATGTCAAGGTGGATCCTCTCGAGCCCAAAACTATTGACACGAAAACAGAAAATTGAGATATTATACCAAAATGAAGCAGAAGTTATGTGTTAAGCAAGCACGCAGGCAAGTTATGTATCTAGGCTTACAATCCCAAGTCTGCTAGTATGTCTGTGAACTTACTAAAAGCTAGTTCCACTCCATCGCCAAACGGGTCATCAACTAGGCTTCTAATTTAAGCGAACAATATTGTCGATCTTTCTTCTACGAAATGCGAAACGCTCTGTCTTGCTTTTAGTTCTCTACGAAAATTAAACCACCTATTCAAATTAATTTCAAAAACAAAAAAGAAAGAGAAAAAACAAGAAAGGGTCCCCAAGCACAGCACATGGCATTCCCTGAAAAAGGCTACGTTTTTAAATGCAAACAAAAAGCATTAGTCAAAGGTAATATACTAGCACTATATACTACTCCTGCAAAAAGATCACAACCCTTTTCTTTTCCTTATTTACCCCCTCCTCTTTCAACTTGCTGGAGAGAGGGGACCTTAGCTTATTCCTTTTACCAATATTATTTATTTTTCCATGGAGTTCAGTCTCAATCCATGTTCCCCTTTTGTTTGCCCCCTTATACTATTCATGTCGGCCACACCCCCTTTCCTTCCACCTCATGCTTCCTCTCCCTGTATATTTTTTTTAGATCCTTTATTGTACTGTACATTTCAAAATTGTGGATTATATAGAGGACTGCGTTGAGCGCATGTACCGTGATATTTGAGAAAGCCATGTTGTGCACTCCGATGTTTGGACCAACCGTCTCGTGCACCACACATAGAATAACCGCCTAGTGCATAATGAATGTAGAAATAACCGTCCATACCTCTTATGTCATGCATAATGCATCGAGTGTTAGGTCGAATTCCATGCTACCGTACCGAGCCACATGTTGACTATGTAGATATACGAAAGCTGAAGTACCATGATCGTGCCAATCACACTCTATTCGACTTGGCCCACAAGTTGGTCGTGCGTCTTGAGGAATACGCATCTCGCGGCACCTTCTCCATAGCCCAATGTACCGGAGCAAACTAGGCCGATGACTCATTGTAGTAAGGGAAGGATTGAGTCTTCGATCATCCTTCGATCTGGCTGTTGCCAAATCCAATCTAAATTCACTTGCCTAATGTCTCGCAAGTCCGGCCTACTACAACATATATGAGATGGATCGGCCATTGAATATTGTTGGCTATTTAGTATTCATTCGTGTTGATACAAGAAACAACGTGGTATATCGTAGCCGTTCATTTTCTAAAAATAATGTTTGTTAAATTGTGGCTATTAGCGAGTCTTACATTGCCTATATTGATTCTCATTTCTCCTTATATGCCTTGTGCAACTCTTACCTTACAAACTGATTTTCAAGATTAAATTAAGCCTGTGGGTTTATAATATGATATCACAGCAGGGTCCGTTATATACTCATTACGCACGCAAATCCTCTTGTCTAACCTTCCACCATCCTTACATATGCAATCCACGCTTCGCTTGAGGGAGAATGTTAGCGAGTCCAACATCGCCTATGTAGGTTCTCCTTCTTTTACTTATAAATTTTCGACAACTCTTATCTTACAAGTCGGTATTGAAGGTTAAGTTAGGCCCATAAATTTATAGCAGTGGCATCGGCATCAATGATGTTTGATCAACTTAATCTTTATAATGGATGATTAGGAATATAGATGAGTCCTAGCAAATTAAATGACTCGAGCCATAAAGATGAGCTCTCGACAAGTTTTTAGCTAAATTCATTCATTCTCATTTAAAGAGAGTAAAACATTACTTTTACTCTTATTGGTGGAGAGGATGTTTGTCTTATTTGTGCAAGGTAATTTTTAGTAAAAGTGAGATTAACTCACTCCCTCTCAACTAAAAAGTGAAAGTAATATTCATCCAATAGTGAACAAAATCAAATTCATCCCTCCATAGGCCAATATTAAAAGAAATTGCGCGATGCAGTTCACGATTTCAACTGCAGACAACTCGATCTTATACTTCCCAGTTCCCACATAAAAAAACACTCTCTCTCTCTCTCTCTCTCTCTCTCTCTCTCTGTGTGGCTTTTTTGCTTTTAAGTGATGAGTTGCTTTGACTGAGGAGTAGCTCAATGAGTAACTTAACAAACAAAACAAGTGTTTGATAGGATTATTTAATGATGAAAGGATTAGAGTTTTGCCGTCTAAGAAGTGAACACGAGATCGTGAATCAAGGACAAAATTATACCCATCAACTCAATTCAGCTTATCTCTTTCTAAACTTATCTCTTTTGTCTTTTTGTTTAAATTTCTCTCTCTACTTTTTTTTTTACTGTGCTCTGGAGAGTGTAATAATTTATTATAATCATTTAGTAATGAGGCTGCACGTTCTTGTTGACTGGGGGAGCTTCCCGCGAAGCGTGCGGTTGAATATGTAGTAAATTATTTGCATTCTACTTGCATTACTTTAATCTTCCTTTGTAATCACTCATCATGCTTATATATATATATATATATATATATATATATATATATATATATGTATATGGGCATATAAAACTCTATTTCTGTACAAAGAGAAGGAGTGTAACATAATTGAGATTTGAAGTAAAAGTCACGAGTTAAGTTATTACCAACTTCAATAATTTTTACATCTCTAATATATATATATATATATATATATATATATATATATGTATATGGGCATATAAAACTCTATTTCTGTACAAAGAGAAGGAGTGTAACATAATTGAGATTTGAAGTAAAAGTCACGAGTTAAGTTATTACCAACTTCAATAATTTTTACATCTCTAATACCGATTAAGCACCTTCAAAAACTCAAAGGGCTTCCACCTTCCTTCCAAAGGAAGGGATTAGATTCGAACCTAGCTATCATAACTTTCTTTTTCGTTCTGGACATATAGAAGAGAATCCATCTTAATTTTATCAAGCTGTAGCCACTCGGAAACCCATGGATTGAGTCACGCTCGGTGCCACAAAAATATTTGAGAACTACAATGGGTGGAAATGTATTTGATTCTTTGTATTAAATAAGTATTGCATGCATGATCTAATTACTCAAGGCAAGCATGTTGTAGGGTCCGTTTAAGTACATGACTTGTTGGGCCTTCAAAACGAGATATATGTTGAACAAATGTCCTGACTATGGAAAAACCTTCATAGCTCGAACTGAAAAACAATTTGCATGTCTTTACCAGAATAAGTAAATGAAAACTATACTGTCAAATAAAAGGGAGCAGATGAGGAGCAACTCGGGCCGAATTTGATACATTCATAAAAAGAACATCGACAATACGTATCTCATAATATTTCATCTGAACATGACTTGAGAATATAGTGAGTTGGTAGTATTAGTTTGTATAGTCAACGCCAAGGGAGGAACTACATGGAGACTACGGGAGGCCCGAACCCCCCCAAAAATTTTTAAAAAATTTAAGACTTGGATATAAATTTTGAAAATTATAAAATCTAGCTTCGCACCTGGTCAACACAGTCTGACCTAGACTTAGTAGTGTCACCTGCAAAAGCCAAGACATAGCTAAATATATACTGTGATCATGAACTGCAACAAAGAAAAAAAATAAAAGGCCGCAGAGGGACGGAGGGGATTCGCTACCTTGTTTAAAATCGAAAACGAAATTTACAGATTTATACATTGGGCAACCAAAAGATTTGTCACTGATTTTGTTGATGAACCAACTACAAAGTCCACAAGAATCTTGACAATGAAATTGAGCATCCAATGTTGCATGATAAGTTGGGCTACGTCAAAAAAATATACATGACTAGGTTGAATTTACATGGGCCAATAAACTTGGGCCTGTCGGAGAGAGCTCCAAAATCAAGCAACACATTGGGTTGGATAACTGGACACATCGTACTAGCCCAATCTCAACTGACATGGATTGGGTTAGCATGGAATAATTCAGTTGTTTCTTCTAAGTTTCAATTGTTCGTTAAGCTACTACGTACGCATGGACACGATAGAAGTGATTTGAACATTTTACTTTTGACGGCTTCACAACAATTTCAATATATATATATATAAAATGAGTCCATTGTCGTTCACTGCAGTTCGAAAACCCTCTTATTGATTTCCAAGACCTGACAAAAAAAGAATAGGACAAAAGAGTGTAGGATTGGCATGGGTTGCAAGTGGGTTGTCTCAACTCCCAACTCATCTGGAGAGCAATTTCGACTCCTGTGTTGAAGATTTACTAGTTGATTCAAGATATGACTAATTTACCCCATTTGATTATTTGGGGTGGAAATTTGATAAAAATCTGCTAAGTGCTATCAATTATTATGGAGCGAGTTCATATAAGGATTTACTCGGCCGGCTTTAGTTGAATCCTTGTCAGCTGGAATGTGAGATTTATTCTTAAGAAATTAGTTGAAGTGTGTGTAAACTTATCTGGACATATTAATATTAGAAAAACTCTCCAAGGTCAATAATTGGAAGGTAGAGTTTGAATTTTAGTACTAGCTAATCAAATGGGGGGAAGCCACATATCCAATAATCCAAAGGCATTTTCTAGTTGGATGAAGTGATTACCGAAAGTTGACTTGAATATAAAGAGGCAATTATTAATACTTTAATCTCTCCATAATCTTTAGATTATCTCAAAACTTTATTCTAGATACATTTGAAACAGAAATTATATTTCTCTAAAGATTAATCGAAACGAACGCTAGATTTAACTTGAGCATCTAATCCAAACACCAATTAATTAAAACGCATAAAAAATATCCAATGTCTTGTCCAAGACTCTGTTAGCAATTGGACGTGACTACACCATCAGGGTTTGTACGTAGTCTAGTGCAAAATAGTTTACTGTGACTAGGTAAAAGGGGTTTTCATACATGCCACCAAATTAACTAAAATGAGAAGGAGAAAGCATTTCCAAATTCATAACAAAAGGAAGGGTCCCCTAAAGGAAAAACCCACTGAATGAGATACGGCGGCCACAAGTGTATATACTATACATATATAAAACCAATTCAGTTTCCATTGACAGTGGGGTTCGGCCATTTTGAGGTGAAAAAGAAAAAAGAGCAGCTGGAATTTTGACTAGAAAGAGTTGGGGTGGGGATTGAAGATCCATTACTGACTGGAAGGCTGTTCATGCAGATAATATACACGTAAATATATATATGTAATTTTTAGATAAAGCTGCTGAAAAGGTGATATAGGCAAAGTGGTGGTTGTAAAGTGATATGGTAATGTTGACACATTTGAGAAAGAGATAGGAGACATTTGAATTATTTCCTCTAAGGGCATGCAGTAGTGCAATACACCCCACCCTTGCACATCATCTTAATAATGGAAGTTGGCCAACCTTTTGTCATAGAAATAACTATTTTATGTTGGTTTCTCAATTGATTTCGCCAGCCAATTGTTAGTCTCTCAACTATTGAACATCTAAGACATGGGGATATATATATATATATATATATATATATAATGTGGAAGCTAAAATTTAGTGAATTTCTCTCAATTATTCGAATCGAATTTCTCTTTGTTTGAGCTGTAAAACAAAGCACTCAATTACTTCTGATTGACTGAAAGTAGTCGGAGAACACTCCGATGCTTAAATTGGTTCCGAAAATAAAATTGTTAACTGAAATTTTTAGAGTGAATGATTACGCGTACCTTGTATTTAGTGTCGTTCTACCTTATAAAGAGGATAGCCACGTAACACGACACCCAAGAATGCATGTCACGTACGTTGTGGGCCGCCTTATCTGGTGCAACTATCACGTGCACCATGTTAGTATGCACATGATGACAATCATGCCCTCGTGTTTGATAACTGTTTATCCCCTGCGATCTTGCAAATAACCGCTCATGATGGACATCACGTCCCACTTTTATGGCCTATATTCCAATTTGAGCAAAATTTTATGCACTTTTAGTAATATATACAAAAAATCACAGAAAACATATCATATACTAGAAATTGTCAATAAGCTATTCTATGTTACGTGATTCGGGTGGTATGGATGCAAGTAACACTCTGAATTTTTATAGGATACACAAACATTATGAGTTATATGAGGTTAAATTTCAACGTACTGTTGAAGAAAATAACAGATCAATCTGTTGCGTGCTAGTACTACTCGTACCTTTGTCGGGTGGTGTATGTCGATACAAAGAATTTTATTCCAAGAATATTGGACAGACACCAAACACGAGAATCTTGTTGTGCAACAGAATCCCTGGCCACCATGGCACCCGAGATACAAAGAGCTTTACTTGCCCATATGAAATTAAACATTACTGGTTAGAGATAGAATGCAACATATATACAGCAAAACATATGTATCATGTGTATCTATCATTGTCACTAAACAGCACTTAAGAAATTCATCATGTCCAACAGCACTGGA
The DNA here is from genome assembly GCA_019985065.2 of Arctostaphylos glauca. Lineage (NCBI taxonomy): Eukaryota > Viridiplantae > Streptophyta > Magnoliopsida > Ericales > Ericaceae > Arctostaphylos > Arctostaphylos glauca. The sequence goes on along the minus strand of JAHSPW020000011.1, from coordinate 29,064,505 downwards.
ACGATTTATTTTCTATATCTTGAAAGCAATAAATTACAATAGATTTGGACGTATCATCTTGTGGAGGTGCTACTATTTAATGTCTCAATTATTGAGGGATGGAACAAATTGGAGAGAGAGAGAGAGAGAGAGAGAGAGGGCCCAATGAGATTGTAAAGGTGTAAAAAGGGTGGTTGTCTAACCATCGTTTTAGTTGATAAAATCCTACCTTATCTTTATATACTTTTCTTGCAGACTATAATTGTCTTTGCAAAAGATGGTGACTTTTGAAATAGGACAATTTTTTCTTATGTTAATAGATGTACATAATTCTTTGAAGGATGCATCACCCTCTTCTTTCTTTTTTGTCTTTCCACAAAATGTAATGTAATCCAATCCAATCCAGTCCGATTTTTATTTTTTAACATCTGAATGTCTAGATCAATTTATGCCTTCAACGATTAGTTCATTGATCTTGAAATTAAAGAACAAACAAACTTTCAGTAGTCTCTGTGGAGTCTTTCAACCGGATGATCGTCTGAGATCCAAAATGTTGCCAAAGAAAGAACTATTGAGTGTTGTCCAGACTTGTCAGCTGAAAAGTCATCTGATGCTTAAATCAATCTGTGAAGCAAAAGAATAATAAAAAAGTAGTACTATTAATTGGGATAAAAAGAATAGAAATCGTACTTTTTGCCCTTTGTTACCCTTTATTACCGGACCTAATTTGGCTCTAAGCTAACATGTGCGGAGTACGTTCTCAATGACATCAGAAATAACTGTCACTATTCCCTAACATCATGAATGATGCATTCGATGCTAGGTCGGATGACACATGTCAAGGCCGCGTGGAGAATATGTGAAAATGGACATAACTACGTCAGCCAGGGCTTTCGGATCGGGTACCGTTTCGACCCAATCAACATGTCACCTCTCACTAAGTAAGCTGAATATTGCTCAAGACCATACAAACTATATATGTTGAGTTTCGGTCCAACTCATTAAACTTGTTTGTTTAGTGATTCATGCCCAACTAACGATCTAGATCCAATATCGATCGGGCCCACTACTACAACTACATTCCTTATTTGATTGGTGATTGGAATCCAATCCGTGAATCCACATGCACTCAAAGAAGTGCTTAAAGCTATTATCGGAGTGCCATAGATACATCCTTCCTAAACAAGCCTACAAGTAGTACATCAATGCCTAAACGTAAGCCTAAAGATTCCATTTTCAGAGTCTTGACGTGTCTTCCACTGAATATGTTCTTTTTGGAAATTATTTCTTCTTACGGAAAAAGGTGGTGCTCTGAGAATTCACACTTCACTTAGCTAGTTGAGATAGATAGATATGCAACACATCATGGTGCAATGGAGGATTTGTTGGTACTCTTAGTACGTAAAACTGACTATAGCATATATAATATACAATATTTGTTTGCTAATTATCAAGAAGCGTGCATTTTAAGTATTTTGACTCACTAATTAATAAGTATGAGAAAATTACGGATAGTGTAACACATAAAATACAAGTTGAATAGATCAAATGACGGAGCGTTTCAAGAGCAATGTGTGATTGCAGGACATCGAACTTATTGAAACAAAATTTTTACCGTAGTATTATACAGTCAATCATACTTTATGGCACGAAGTGTATTACTAAAAAATAATATGCCGATAAATAAGTATTACTGAAATGAAAATATTGAGATAGATATGTAGTAAAACTTTACAAGATACAATTAGGGAACGACAACATGACTATAGCATATATAATATATTGAAAATTGGTCAATGTGGTCGTTAGGAGGAGTAGACCAAAACTGACTTTATGAGCAAGTTCAAAATGATCGAAGTTTTTCAAGTATCATGTAATATGACGCTCTCGAAAAAATTGATTAAAGAAAATGCATTGATATTTCTACCTTCTCACCCAAGACAAGGCTAAGGCATTTATAGTCTTACCAACCGTAGTCAGTTAGAAAAGGCTTACGACCATGTCAATTGGAGGTTTCTAGAATATATTCTTAGAAGAATGTGATTCGGGATGAGTGAAAAAAAAAAAAGATATCATACGTATAGCTACCTTTTCCTCTACAAAAATTTTCGTTCGCCAATGGCCATTCATGCACTCCTCTCCTTCACACTCAATTCACTTTTATTTTTATTTGGCATTCTCACCACGTCCCAGACGAATTTTCTGTACCTATTGAGCTGAGAAGAAGAGTCAAACGGATCTGAGAGTCCATGGGCTTCTGGAGTGAATTCGATCTTGCTTACCTTCTCTTTTTCTTTTCTTATTTTTGGGTACTTAGAGTGTTATTGCTTACCTTCTCTTTTCTTGTACCTTCTCTTTTCTTTCCATTACAAGCAAAGCGAAAAGGCCAGTGACAAGATCCACTTTCGCTTTGCTTTTTCTCCAATTTGCAGAAATATTTTTACTGTCAACACACTAGTTCTTCTTTTGGCATAAACATCTACAATAGATTTAGTAAACTTGACAAGATTTCCTTTATGATCACTCCATAAGACAAAGTTCAAAAAGAATAGAGTTCCCCACAAGGAAGCCATCTGATCCATCGATACTACCAAAAAGTTTGATGCGCTCGGAATCACATATTAGATCACTCCATATCAATAACACCTAATCTATGCCAATTTTGGTGGATATTAGGCGACCTCAATTAATTAGAATCTAAAGCACGATTTGGTTGGTTGGTAATATATAATGATTTTGGCATTCCCGTGATGGACACTAATTATTACACCTTTCACATCACCATTCTGGCTTTGTTTGTTTTCATGGAGACAAGCTACTTGATGAGGTTAGGAACATTAAAAAATAAATAATCAATTTTCATTCAAATATTGATTTATTAATCTCATATTTTGATGTATATCATGTTATGTTTTGTGGCAATTAAAACCACAACATAATTATCAAGATATTAGATTTATGATTTTGCACTTTCTTAGATTTCGGGATTGAATTTTTTTTAAATATTATTAATTCTTCTGGATTAAATTATACGTCATTTTGCTCCATTTTAATCGACTCTTAGTATACATGATATGACGAATTCAATAGAGCTTTATTAAGAAACCAATTATTGTGATCAAACACGGCCATTTAAATATTTTATTTGACAACTTTATTTTGTGGGCTCCCAATCAGAATACTGCTTTGCGTAAATCTTCAAGTCTTCTATGAGATGTATCAAGCATATGTTATTTTTTATGACCAGTTAAAAAGTTGTACTATATTGAAAATTAGAATTAATTTGACTAAATCAAATGGTGGTCATTTATTTACATGATGCAAATATCACGCCGGTTGTAGAGTTTTTTAACATTAACTTGTTTTTTTTTCTTTTTAGAAAATAAATATCCCATTATGTCCCAATTATTTAATTTAAAAACTCTCTCATTTTTTGTCCTATCGTACTAAGCATAAAAGAAATAGTTAAACTTCAAATCCGGCTCTTTCTTTCTCGCGCAATCAATCTTTTTTCAATGGTAAATAATTCTTTTTTGGATACAACATTCTTTCTCTTTTTCTCCGTCAAAAACATCCAATTGTGTAGTCCATAGCATTTTTAGGATGATATAATGATGTAGAGCGATAGTGTAGAACCATATAAAAAAATCAACAAAAAAATCGAGTGGGAAGTTGAAGGATTCACTAAATCGCACACCATTCACTTTATTTGTCTTAACAAAATGCATTGAATTTTTCGTCCTTCAATATTTTGTTTCAAATTATTCACCAAAAAGATTATTATGTATTAATTTACATATATACAATCAACAAGGGCTCTGAATTTTTTAAATAAAAAAGAGTAGGCAAATAGATTATTCCTCAAATTGGTAGTAATAGTTATAATTAGTTGAATACTCATACATATGTATGCTTGCTAACTCATTGGCCATATATAGCCGGACACGAGATTTTGTTTGTGCGCAACAAGGTGTACTATACGCATTAAAACGATACCATTTTGACCACCACAAACTACTCGAATACTGTTCAAATGTTTGAATAACCTTTTAGTGATCAAAACTGTAAAGGGGTGAATTTTCTCAATCAGGACGGAAAGCCAAGAGCTCACTATCCAGCTGAAACAAGCTTTCAATGTAAATGGACTTGTGATCTGCAAAACACTAATAAATCATCAAAGAGCTCTCTACCGCTGTGGCAGGAAGACACTCCGATGATTAAGTTAGACAAAAGTTCACAGAATGAACAATAACTCAAGCCAATATTCTCTATTAGCAAGTGAAATTATGCACTAGTTAAAACAATACCTTTTTCTGTTGATGTGAGGCTTTATTTATAGACTTTTCTTTAATTTTAATTCTCTTAGGATTCTGATTGGAGTAGAGTGTCTTCTGATTGGCCACTAATGAGATAACTCTCTATCAAGCAGTTATCTTCTATCGTTAAAGTTTTATTCAATTAATACTTCTCATATTAATCAAACTGGCCGTGGATTTCTCATGTATATCTGTTAGAATTGTATCCCGACTTATTTGGGATTTTATCTTATCTCGGAGTAACAGCTACGCATCACCTTTCTCTGGTTGATGGTGTTCTTGGGCCGTTGTTCTATGGTCGGCAAGACGTGGGGCCGCCTTTCTCAGGTCGGCTGATTGCCAGACTGTCTTTTTCAGATCGGCTAACTAAATATTTGACCTTCTCGGCCCGACTAAAGTACGGATAACACTCCTTATGTCGGCTATACCCTCACGTGATCGGCACATGTGTCCTGAGGTATCTTCTATCTGGTGCCGAACTGAATCTTTTGTTAGAGGAGATAAATGTATTTTCTCACTTATATTTTTTCCCTCATCAAAAACATTACTATTTTACCGCACAACAAACTTCACAATTAATCATCATATAAAAAATGATTGGACATACAAAACATCGATTTTTTTTTTTTTTTGTAAAATTCCTTCAATCTTACGACACCTATCTTGTAAAATGGTTGAATATTCATGCTTATAACTAACTACTATATGATAACATTACATAATATGTGTTAACCGCAAGAAACACATGTATAATGTCATGCGCTATACACAATAGGATTATCGAATCAGATAGCTAGGCAAATGAGCAGTAATATTCTATGTGGTTTTGGTTGATTTTAAAAGTTATTCCTAGGTTGTGCTTTTGATCATGAACCATATTATTTTAACTTAACTTAATTTTGTCATATTCCATCACAGAATCCCACCCTTGTGAATGGACAAAGCAGCTGCTCTTATTTTATGAGTGCAGGCAGGCATTTATTTTATTTATGTTGCTGCCATCAATTATGTATTGTATATTTATTTGGAAGTTAAAGACAATTGGTATTAGTTAATATTTCGTAAGTTTTTTGTGTAGTTTAATGTCAATATTTTTGTGTTTCTTTATTTGTCTCGACGAGAGAAATTAGAAAAGTATAATCATATAGTTGAAATTTAAAAAAAAAATTAAATGAGACAACGTTAAAGATACCAAACCAGTTAAAAAAAAAAAAGTCTTTTTGGACTTTTTCGTCTTTAATAATTTTTTTGAGACTTTTGTTCATATTTTTTATTTTTTAAATTTATGAATAAAATTAATTCAAAAAAACACAAATTTAATATAATTAAAAAATGGTAACATCAATATGGAATAATTTTGAGAAAAAATAGGCCAACATATATTAGATGAGAGGATCTTGATGGAGGTGGGTGAGGTGAAAACAGAAGCAGCCGTTTTTGCCGCTGTTGCTAATGGTACTTTTTCTTTATCCGATTATCTTTCTGCGCCTCTCCTCTTCTCCTTGTCCCTTTCTCTCTCTAGAATCCTCGAATCTCTCCTTTCCCTGCTTCGGGTCCTGAAAAGCCCACGTTGAGGACCCATCTTACTAGTCATGGATTCGATCCTAGTGGCTGAATTTCTAGCGTCTCTTCTTGGTATTTGTATTCCATTCTCTCTCTCTCACTCTCATATGCTCTCATTGTTTACATATATAACACTCACACCCATATATGTCCCATATCTTTTTCACTTAGCTCTTTACATTGTATTCCTGATTTGTCTATTACAGATACAGCAAAAGTTGGAGCTTTGATGGTAATGTGGTGGGCATAGTGGTTACATATTGACCCACAGCTATGGATTCTTCTCCTTTCGAGGGTAACCTCTGCTTTTTTGTTGTTTTTTCCTCGGTTTGTTGTTTTGCTTTTATTGGTTGTTATTGTTAATGCAGTTCGATGGTAAACATAGCTTGTGTTTTCCATATTGATGGGCGAAGGGTTGAAAATCTTTTGAAGGTCTTTATTTTCCTGTTACACCAGAAGGCTTGAATTTATCTGCATATCAGATCATACTGCATGAGTTTTGTTTTAGTTCGTGATTTCAGGCTTCTATCATCATGGATTTGTGTCTCTTTTTTTTTCTCTTTGATGGGTTGATTGAGGTGCTATCGGCCTCCTTTTCAGGTAGATTTTAGGTTCTAAAATTGCCCTTCCTCTCTGGAATTAACAATTTGGTAATCTTAACCAAGTTCTTATGGTTTGGTAAATTTAGTCAGGAGTTGGTTTTACATCATTATTTTCTCTTCTTATGAACCTCCTATGTGTTATCATATTCGGAATTGTTGCTTGTGGGAAGAAATAAGCTTACACTGGATCGGGGTTTTCTGGGGCCGGTGGCATTGTAAAGTCAAACGAAGTACGATTTCAGGCTTCTTTAATATGTTGGAAACTTGTCCATATAATGGCTCCTTTGCCTGATCTTAGGGGACTGCCTACAATAAACTGACTCTATTTGATGATGTGGGAATCTCTTTTGGCACCGCAAGCCAATCATTAGTCTATTTTTTATGTTGTTTATGGTTGCCAGAGAAATGGAAAAAGACATACGATAGGAAATGTAAAATAACTCCCATAATTGTACTGCAATGGAGAATAATCAGTTAAAAATCCTTGCTTGCTTTACATCTTTTTTTCTGGTTCGTACTTTCTGATATAATAGGAAGAAAGACTTCGTCTTTAGACGGAAAAGAGATGTACAGTTTGAGGATTTAAAAGTCTGAGGTTCAGCGTTCTTGTTCTTGTTCTCTCTATTTTCTCTTTATGATTCCTTCCTGTATGTGGGCAAGTGTCTAGGGAAATTTGCGTTGATCTGCTGGACGCATCCTTTAGAGCTACTATCATATTGTGGTAATTCTGTATCATCTGGCCCCAGGAGTTGTACTTGATCCATCAAAGTGCAGTAAGTTGAGTATGGAGGAAAAGAGAGAACTTGTTTATGAGCTGTCAAAGTGGTCGCATGGTGCACCTGAAATGCTACAATCGTGGAGCCGACAGGATATTTTGCAGATACTGTGTGCAGAAATGGGGAAAGAAAGGAAATATACAGGCTTGACAAAGTTGAAAATCATCGAGCACCTATTAAAGATCGTAGCTGAGAAGAAATCTCAGGGGAAGGACACTGCCAAAAACCCTGATCCACAGTGTTCACCTTCAGTTGAGCAAAGTGCTTCCAAACGGCAGAGGAAAACTGATCACCCTAGTCGGCTTCCTGTTACTGTAAACAATATTCTGGACAATAGTGGAAGTGATACTATATACTGCAAAAACTCAGCTTGCAAAGCTAAATTGCATGAAAAGGATGTATTTTGCAAGAGGTGCTCGTGCTGTATCTGTTGTCAATACGATGACAATAAGGACCCTAGCTTGTGGTTAACTTGCTGCTCAGAGCCTCCGTATCAAGGCCATGCATGTGGCATATCATGCCATTTGGAATGTGCTTTAAGGCATACAAGATCTGGCATTGCAAAGGAAGGGATGGACGGAACTTTCTCTTGTGTGTATTGCGGGAAGCTCAATGATCTGCTTGGGTAAATTCTGACCCGTTCTCCGTCCTTTACATCATTCTTCTTCCTAGTGCTTTGATGGATGTGCCAGTTGCCACATCTTAAAAGTTCTATGATGTGATCGCTTTTTGCATTCTCAAATCCTTATATTCTTTTCAATTGCCGGGCTGGAAATTAACAGGTTTTTATTCATTCTGTGCTATATAACCTCTAACGATTTAAGATATTTTGCCATCTGGGACTGGGTGTGTGGTGTCGTTTATGTCCTTCTTGAAAGCTAACATGAATGGGGATTAGTCTAATCTGTTTATTTGGTAATTAGAATGCGTCTATTACTTCTCACTGTTTCTTTAAACTTTGTCATTGTTGTATGTCTTTCGTTTTACCTAACACTAGGTTGTGTACTGTTCTTCTCTTTTCTAGAGGCTGCCATCACTAAAACAAATTGAAAACTGAGTGTATGTACCCCTTGATTTCAGTTTGGGATGACTGGGTTAAAAAGGCTATGGTGTTTCAGAGGTTTTGTTCAGATGCCAGGGAGGAGTTGAAGTCGAGACCTACGTCTAGCCTGCAACGATCTCCACTTGGCCCTAGAAGAGCTGTAGCCTCTAGCCTGTAGGGTTCTTCAGCTAACAATGAAAGATTGTGACTTGGAGATCAAACCAACCTTTTTGTGAATATGTGCTGTATTTTTCTGAGGCAAAGAAATATACAAAGGAGTTTGCTCTTTGTTGTCAATTAGGCAGCTTGTATTGCAAGTTTTAACAACTCAGTGGTTGCCAACCCAGTTGATAAGTTTGTCACGTGGGAGAGGATCAATTCTTATCAAACAGCTGGGACAAATCTGTCTGAAGTTGAATACTTCGTGTTTGGAATTGATCGAATTATTGATCTTTTTTCTCTAGCTGGACAGATAATTTAGGAGAGAAACTAGAAACACTCTCATTGAATTATCGTATTCGAATTTCTGCAGATGCTGGAGAAAGCAACTTATCACAGCGAAGGAGACCAGGCGGGTCGATATATTGTGCTATCGGGTCTCCTTGAGCCAGAAGCTTCTTGGTGGTACCAAATATTACCAAAACCTTAAAGAAATTGTTGATGGTGCAGTGAAGAAGCTTGAAGAAGATGTGGGTCCTTTAACCGGTTTACCCGTGAAGAACGCAAGGGGTATCGTCAACAGGCTTTCCTCAGGTCCAGAGGTTCAAAGACTCTGTTGTTTTGCAGTAGAGGCCCTGGATTCGATGCTTTCAAAAAGTCTTTGCCATGTGCCATCCAATTATCAGAGTCAAGGTCAGCTTTATCATTGCAATTGTACTGGTAATGGTTTTTTCTCCAGTTATAAACGTCTTATCTCTTTTTTTCTTTCTGTGGTGAACGAGTACGACAATTCAAAGCAAGTAGAATCGTTGAACTGTTAACGGAAGTTTAATATTTGCAGAATCCACTTTGATAGCTTCAAATTTAGTCCAGTTCAGAGACGTGTGCACTTCATCTGTTACTTTGGTATTGGGTTCTAAAGCCCCGACACTGGGGAATGTTGGGGGTTATACCTTGTGGCACCGTAAAGCTGAAGATGGGGACTACCCAGTAGAGCCGACCTGTACATTGTTTACGCCAAATATGAGGTTTTTGCTGTCTGGTCTGAGTCCAGCAACAGAATATGTTGTCAAGGTTGTTTGCTTTAATAGCACTAGAGAGTTGGGTAAGTGTGAAGTTCCATTCCGGACTGAAGATGATGTCGCCACTCCAAATAACGTGGAAGTTGAAGGGAGCGAAAGCCCTGCGACCAACTCCAGCAGTTTGTCTAATCCATCTTCTGTGGAGGATGAAAACAATAACCTTGTCCTCTGCAGCAGTGAGACTCAGAAGCGAGAGGAAACTAGTTCTACGTACTGCAAGGACAAGACCACTGAGATAGTTGTTTCTGCAGATTTATCGAACGATATAAACTTGGGAGATCCCGTGCCTTTGTTGGACGAGGAAGGGGCAAAAGGGAGAGTTAATTCCATCCCAAGTTCTATTGAATTAAATCTTGAGAATAAGGAAGACGAGGAGACGAGCACGGACAGTGGATCAAATACCCGTATTCAGGTAGGTAGGGAATGTTTAGTGCCGTTTGTGGGTAGCTCAGAAGCGGATTTGCCTATTACCCCTTGCAAGTTGGAAAAGAACAAAGACGTGGCCAGAAATGGGAGGTTGAAGCCCAGCAACAAGGATCAGGGTAATGTGTCTGGGAGGGAAGAGGAGCACTCTGGCAACGGGAATAGGGATTTCGAGTATTATGTGAAAGCGATTAGGTGGTTGGAATGTGAAGGTCATATTGAGACGGGGTTCAGGCAGAAATTTCTGACCTGGTATAGCTTGAGAGCAACAGCACAGGAAGTGAGGGTGGTTAAGGTGTTTGTCGATACCCTTATCAATGATCCGGCATCTCTAGCCGGGCAGCTTCTTGACTCTTTTTCAGAAACAATTTCGAGCAAGAGATCTGCTTCTGGGCCATCTGGATTTTGCATGAAGCTTTGGCATTGACAAAAGTTTCAGAAAGGGGTCCCTATTTGTCCCAGTGCCTGTTTCAATCCCAACTAGGGGTTGTGGATCGATAATTCTTTGGACCCTTGAAAAAAATCTCTCAGCATTCTTCATGTAGATTTTAGGATATAACTGCCATTCAATTTGATTGTTAGCAATTTGCAATTATCATGAACATGATAAGTCATTTTCTTCTGTAAAGCAACAACTATCGATGGGTATGCTTTTATTAGGGCAGCCCATAAATACACTACTTATGAATTTCAAGTTCATAATGCTATGGATATTTGTAGTATGAAATGCGTACAATGGTATGACAATGATTTTCTGTTGTCCAAAGTGGCAAAGAGCGGACGGTGATATTTGAAGTATTTTGGGGTGGTTAAGGTGCGCCATCTCCCAAACTTCTCTTCTGTAATCGTACGAAAACATCTTAGTATTGTTTCCCGAGGACTCTCTAAAAGTTGTAGAAGCGACAATGGCAACCTCTTTCTTGCTCAGCATCACTATCTTTCCTCACTCTTTTTGTACAAATATTGTACTGATAATTGTTAAAAAGAAAGAGGGAAGTATTATTTTATAAATTTAGTAAAACAAAAAAAGAGCACATGTGCTAACGCAAAACACAGTCGGAATGCAGCCAGAATGTTGAATTTGTGATTCAAGCCATTTAATTTTTGAGTTTCGCGGATTAAGGATCTCAAGACATTTAATTCTTTTTTTCTTTTCCGAATCCTTGAATAAGGTAGTTTTATTGAAATAAAAAAGAATGGACCAACTGTATTTAAAAAATCTAGTAAATCCAGGTTAGACACTAGCATGTTAGGGAGTCTATTTTTTAGTTTTTCTAGTTTTAATTTTTTTGATTTTTCAACTTTTTGAATTATAACTAGAATAAATTTTAAATTTAAAAAGAATATTTAAAAAAATATACAAAATTATTTTACAAAATTAGAGAATAAAAAATGAGATTGAAAATATAAAGATAAGTTTTAGACCTCCTTTTGAAATTTTGCTCCTAAAATCTAAAAGAAAGAATGAATTTTGCAAACTCATTCTGAAAATCTAAAATTGAGAATGGGAAAATGCAAAAAAAAAGCTCTTGATCTCTGCCTCCTCTCTCGATCTTAAAATTCAAGTTCCTCTGCACATGATTAGGGGAAATATCTTGAAACCTATCTCGAATCTCTCTTACCTTCATCTCTTGCAGAGATGCTCCACCATGGAAGAACTCAAACAAGTCCACACGCAGGTTATCACCACCGGCCTTGCCCGTTTCACCTACATCACCAGCAAAATCTTAGCTTTCTGTGCGCTATCCGAAACTGGTGACATGAACCATGCACAAACACTTTTTAACCAGATTTTAATACCGACTACCTTTGATTGCAATGCCATGATAATGGGATATGCTAATGGGTCCGAACCCGAAAAGGGTCTGGCAGTTTATTCTCATATGCGAAGCAAAGGGTTTGAACCAAATGGGCGTACTTGCCCTGCTTTAATCAGAGCTTGTTCTTGTACTTATATATTATGTCAAGTTCATTGTCAGATAATGAAACTGGGAAACAGTCCTGATGTTTATGTGATCAGTTCCCTTATACATATGTACTCAAAATTTGGCGCAACGAACTTGGCTGGCAAAGTGTTTGAAGAAAGTTCTGGCAGAAATGTGGTTTGTTGGACGAGTCTTATAAGTGGGTACTGCAGCAAGGGGCTCGTTGAAAAGGCTCGCAAAGTGTTTGATTCAATGCCTGAGAGAAATGATGTTTCTTGTAGTGCCATGGTTTCTGGGTATGTGAGGAATGAGGATTTCAATGAGGCGATTAAGTTGTTTCGCGAGTTGAAGAGTTGTGCTAATGTGAGACCTAATAGGTCTCTTTTGGTGTGCAGTCTCGATGCTTGTGCGGCTGTGGGTGCGTTTGATGAAGGCAAATGGGTTCACTCTTACATAAATGATAAGTTTTCTGAGCATGAGCCTGAGTTGGGTACTGCTCTCATAGACTTTTATGCAAAATGTGGGCACGTAAAAGCCGCAGAAAATATATTCACGAAAATGCCATGCAAAGACGTAACAACTTGGAGTGCTATGATCATGGGATTAGTCATTAATGGGGATAATGAGACGGCCCTTCAACTTTTTGAAGAGATGGAACGAAAGGGGCCGAAACCAAATGCCATAACTTTTATAGGCGTCCTTTCTGCTTGTAATCACAAAACTCTTTCAAATGAAGCGTGGAGATTATTTGGGTGCATGACTAAAGTCTATAATATCTCGCCAGTGATTGAGCACTATGGATGCATGGTTGATCTCTTAGCCAGGGCAGGACGAAGCCTCTTCGAAGCAAAGAGGCAGAGGTTTTGATAAAGAGCATGCCAATGGAACCGGATGGAGCTATATGGGGGTCTTTGCTTAATGGGTGTCTGATTCATGGCCAGGTTGAGTTGGGGGAGAGAGCAGGGATGCTGTTGATCCACTTAGAGCCTCATCATAGTGGTAGGTATGTCCTTTTGGCAAATATGTATGCGGCAATGGGAAGTTGGGAGGGTGTATTAAGGCTAAGGCAAATGATGAAAGAGAGAAAAGTAGATACAGTTCCTGCTTGGAGTCTCATTGAGGTTGATGGAGGTGCCCATAGATTTGTTGCAGATGATAAGTCTCATTCTCAATCAAGAGATATCTACAGACTTTTGAATCAACTTAATAAGGAACTGGTGTCTCTGTGCTATAGTAAGAGGGTAGGAGGAGGCGACCAAAGTGTGGCAACCCTCTCTGACCAAAGGCGCCCTTGTCGGCTATGGAGCCTAGAAGGCCCGGCGATGTGAGAGTACCGCAGACACAGATCTGCAGGAACTCTCTCAAGGCGGGTGTGAGGCCCTTGAGCCCTGGATGAGAAAAGGCAGAGATGATCTTCTGATTGTTCTCAACCTTCCATGACTTGGTATCACCTTTCCAATCAGTAATCTTGATTCTCCCATTAAATTGGGGTTTGTTTCATGGCCACTTCTAGCCAAAGGAGAATGGTTTCTCTTTCCAATAATAGAAGAGAAGCTGAAGAATTGATAAGAGTGTTACTATATTCATTTCAAACAGTTTGCACTGATGTCACAGAGCTACTCAGTAGCGCCTTTCTGTTATTATTGTTTTCTTCTTCAAAGGCGGGGTATATCTACAGGAAAATGGCCAAATACCAGGCTACGCATGATGGGACGGTAATGGGCAATGTTTGTTTGCAATGTCAATCGCTGTCCACAAGTTCGGAATGAAATCCATCGGCCTTTGACAGCAAGCAGCTGGTTGAGTGCATGGCCTTTGTCAATCAGTGGTTGATACACGTATGTCATACTCGAAAGCCTGTCTCAGATGATGACGGGCCTATGCGCAAGCCTAATCCTTTTGATGCAGCCAAGATGAGGTAAACAAACTTATGGGCAAAAAAACACATGGGGAGGTCACAGATTTAACTCCTGCTACTGGTGCGTGGATTTTGTAACATGATAGCTGACAATTTCTCCCGTATCAAGTGATATCTGCTCCAATACTGTCGTATCGTTGCAGGTTCTTTTTACCGATTTTTCCTTTGATAGGAGTGGATATGGTAGAATTTGGAATAAGTCCTTTGGAACATTGACTGTATTCTTCTATGTCCATTGACTAATATTCTTGAAGCCCCTGGGGCTTGGGTCTTGAGTACTATCAGCCATCGAAGAGTCACCCATAATTGCTTAGTCACTTAAGATAAGTTGGCAGTGTTGTTATAATCGATCAAGTTATTATCAACTATGGTGTTCTGATCAAAGTTCTGGCAGTTGCAGCTGCACGTGAATATAAATAAATATCATCTCTCTCCAACTCCCAGCATATTTCAAAAAGGGAATTTTGGGGACCAGTACGGGCTGTGCCCACAGCCTTTCCGATATGTCTCTTTTGAAATTGGCGAGACATCTGTCGATTTGTACTTTGACAAGGAAACATTTGGGGAAAAAGGACTTAAAAGCAGAGCATGACCACTAAAAGCAGAGCATGACCACTACTTACACCTACTCTCACTCTGCATCTTTAAGTAATGAAGTTAATATTTTTACATTTTTGGCAGAACTGGTATGGCTTCATGCGTTTCCAGTTTAGCACAACTAATGTTCGTTTTGCCTGCGTGATGCATTTTTGGCAGAACTGGTATGGCTTCATGTGTTTCCAATTTGGTACAACTAATGTTCGCTTTGCCTTCGTGATGCATTGGTGTCCACATAAGGTAAGTGGTTATGGGCTTCTCATGTCTCATATCACACCATGTGAGGATGTCTCCTTGCTAAGAGGAGACGCTATCCTTTTGGAGTACTTGTTATCAATGTGGCATGTTAAGTGGCCTCTATGACGCCTTGTTACTCCCGAATGGCTTTGAGTGCTTGACTAGCAGCTTCTCATGGCTCATGCTACAACATCTGCCAAGGGAATGTTTCCTTGCTTAGAGGCGATGCTGTCTATTTGAAATGCTTGTTGCCAATGTGGCATGTTAAGTGACCTTTATGATGCATTGGCACTCCCAAACGGATTTGCATACTTGACTAGTGACTTTTCGATATCGGATCAAACGCATGCTCGATATTCCCTGCTATCAACTTCAAACTTCCTGGTTTGAAAAAGGAATAGAACTCGTGGGGCTGTGAAGTTGATTTGAAAATGGTTATGTTAGCAGAGGGGTTCTAGTTACCATTAGATCCAGAGATGGACTTTCTAACTCCTTCCTGTGTGGAGATTGGATTTTGTTTACCCACTTCCCTTCGAGGTGCAATCTATGTAGCACCGACGTGGCTCGGAGGTTCCCGTACGCATGTTACTTGTTCTGTCACAGCTTCTTCAACTCAACCTCACACGTTAGGGACACAGACACATTGGATAACGTAGCGTGTCCAATTATTTTAATTTCTTTTTCATGGCAAACACGGCGGGGTCACGAATCGAGTGCGGGAGAGAGAGATCGAGAGCGAGACAATGCTAGAGAGATTGAGATCGAGAGAGACGTACCACAGAGGCGAGAGAGAGGCATACCAGAGAGGTGAGGAACGACAAGCGATAGGCGACAGCAGATAGACGTATAATTTGGGTACAATCTTAACCTTCATATGTTATGTAGTAAGATACTTTCCCCCGAAAATTTAGAAAATACACATACATTTGTATATTCTTTACGTACTCATATATTGTATATAAGAAAATTTGCCGTGTTCCCGCCATGTCGCTGTCCCCATTTTTTCAAAAATTCCGTGTACCGTATATATGTCCATATCCATGTCCGTATTGGTGCTACATAACAGAACATTGTGAATATTTTTTATTGGTCATTTATTGGGATTCACTGCTTTATATATATGGTATTTTAATCTGCATATGAAAATTAGATATACTACTTGGCAAAAGATCTATCAAACAAAATACTATCTTTTGTGTCAAATAAAAATCGAATCTTTGAAATTCTTTATCTTTCTTGGTAGCTGGTCAGAAAACAACCCCTTTTTTTTTCTGAAGGGGTGTGTTTAAATTAAAGGGTTACAGTCTTTTTGGTTAGCAATCACTGTCTACTAGTGGTGGTGGTGGTGGTGGTGTTACTTTCTTCCATTACTAATCACGCCACCTAATAACTTCTTGTCCATAGCAGTAGTTTGCAATTAAGTTGTGCTTTCTGCATGCTGCACCCACATCAATATATACTCTACTCTTTTACTACTAAACAAAAAACTGATTTTTTTTACTTATATATACATATATATACAGAGAGAGAGAGAGAGAGAGAGAGTGGTTTTCCTTTACCCATATTCAATTTGATATATAAATATATATATATATATATATATGTATATGTATATTCATTTTGTTATATATGCAGGCACAGGATGAGGTTCGGGCGCAGCTTGGTCCCCTCCCCTCAAAGGTATTCGGTAAGTAGCAGGTGGTCAATGCTCTACGTGAAAAGAAGCAACCTTTATATTCAGGCAAGGAGGGACATATATAATGGTAAATTGAATCAAACTGAGTTGAAAAATCGTTTTTTTTTTTTTTTTTTGAATATTTTGATGAATTTTTCATATAGAATATCATGCATTGTCCACCCAAAGATATGTCTTGACCGATAAAATTATACGTGTTATAGATACTTAATCTCGGTAGCTATAAATTCTAAATTCTTCCCTGACGATAAGAGAAAAGATTAACCAAATGAAAAGGCACTAACCAATACGACCCATATACACTGTTTATAATCAGTTGTGAATCCAAAAAACAAAAGAAGCCCCGGACCAACAGATATGGTTTGGTTAAGACTTGACCCATTTGCTAGTTTTGTTCCAACAACTCCACCAACGTTTTATGTTGGGTTACACATTCAATGAACAATTTACTTTAGCCCTCCTTAGATAATAAGAGCATCGAGAACAATAACATGTACTTTAAAATTTATTGCCAAAATCATATTTTATTGTTGGAACGTGGAAAATCTTTTGGAGTTGAAAGTTTAATATTGGATTCCTATGGGTCATGTGGAACCTGAAGTTATAGGTCGCATTATGATCCGAAGTCGAGGGCTCAGAGATTTCACATAGTAAGAAAATTGTAGCGTGCAGGCAAAAAGTCAGTTATAGTTAGAGGCACCACTCTTGGGGCAGAAATAGGACAGGTTTTGAAATCCTATGAAAGCCTATAGGACAAAGGAATCAAAAACGTTTCTCGCTCAATTCGATCTTTATTCAGTGCCAAAACCTAATAAGATAAGCAATTATCGAACATTTGCCAACAGCCTTTGAGGATTGTTGACCCAATTACAGATCTGATTCACTGATATATACCTATGAATGGACGTAATTAGTAGAAGGAAATTAGATTGAATAAGGGCAAAACTCAGAGAGAGAGAGAGAGAAAGAGAGAGAGAGTAATATTGAGAGCTGTAAGAATCCCCCATATAAAATTCGTGTTTTCCTGTGGACGTATCCGAATTTATAAAACCACATAAATTCTAATGTCTTTTGTGATTGAGTGTATGTATTGACTTTATCGATCATTAGATATTACATTATATTACCACATTTTATAACATAAAAACAAAAATTTTATAATGCGATGCAACAGACTGTCAATTTCGTTTTATATTAATTATTTTGTATTTTGTTATTTTACTATGTACAACTCTTGTTGTATCTGGCCATTATTTGGTACTTAAGAATGTCATTTATATGTTTGTTTTAAAAAAAGACAAAAAATTGGCATTTGAAAAATCTACTGAATCACTTACTTACAAAAATTTTAAACTTTATTAATATTTGACATTAGAAGTATAATGCAATGGCAGAACTACCAAGGGACTGGAGGCTCGTACCCTTAAAAATTTAGTACATAGGTATAAATTTAGAAAATTATAAAATAAATGACATTTCAGCCCTCTAAGTTATATTTGGCCCTCTCTTTTTTAAAAAAAAAAAAAAAATCTCGGCCCCTTTCAAACTCGAATCATGATTTCACCCCGCAGGAAAATGAACAGAAAGACAACATATGAGACTGCAGCGACCTATTCTTCAACAATTAATGTATCCACATAAGGACGTAGATAATGATAAGTAATACATAAAAGCATATACCCACATTTGATGTTCATAATTTGAACAAATTCTAATCTAGAGAGAGGAGAGAGGGGGGGCAGAGAGAGAGAGTTATCTCATACTTGTCCTGTTCTGTGCTTCTGTAGTGTTTCACAGTGTTTCTTTCTTTGCAACTCTATATAAAACGGGTCCTTTGAGGAAGTTATTCCTATATCGAAATGAGATATATTCGCACAGGAAGTTTCAAGAGACTGTTCTCAATCAAGCGTCGAAGCTTTGATGGAGAAGTTCCAAAGCAAAGTGATTCCCCTGAAGAAGACAACAATGAAGCTTCAGTGAGATTCCCAGAAGCAGAGCCTTTTCAGAGACCCACTTGGAAATGCTTCTCTTTTGAAGAAATCTTTGTCGCCACCAATGGTTTTTGCTCAGGTTCGTAGAAAAGTTTTGAACTTTCACGCATTTTCTATCTCTTTTCTTTCTTGGTTTCTAGTTCCAACCAAAGAAAAAGGATAACTACTTGTTTGGCCATTTTATCTGATTTTCTAGTGTGTGTGTGTGTTGAAACCACTATTTCCCTTCATGTTTATCAGAGAGATTTGAATTTTCGTTTATCGTGTTTCAAACTTCCATACATTCTCTCTCTCTCTCTCTCTCTCTCTCTCTCTCTCTCTCTCTCTCTCTCTCTCTCTCTTCTTACTTGGGTTTCAAGTTGCAACCAAAGAAGTAGGATGAATTTTTGTTTGGCCATTTCCCATTTTACTTGCTTTTCTTTGTGTGTGGGCAAACCACTATTTCTCTTCATGGCAATCATAGAAATTTTGATTTCCCACCATCCCCCTCTCTGTTATGATTATTACTACTTCCCTTCATGGGTATCTTAGATTAGATGCTTGATTTGTGTTTGGTTGCTTGGGTACCAGAAAATATGGTTGGGAAAGGAGGGTATGCAGAGGTATACAAAGGAACACTAGAAGATGGGGAGGCAATAGCTGTAAAAAGGCTAACAAAAGCATCCACAGATGAGAGGAAGGAGAAGGAGTTCTTAACAGAGATTGGAACACTTGGTCATGTTTGCCACCCAAATGTATCATCACTCCTTGGTTGTTGCATTGACAATGGCCTCTATCTCATCTTCCAATTCTCCTCCAGAGGCTCTGTCGCTTCTCTTCTCCATGGTACATTTTCACAACAAATGCTACACAAATCCGACACATTACGGAACTGGGAATTCTGTTGTGTACAAGGCACAACAGGATGTGTTGTGCCATTTTGGCCACCAACATGCTGCTCAAACAGTGGGTATTTTGGTTTTTGGTGGCCAAAATGGTGTCATTTTAGCGTGCAACACATCTTACTATGCATTGTGCACAACAGAATCTCCGTGTCCAAAATGTAGTGTGTGTATACACACACACATATATAATTTCTCCCCAAATATACCAAGACATATTATGAGGTAGATGAACAGTTTGGTAGTTCACATTTACAAGTGTCAAATGTTTCTTTGTTTAGATGAGGATATGCCAGCAATGGATTGGAAAACAAGGTATAAGATTGCAGTAGGAACAGCTAAAGGACTCCATTATTTGCACAAAGGTTGCCCAAGAAGAATAATACATAGGGACATCAAGGCTTCAAATGTACTGTTGACTTTAGATTATGAGCCACAGGTACAGTTTTTTTATTCACTCCCATTGCCAATCTGCCAAGAGAAACAAAAGAAAGCTTCACCTCACGAGATCTGATGCTACCCTTTTGCAATTTTGTTTGAATAAGTTTTGATAGGTATTAGGTTTGATTGTGTTGTTTGTTTGAATAATGTAGATATCTGATTTTGGGTTGGCAAAATGGCTTCCATCTCAGTGGACTCATCACTCCATCACTCCAATTGAAGGGACATTTGGGTACTACATAACATTAACAAAATATTCAATATTACCTTATGGCTTTGGCATAATTAGCTTTACTAATCAGCTAATGCTAGAACCAGTCTATACATTGTTAAAGCTTGATATTTGGTTAACACAAGTCACACAAAATCGCAGGCACTTGGCGCCGGAGTACTTTATGCATGGCGTCGTGGATGAAAAGACCGATGTCTTTGCTTTCGGAGTCCTTTTATTAGAGCTAATCTCTGGCAAGAGACCGGTTGACGGCTCTCACCAAAGCTTGCATAGTTGGGTAAGAATTTGCTAGAGACATGTGCTTTTGAACAAATGATTTTGCTAAAACAATCTAGCATATTCTTTATTCTCATCTTTAGCAATAACATAGCAAGTTCTTCAAATAGTGTTTGGTCAGTGAGAAATCACCATCTTCACAAAGAAAAAAAATCCCAAATTGTGTGTTTTCTTCTTGGACTGGGCTATACCTAGAGCTGGTGAAAGTGATTTTAAGTCTTTTCTTTTTAATTATTTTCATTGTCTTCATATGATGTTTCTATGCTGAAAATTATGTGATTTTTATGTTATTGGATTTTGATGTTGATAGGCTAAGCCCTTATTGAACCAAGGGGAGAATGGCAGATTAATAGATCCAAGGCTTGGAGGGGCCTATGACAATCCACAGCTTAATCGACTAGCCTTTGCAGCATCTCTTTCTATTCGGGCATCCTCCACGTGGCGGCCTACCATTAGTCAGGTACCTAATTAATTTCTATGCTTTTATTCAACTACATTCTACTAATTCCTGGGGTCGGGTTGAGGCAGCCCAGGGGGCCTGCATGGTGCAACAACATAACTCCACATTATTTTTCTAAATTATATGTGGTCAAGTTTTGGATCCATTCTTTTGTTAAGTAAATTCACCTAAGCACCGCCTAGTTTTCTCACCTGTTCAAGTTTTCTTGATAACGACCTTATTAAGTATTATTCTATCATATCTCAATGGCGTGCTCATGATTCATATTGGAATGCTACTAGTGAAGTGTGTTCCTGAATGAAATGGATACCCTTTTTAGTTGACCTACTGACCCTAAAAATAAACTATATCTGCATTAGGTTAAGTCTTGGTTAAATAAGTTGATCAGCTACTTTATATAACATTCTTGTCACTAGGCATGCTTTAAATATGTGTTTACTTTTGTAATGGCATTATGTCGGTTGGATGCATAATCCCCCTTGTGCCACCGTTCTAAAAATAAACTCACAAATGCTACGTCATTTTAGCAGCTGTCGCTTTCCTTTTTGACCTTTATCCATGCTCTGACAGAAGATAAATCTAATAAATCTCTATTTAACAGTATAAGAGAGAGGTGAAATTCAGTCCGACAAGTAGTAATAATATACTGAAAGAGGGATAGTCGAGTACACAATATTGGGTGTAATGTCATGTGACTTAAAAACATAAGTGAAGCAATTTTTAAATAGCATTTGGCGATTCAAGAGAGATGATGGAACTCAGTCAGAAGATATTATGTCTTTTAACACTATAAGAGAAATGTGAAATTCAGTCTGACAAGTAGTATCAATATACGGAAAGAGGGATAGTTTAAATGCAGAAGGGTGCTCTCTACGGTCTAAAATTTGACTTTTGGGTGTAATGTCGAATGTCATAACTGATGCAATTTTTTGAATACCATTTGGCCGTTCGAGAGAGATGATGGAACTCGGCCGGAAGACATTACATATTCTTTTTCCCCGGCCATGGCTGCAAAGTAGGATTTGGTCTTTGCCGACGTTGGTTGGAGGGTGGATTTGGGTTTCCTCATAGAATTCCTACTAGTCGTCTGATGTTCTATCCTACCTAACATAAATCTTTATGCTGAATAGACACCATTCATTATTGCCGTCCCATGTGGTTAGAGGATCAATTAAATGATCACAAACACAAACATACATATTTATTTATTTATTTATTTATTTGTATGTTTGTGTGTGTGTATAAGATTAACGTTAAAGTGGGTCTTCCATTGAGTCTTTATAACTTAATAATTGGGTTGTGCTTCATTATATGATGGGTTTTTTCTCTGTTTGCTTTTGTCTTGCATATATGTTTGGAATATCTACTTTTTGCATTTAAATGAGATTCTTATACCACTTTTCTTGTCTGTAATGTACTTTTGCACTGGAGAGTTTGTGGTAGATTTGACCCAAGTTACATACAATTGCACCCAAAAAAGTTAAAGCAAAACACACAAAAGAAAGAAAGAAAGAAATGCAAGATGTTTCAGAGGGGGTCCAACTTAAAACCAATTGGTTATAAGGGGAGTAGTCTTTGAATTATATTAACTAAGCTTAGGTAGCTTACGTGGGCGATATGATAAAGTCTGACACTTTTTCACGTGCAGCCCAGTAGTACGCGGAGGTACATGTATAGATTGAGGAGGATAGGAAATTAACTCGTACAGAGAATTGACCACGTAAGGTGAGGTCACCTAAAACCCTAACACCATGTGAGATTTCTTAAAGGCATCCAACTAAAAAATAATTCGCTATAGGTGGAGTAGCATCTAGATTATAACCAAGCTTTGGTAGCTCAAATGAGGGGTGTGAGATTAGGTCTAACAATAAGATTTACGTGATTTGCCAAGTGGGCTTACACCAATTTTTCATTATGTATCGGATAGAGAAGAGAGTGCATAATATTGTGGTTGCTGCACGTACATTTTTCATATATCAGTGTTTTATATTATCAATTACCGTAACTCTCTTGTTTAGGTAGAATCTCGTCATAGTACGTGAAGTGACAAATAAAAAGCAAATCAGGATTCACAAATCTAACAGATTTTTGATTCTTGACTCATTTGATCAATGATTAATCTTAAGACTTAAAATTACAAATCATAAAATAAGGATATGGGTACTCCAAATTACTGCAGAGCATTGAAAATACAAAAGGTGCTTGCAGAGCACATATATTATTGAACTGCTGGCCTCATTATTTGTTAGTAAAATAAAGCAAAAAACAATGGTAAGCTACCCCACTTTCAGCTGTCATATTGCTTATAATCTGCAAATTAAGGTAATATAAGGGTGCTGCCAATTTTGATTAGATAAAGTCTATACATACAGATTCTTATGTACATATTCAGACACAGATGTGTTCGGAACTATTTGATGAACGTAGAACTCTTCAAGATAATGTGGGTTTTATATGCATCAGAAGGTTTCGGACACACCTAGTCACCTATTTCCGGATCAGAGTATTGGGTTAAATGTGGTAATATAAGGGTGCTATCATTATGTTTCTTTGAATTTTGTGAACTGTCTGAAGTAGTAGAAGTGGTGTTTGGTTTGACAGGTACTGGAGGTAATGCTGGAAGAAGGGGAAATGGACAGAGAGAAGTGGAAAATGCCAGAGGAAGGAGAAGAAGAACATGAGTTTTGGGGGTTTGAGGATCTTGAATCTGAATGTGATGAAACTACTTCCTTCTCAGCCTCCCCACATGACTCCTTAATCTCAACCAGGAGTTCTTAATCAGGGGATCATCATCAAATCCTGATGGACTTACATATATATATCCACCTGTTCATATCAACAGTAACTACAAGGGAACCATGTCATGTACAACACCCAAAAAAAAAACGTGTTACGTGCACAGTGCCGTTTCAACTACCCAAAATTTCGGCAATATTTTGGTAGCTAAAACGGTACCGTTGTGACGCACAACACAACTTATGTACAGCAATATTACCGATCCGTACCAACCCTTTTCCATCCCTTTCTTATTAGTCTCTCTCTGGATGAGAAATTTTGTGAATGTGCTGATTAATGATTAGTCTCCATTGCTTGCTCAAGGGCTCCACTTCCAGCAATCTCTCTCTGTTTTTTCCTCTGGTTATTAAAATCCTATTGTAGCATTTGTCACGAGAAAGAAATGTATTGATAGTGATACAACAAAGCCACTATACATATGTATGTGAGGCTGTCATGCTGGCTATCGACTTCACCCCAATCTAAGAATCGTACTTGTTACTATCTTGTGGCATAGCACACGACACGAGTGCGAAATATATTATACGATTCAATATAAATTCATTGACTGATAAAAACATGACGAAATAGGAAACAAATTAATATAGCAAAACCAAAGTACGTTTATATGAAAGTTCTCGTATGTTTTTATTTCTTGAATTGTGTGGCACGTATATAAGTTCACAAATGGTGACGAGCAAATTTAGGAATTAGAAATAAGTGGTGCTAGTACTACTGATCATTATCCAGATTATGAGATATGAATACACAAATTTGACTTAATAAGGATTCGTTCGGCCAATTACAATAACTAATTAACTCTAATGTAATATTTTCTTTTCTTCTTTAAAAAGGTAACTAGAAAAATAAAAAATTATTCTCTTGTGTTTTGAGAAACCATTCTTGCATCTATGTAGATCTTGATATTCTCCTTTTATGAATCTACAATACGAATAACACAGTCTCAATTCTATAAAAGTTTGAGTGCAACTTAGAGTAACAGAAAAGTATATGATGCTTCTAAACGTTTTAAAAAATTGGTCTCAAGTATCACATATGGATAAAATATATAAAACTCTCTTTTAAAAGTATCTGTATTAGACAGTGCTGGCCACATAAATAAGATAACAGATCCGAACAAAGATGTATCTTAAATCGTTAAATGCACGTAGAGTTTTTTGAAATGATATGTGCTCCGCGTGCATCTAACGATTTTGAACATATATATGTCCGAATCTATGCACGGAAGGGTGTGTTGTAAAGACTTGTTAAATAAGATATAGATATATGTATTATGTGAGTCAGTGTGTGGAAATATAAGTACAACTAAAAGAGATTTATGTGGTCAAAAACAAGTTGATTAGGGGAGTGGTATGTGGCCAAATTAACTACAGTTGACCTGTAGCCTCTATATATACTATTAAACTTAGAGGTTTTAATAGTTATTGGGAGAGGGAATCTACACTAGCTATATATACATACGTACAAAATTAGGACATGTATAATCTTAATTAAGACCAACAAACAACTGCAGATAGAATCATATGTATTTTTTTCTGAAAGAAAGCATGAGAGGTAGAAGCAGTTGAATGAACAGGTAGGTTTATCTTTAGTTGCATATTAACAATGGAGGGCTCGACACTTGTCTTGTCATCTTGCAGCCACATAAATTGTGTTAGTTGAAATCTCAACCTCTTTTCATTCATTTATTAATCTCATGTGTAGAGAGAGAGAGAGAGAGAGAGAGCTGGGGGGGGGGGGGGGGGGGGGGGGGGGGGGGGTGGGAGTTTGGGGTTTATTTGGGAGGCTGAGAGATTTTTCTATTTTAGTTGCTCTCTGTTTGTGGTCAAAATTTAAAAAGAAAATACAATTGACATAATAAAAATGAGATATATATAGTAAAATGTGAGATTCATTAATAGTTATACTTAAAAAGTTTGTTCGAATATTTTTCTACGAAGGATTTTGCTAACCACTGCCTACTAGGCGGTGGATAATGTACACATAATCTCAAACAAATACAAATATCAATACACATTTTACAAATATCAATATACAGTTTGGGTTATCGATGTACCTTTTACATATTATTGACCGCTTAGTGAGCGATGATTAGCATTCTTCTTTTTAGAAAGGAGAATATGGTATACATAAGTAGGTAGGTGATACTTTCGTAATCTATAATGACATTCTTGTAATTAATAGTATTATTATGTAAATAAAAGAAAGATATAAAAGAGAGATAAGATATAGCGGGAGAAATGATAGGATAATTTTATTCTCTTCCAAAGAGATAAAATAGGATTTGGAATATCGGGGTATGGATAAGGAATTAAGAAAAACTCGAATAATTATATTTGGAGTGATAGCATTGAACCATTTTCTACGATGCCTAAAAATAGGCCGATGAGTATTTTTTTAGACAAAATATGAAATTATACTCATCCTTATTTTGTTTAATATCTATAGAGAAAGGTTCAATTTGAGAGGCAAATTAGGAACTTCATTTTTTTTTTTAGTGTTGATTATCTAAATTGTGATAATTGGGTGGAAGGTTGGCTAACGTTTAAGACTTTGTAAGAGAGGTAGGGCAACGGCATGAACTAGAGGACCAATTAATCGGAGAATTAATTAGGCAATAAATAAATATCCTGGCAATTATATGTCTAAATGTCTGTCATAATTAGTTTAACTACTAAATGCAAGAAGGTTCAGCTTTAGGTGAGAAGATAAACACCCACCTTTTTTGTTTGCTTTTATATGTTGTGATGTGTTAATATAAAAGTGTCCATATAGCTAGGGGTATAATGGAAAATCAAAAAATCGAACCAAATTGATAATTTAATTCAATTTTCTAATTAGTTCAAATCAAATTCAATTTGAATTAATTTGGTTCAATTTTAGTTTTCAAATTTTTATATCGAAAACTCAAGTTTAATATGTTTTTTTCCCCAGATCAAATAAAATCGGACCGATTATACCCATACTTATAGTGCTGAAATTTTCAAGTCTCCTTCCAGCTAGTGTACATATATAATAGTCATAGAGTTTTTTTTCTTGAAAATCCAATTATTTTCTTCTTATAACCGGATGTGTGAGTCAGTTTACACACACCTAAACTAATACCAATGTCTTAAAATTAACAAACGTATAAATTTAGTAGCACAAAAATTATATTTCTACTAATGGTGAGAGTCGAACCTGTCCAACATGGGAGTAAGTGCCTCACTTATTGTTATGCTTTCACTCAGCCATCCCCTTCTTGTTTTGGTTCATGTGCTTACTTCTATGTCTCCGTTGGTCGAAGTCTTAAGTGCTTGGCAAGACGAATGAGGTTCATAAGCATAAGCGTAGATTTACAAGAAGAGGCGGAAAGTCAAATAAAAAGGATGAAAATTGATAGCTTTGTCTCATTGTTTATCTCCGTCCTACTTCATCTCCTCTTTCATCTTCATTAATTGGACCTTTTGACATAACATTTTTGGCCACCAAACTATGTCTAGTGACGAGATCCGTTGGGGGACTACTCGTATACTGCCACTTTGAGACTCTTCCAAAAGTGAGATCAACGTCAAGACTCTCTTTTGAAAGTGAGATCGCCACTAGCAGAAAAAACAACTCCTAAATGCCATCATGATTTCATCTGCCAATCAAGGCTAAAATGCGGATAATGCGAACTGTTCAATGTGTTTAAAATATATTTTTAAGGTTACACAAGAGAATCAGTTCAAAATATTACCGGGAGAGACTTGATCTAAGTAGTATTTCATAAAATTATTTCTATCAGCATTTATAAAAAAAAAATTGCTTAGATCAAGCACTTTCAATATTGTTTTGAGCTGATTTTTCATGTGTTGTCTTAAAAATACGTTTTAGTCACATTGCACGGTTCGAATTATTAAAATTTAATTAGAAAATAAGAGGTTCGTATTCTAGCAAAATGAAGGATCCATCGTGCTCTCTCTCTCTCTCTATACATACATATATATATATATATATGTGTGTGTGTGTGTGTGTGTGTGTGTGTATACAGCTAGGGGGATGTACAGAATCTTGTAATTAATTCATGAAAAACTAGTTTTGGACAGGTCCATGAATGGGAGGGGTTTCCCTAAACTTTAGATTCTTCTACGCAGGCATTGGTAAGGTCGTTTGAGCTGTTGGGCACTCGGAATGAGAATAGGGACACATATTCTCTTCGTTTATTCTCAATTATTTGTACCCCCATAAACTATAAACTATATCCAACTTAGTTTATTTGCAATTGGGTCCTCAACCCATTATTTGCTATTAATATCTTAGAGGGTTTTTGTATTATTTCACTTGGTGCAATTTAATGCAACACAACTGGCACCACCTTTGAAATCATACTCTGTATCTTCCATCATCCATTTAAAAAAAAAAATCACTTGTGTTGTACGAAATTGCATCCAAGGAACACAATTTGGGGAAGCCAAAATTAGCTGTCAACCTTATTCCCACTTTTTCCTTTTTTTAACTTTTACTAAACTCAACTATGAATATAGCTGAAGAAATGAATGTCGGGTTCTTTCTCTTTCACTGCTAACTCCAAGAATTTCTTTTAATGCTAGTACTTTTTATTTCGTCGAGTCTTGAGCTTACATTTATCACCAAATGAACTGACATGTCCCACATGTTTCACCCATGATTTATGGACACTAACACACAAATGGATTCATTATATCATGAAGCAAACCAAACCCTTTTATCCTTCAATCCACCTTCGGAGAGCTCCTATTAGAAAAGAGACCCTCATCCTGGTGATTAGATGACACCTTTGATCGCTCACCTCTGATGTGATGCGTTCCCGCCTAATTATATGATCAATGAGATCAATTGTCTAGAGAGCAAGGCTATTCTTTTTCTGGAGAGACATAGTAGTTAGGTCTGCTCTCGAGAATTGAAATTGTGTTTTCAAGATGCTATGGGGTGAATTTCAAGATGCTATGGGGTGAGACAGAGAGACAAAGTAGAGTGTAGAAGCTATCTTATCCCAATAGCTTATATTTGGAGCTCAATATGAAATCTTGTTTTCTTGCTAGGCCCATTCATATAAGCTCCAATTTTTTTCATTTTTTAAATTGACTCCATGCGACAACCCTAAAACCTAATGTACAAGCATCTGGTTGCAAGAAGCCTGCTACTTTTCAAGCCTATTCCATGGCGTAAAATAGCATATGGATTCATACTTTGTTTTTAATTTCAAAAGGTTCAAGCCAATAGAAACCTAAATGAAGTCCAACTTTTTATTTGTATTATCAATGGCATGACAATGCTGCACATATCATGTGCACTCACATATCACACACACAATTGAAACACACAACAGGCCGTCAAGAACGTAGTTAGCGGTCATCGATGAACCAAACCGACTTACCAGTTCTTGCTCCATCTTTTCACCATTATAACTTCCACGAACTATGGTTAACAACATCTACAACAGTTCTCACAACTTGTTTATTGCAGGATTATAGGTATGTGAAAAGGTTTTCACATTCTAGCAAACACTTTTTGGCGGACCTTTTAGAAGATGGTTGGAAAATATTTCCTGTGAATTACGAGAATCCTTTTTATACCTTGCTAAAGGGTAGTAATTGTTTTTTGAACTTTTAAACCGTGAAGGAAACTGAAAGTAGTTTACGAATCTTATCTAAACTGCAAGAATAACTGGCTAAGCTGTGCCATAAGGTTTTTTTTTTTTAAAGATAAAAACACATGAAACAAACACCCAACGCAATTGACTGGGGAGTTCACAGCTCCAAGGACAAGTAATGGTTGCTTTTTATTCAACCTTCATCATCCATTACCATTCCCTCTGGGGAAAAAAGGGAAAGAAAATCGAGACAAAAGTAATGGAAAAAGAAGACTGTTCAGGAGAAGCATCTTCTGGTATAAAGCATGACAGCAGCTAGTACCATTTTCGAACCAACAGCGAAATTCTGATATAAAAAGTGGCTATTTAGGCCATCCTTCTCAATAGCTCCATGAATGCCGCCGATGTGATGGTTCCATAATGCTAAATGCCATTTGTTTACAGACTGCTGTGACACTTTCTTCACTGCATGAACTTAGAACATGCTCTGAGACTAGAAGGACAAACACTCGGCACCGATGTAGATATGCCTGCCTGCAAATAAAGAAAATTGAGAAACCGAGAAACATTAGATTATGACACAAGTCCAAACATATATTCCCTGTTATTTTTCAACCTCTCCCTCTCCCTCTCCCTTTCCCTCTCCATATCGCTCCCAACTGAGGGAGGTTCTAAAATGAAGGTAGGATACACCAAGAATTGACAAGCCCACTCACGATCTATAAAACGGGGTAGGCAGGAGCGAAAAAAAGGCTGGATTTAGAAAAGGGAGTACTACGAGCCCCTTGCCCCACACATCTAACCAGTTGCTTTGCTAGTTGCAGTTGAAAAAAAGTTCTAAGGTACACAAAACGCCAAACCCAATCTCGACAAAAAGGAGACAATTTCAACTTGCTCAACGCCCTTAAAGGTAGTGATGAGTTAAACTCTCGTGGTATTCCCTTGTTCCATGTATTGATAACGTTCTTTATTTCTTATATAGCAGAAACTAAGATCCTTGTACAAGTATAGTCTTTAGGAAGATATAAAGATTGTGTACTTTCTAAGGACTGGTCCTTGGTTATCCCTTTTACAATGCTGGAAGCTAAGCAAAATCACAGCAATGTGAGTACATTGTTCGGTTGAGATTCCAATGACCCACTTCATGTGCAACAACAGCAACAACTACCTCAAATTCCACTGCAAGGAAAATAAGATTATGATGTTTTTCCTTTTTGGCGACAAATTCATTTTCAGCAAAAACCAATAGCGTTTTAGTGAACATTAAAGAGAACAATATTCCCTTCTCTAGAAAAGAGAGAGAAATATATTCTCATCTTTTAAATTGGTTTAGATGTATGAAACTCGAGTAGTCTCTTTCCCACTCTGCCTCCACTAAATGAAAAAGCCTTCTCTCTACTCCATAAGTTACGTGCTTCTCTGCTGGGTTTACTGACGGTTTCAAATGATAATGACAAGAGATAATGCATCTGTAAGCAGTATCTGTTTCCACATAAGAGAAGGCTGACCATTATACCCATCCATGGTGGAATGTATGTTCTAACTACAGATTAATATGGTTAGGCCCTACCCCACCAATACGCATGGATGAGGAGGGCCCTACCCCTACCCTGGCCTACCCTGCCCTTGGACGCACATGACACGACATTAATTGATTCATCTATTTGCCGCATAGATAAAAACAAGATAGCAACTATGATGACGATTGAAGTAAAAAAGAGATGTGTTTGAGATGAAGTACCCGCCATTAGGCTGCATGCTTGAGGGATGTAGAACACTGCCAAGCACAACAGCCATAGGAACATCAATCATCTAGCTCACTGGAACGTCGCATTGAAATCTCAAAAACCTCCTTCATGTGAACCAAGTTGTCATCGTGCATTATAGCTTCATCAATGTATTTCATACTTACATATGTTCTAAAGCAAAATTTCCTTCACCGCATGAACTTAGAACATGCGCTGAAGCACTATCTCAACTACATCGCAGGATGAAATAAACCCGCAACAGAGTAAAGTTTTAGATTTCACAACAAAATATGATGAAACTCCTACAAGACTGTAGCTTTAATTTTGTTGTTGTCCTGGCATCCACAAATATGACATTGTCGCTTCACAAATCTGAACAACTATCATCCAAAGCAGGGCAGAAATATGATTTTCTAACTAAGAGTGGCCAAATTAAGTGAGAAAAGATTTCAATGGATAAAACCCTTATATTTCCACAATAACAGTCAAGTTTGCCAGAACTTGACGCTGCGAGGCATTAAATTAGGCATCACAATAGAGGTTCAAAGCTGTAGTTTATGAAGTATCAAAACAACCAAAATATGCGCCACTTGCATCGAAGAACAAAATATACTCATTTACGATACAGAGTGATTTTGTGATCCAGTGTAAGAGGAAGTTACAAGCCTAACAACCTTAACATCATGCTCCTAGAACTCAGTCAGAGGTGCAAGATTAAGGGCAGTAATGAAACTACCCCAATCTATAGCACTTATATCACGAACAAAATTGACTCGCTTATGCACTTGTCAAAAGATTTTGTCATTGACTACCATTTGGCAATACATTCTCAATATGACAGCCGTACACAATGATTTTGACCTTCATTGTCACTACATATCTCTTTAGCGGAGTGAATAAAAAGCACAACTTAACCGACCATTTCACTAGCAGTACCAAATCGTAAAGACAACGTAACCTCTAATGGATCGCACAAATTTGGTACTGCCTTACAATTACCACAAAGGCTTTGTTAACTATTCTAACATGAAAGACTGTTTCTCTATCAAGAAATTTTCCCCCTTTCTATACATGCTTCTCACCAAAAGCAAAAACTCTACCAAGGCCTTTGAAGAACGTACAAATAGATGGAACTACAAGTTTCAAAGCACCAATCAAAAGCCCATAACAAAAGTATATTGATTTTCAAACCAAAGTTTCCAAGAAAACGTCAAATTTGCTACACTTTTTTGTTAAAATATCCAACTCAACAAATTGGCAATGAGTGCAAATGTTGTCCAACCTCATACTTTATTTTCTAGAGATTGTCCATGTGGGACAAGCTCTAACACTACACCTCCTGCGAACCCTGACTTGCACATGAAGAGATAAACAAAAGATAAATTACATACGAATCACAACAAAACAAAATGCACCCCCAAGGCAAAAACAAAGGGGGGAATCAATAAAGAGAGTTGTTCAAAAACCCCCGAAAGCATAGTTTTGACACCATGTTAAAGCATCCAGCATTCCACTTAAAATCATTTTGCAATGAGTGAAAAGGCAGCTCGCTCTCATCTACTAGTTTTTGGAGTGGATAACTAACCGATGTGGGACAAACTTCAACGCTTGCATTCATATTCAATCTAACCATTGCAAACTTGTAGTTGTTACCAGAGATCTTTGCTTTTATTAGACTCGGTCAAAAAAGTAAAATTTTACAAGTCTAAAAGTTTTTAACAACAAAGAAAAAAATATTCCCTTCATTCTTTTTTCTTGGTCCTTTTTTGGCATGTGTGCCTTTTAATCTGATCACTAACTAATGTAATTTCATGATTTTTTCTTTTAAGATTTCCGCCACCAATCAAGAGATCTCAACTAGTTCTTTGAGAGATGTAAAAGAGAATAAAATGAAACTATGGATGATATTTTAGATGTTCGGAATAGTGAAAATGGACCAAGAATATAGAAATGAGGTAGCATAACCTTTGGTAAGAAAATACTATAAGTAAAGTTATATGTTAACAAAGGATGTAAAGTAGTTATGGTGGGATTTGCACGTTTAAATGCAATCCATTTTGTTTGGAGAATTTCTACATGTTTCTTTCAATTATTTGACCTTATGCTGCACACGTTACACCTTAAACTGTGAGGAAGTGCATGCAAGCCTACGACACAAGGTTTTCCCCTTTTAGCAATTCATTCGTGCAAATATTCTCATTAAGCCTCAGGAAAAAAAGTTTGACCCACTCGATTTGAAGCACCCATCTACTATCCCACATCACAGGTACTTGGATTTTAACCTCACCATTTGAAAGAGTACTATATGTTTTACAGTTATTGTCGACACATAATTCTTAAAATAGATCTTCGTTTGTCCAAAAAAGCCATGAAATCTTTAGGTCTTACATTTGGCTAGTATGAACCACAAGACAACCTATAACTAGGCCCTATTTGGCGTAACTATATTTTTCAGATTATATAGATTATTGAGCAAATAATCTAGCCCCATTTGGGCTAAATTAAATACGGACAAAATCTAGATTAATCTAGCTCCAAACACAACATAACCAACATATCCACAAATAATTTAGTCCAAACACTTTGAGCTAGATTATTCCCTCCGGCACCCAACATAATCCAACAATCCAATAATCCCATAATCTAGTTACGCCAAATGGACCCCTAGTAACAAATTACACAATCTATGACTCTTACATTCCTTACAAATCTCTGAGATGCTGAGGAAGGACATGATAGTGATCTGCAAACCTTCACTTTATTTGAGAAAGGACATTGCTTTTGTTGTAACCAAGATAGCTATTAAAAGTAGTATAAAAGCTTTCACATATATTGGATTCCTTTCAGAAGCTACATTAAACCAACCAATAACCACTTTATACCCCAAATTTCCAATAAATGATTCTCGCAAATAAAATATGCGAGCTTGTTCGGTATGATGAAATTGTGGCAATCAAAAATCCATAGTTGCGGTTGCCACAACCCCATACGCCTTGAAGCACCATTCTTGTTTTGTTAATTAAAACGATTACTTAAAACCAATCGGCTCAAAACCATGAACAATCGGCTCAAAACCAAATGGGTTCTAATTTTTGGGGACAACTACCATTTGCATTCGCCTCCACCCAAAGCTCAGGGTTGATAAAATTGGATTGAGAAAAATAAGAGATCTAGTGATCCATGAACAATCAGCTCAAACACAATATGCAAAGCTTGGAATACGAGATAAAGAAGTCAGAAGTAAGGTGGAAAGAAATTACAGACCTTTGGTAATTGACTAAAACAATAGTTCAAGCCAAAAATGGCCTTTTTACAAACCTTCAAATCATTCCCTTCAAGTTGCTTCTCAATACCATTCCCATTTTGAACTGGCACTCCTATTTGTTCCCCATCATGTCTTGTAGTATCAACAGATTGCATTTGTTCCACATTGCAGTTATTTACCAAAACCTTATCAGATTCGGAAGAAACATTCCGCTTTCCAAAGCATAAAGGAAAATCACGACAAGTCGTGACCCCTTTCCTGACCTTTGGGAGTGGGTTTTTACAAACACGTGGAGAAAAGGATTTGGAAACATCCAATGTACTGACTGGTTCAGCCTCAGTAAAGTTTCCCGGTACACCAGTCTGTTTAGTCTGGTGTGGGTTTTTACCAACAGTTCAACGTCATTGTCCACTGTCACCCCTTGCAAAAGAGCTAGCATTTGACACTATTGGCTTGTTAGTTTCACATTCCATATCACTTAGTACCAGATTTCTTGAATTCTTGACCGGAACAATATGCGCCTCTTCCACAACTTCTGCATTTCGGGTTGATCTTGCATCGATACGAGGGGAAAGATCTTCCACTGTCACCTATTGCAGAAGAGCTTGAACATTAGCATTTGCCGCTATTGGCTTGGTAGTTTCGCATTCCATATCACTTGGTTCCGAATTTCCTGAAATTTTCCCCCCTTCTGCACGTGCTTCTCACCAAAAGCAAAAACCCTAACATACAAATAGATGGAACTACAAGTTCCAAAGCACCAATCAAAAGGCTGGAACAAAAGTACACTGATTTTAAAACCAAAGTTTCCAAGAAAACATCAAATTTGCTACACTTTTCTGTTAAAATATCCAACACAAACAAATTGGCAATGAGTGCAGATGCTGCCCCTAAGCTTATACTTTATTTTCCAGAGATTATCAATGTGGGAGAAGCTCTAACACTACACCTCCTGTGAACCTTGGCTCACTCATTAAGAGATAAACAAAAGATAAATAACATACGAACGAAACAAAATGCACCTAAGAGAATCTCCAACCCACTAGCTAAACAAAACTTATTGACTAAAATAGCTATCAATACCATTTTTTACACTTAGTTTGGATTGAGGGGAGGGGTTGAAAATGAGAGACACAATTTTTACATGTTTGGTTTATCCAAAGTGAAATTTTAAAATATTTTTCATGCTTGGTTGAGGAAAGAAAGTGAATGTTATAACTTCTTTTACTTTTTTATTAACTTTTCAGTTTAATTTATTGCTCATTTTTCTTTCTTAACAAAATGGTATAATCGAGATTATAAATAAAAGATATTATTTCACCTCACTTTCCTTCCATTTTCGGAGATGAAGTGATATATTTAAAATGATTGTACTCTTCACCCTCTTATTTTCCTCCATAATCCTCACTTTTCTTCCAAAAAGACAAACCAAACACAAAAGCTACTCTAAATTTCCTCACCTTCCCTTCAAATCCCTCAATCCAAACATAGTCTTAGTGTTCCAACCCACTCTGGCCATTTTACCTTTTCATATTCTGGCTGGCTACATGTGGCGAGGAGTAAACCACTCGCTATGTACAGACAAAAGGAATCAAATGTCCAAAACACATTTTGCACCAAGTCTACTGTCTCAAATGTATTCTTTCTTCCCCTAGTATTATAAAATCTTTGATTTTTTTCTATTGAAGAGTTCAACTTTGTTTCTTCATGTTTTTAGTGTGTTTTTTTGCTATCTTTTTTTCCTATTTTTTCTATCTCTTTTAATTCTATTTATTTCTTCATTTTTTTTCCACTTTTTTAGTAGCATATGTATATATTCATGCAGAGATGAAATATAAATTATAGACAATTTATCAAAATAATTTTAAAAATTTTTATTTTTGAAATTGGTTATGTTAACTTAGATGGATAGCAAAAATAAAGAATAGGATTGGAATACATAGATAAAAAAGTGAGTGGACAAAATAAAGAGTATTTTTTTTTTTTTTTTGTACTTTTAGCTAGGTAAAGTAAAAAGGTGGGTTAGAGATGCTCTAACAGGCTTTGCTTTACCCCTACATATGTTTGTGGCTATATATACTGACCACCTGGATTCTTTAAAAAGGTTTTTTCATTTAATTTTTTATCTTTGAAAAGATTTAAAATGGCGGAAACTATAAGTAGAAAATCTAATTTGTTAAGGAAATATAATAAGAATGTAACGAAGTAAAGAAATATCATAAATAGTTACCTAAATTATAGGTAGAGAATCCAAATGGGATAAATAGATTTCATAACATGGGATAATTTTTGAGTGGTTTGAAAAAGAAATTGCAATCCACCCATTCACTAATAAGATATAGTGTTACGATTACCGGTGCATTAAGCCTATGGTAGGCAATTGGACGAGACTCTTACTAGGACTGCTCTATTTCACTATTGATTGATTGACCGATACAGGGGGGAATTTCTTTTTTTAGTGAGCACAAGCAGCTTTCATTATATTAAATATAATGATAGGATTTTAAAGAGTAGGTGGTTCATATCTTTCTATGACCCCCAAAATAATAAGTAGGAGGATAGGCAGAGCAAGAGCTCTATCAGTTTACCCACGCGCTTGGTAAAATAAAAAATGAAAGCTAAAGAAATAGGTAAGAGGTATAAAATTTGTAACTCCTTGAAGGAAAAAATATAACTTTTTTATATTTTTCTCTATTTCTCAAATTTCAAGTACATGATAAATTGCAAATTTATGAATGATTTTATTAATGTAATTAAAAGTAGGGCCACTTATTTTTTGGATCATATCTATTAGTGTTAATTAGATTTCTATCTCATTCTCTTTTAATGGTTATGTTTTGATCATGTCTTTTAAAAAACACCCAAACTACCATAGTTTTTAATTTTGCACAATTTCAGCACTTTACCCCTTAAACAACGGGATACAATCATGAACTTACCATATTAGTTTCAACACCTTAAAAACCGAGTTTGCTGTCCTCCATAATTGTGATAGCAAATTTGCGTATCTTTTCTATATGTGATGTTAAATTTTCTTACTTGATGGTTAATTAATTTGTTAGTGACGATGGTAAATTTGTTGCTTTCTATACATTTGATGATAAATTGTAGATCTTTTTTACATGTGATAATAAATTTACTTACATGATGGTTAATTTATTAAGGTCAATAGTAAATTTACTGTCCTCTATAATTATGATAGTAAATTTGCACATTTAATGGTTTAAATTGCTGTAAAATCTTCTATTTTTTTGCGATGGTAAATTTGCAGATCATAAGAAATTTCTACAAAATCGTTTGTTATATTGCTCAACCAATATCATTATAAAATGGATGCAAAAAAGAAGAACAGTAAAACAAATTTCACTCACTGCGTAATAAAAATTGTCTTCAGAAAATATTTTTTACGTTTGATGCTGAAATCTTGCTTCTAGCTCGCAACACCTGATTTTCTTCTTTATATGTCTAGAGTTTTTTTCGATTGGCTTGGGGAGGATGAAAACAAGAATGTCATATTCCATTGAACCAATACAAGAAATTGAAAAAATCTCGGTGATATAAGATGGTGAATATACCAAATTAAATTTAAGAAGATAAACACAACAAATCCGGATTCTATGAACAAATACGGAGAGCAACAAAATCTCAGTCGCTTAATATGAATTCGGTTCTTTTGGAATTTCAGTGAATATCTTTTAGATTTCGGTGAATATCTTTTTTATTCGGATAATATGTTTCACCATATTTATTTTCAACTTTCAAGCTTAATTTACTATCATATTTTTAAACTACAAATTTGGGGATTATATGTTTTAACTTAAAAATGATAAAAAAAGGTAAACTAACACTTAAAATTAATAGCAAAAATGTCAAATCATGTAAAAATAATATAAAAACATAACTTGAAAATCTTGATGGAATGAAAACCTATGCAACTGTGGGTCTATAGAACGTTGATTTAAATTACACTTAAATGTATAACTTACATTTCATAAGAACCTTTTAAATGAAAATCTCCAACCACATTAATTGCCTTTATGCCTTTCAAAAAAAACATTAATTGCCTTTAATCACATCTTAACAAAATCCTTGTTGGATTTTTAAAATAAATGCGTGAAGTGTTTAAGGTACTAAAAATATTAAAAAATGTAAAGAGCAAATGAAATATAGATGCAATCAAAAATGAGTAATGGTAGGAACATGGACGGTCCGGATGCTTCTAGACACAGATGTCTCCAGAACCGTTAGATGCACTTCTAGACACAGATGTATCCGGATCGGCTGTGTACACAGACTTTTTCATCAAAAATAGGCAAAGAGCATTAATAACTTTCTTGCCTCTTTTCTCATGATTTGTTTTTAATTCTCAAAATCATCAAACGTTCTTTCTTATTTTTACCTGAATCCTCAAATTCCAAACACACCTAAAAATGGTATTGTTCTCATTTTGCAATTATTGATTTTTCTTTGCCAGTGCTAAGTTGAACAAATCTTATAAACGAAAGAATCCATATATCATAAGTCATCCCTCCACTCCACTCCAAATTCTCATTTTGTGGGCTTACTCTAGGCTCATAAAAATGGTTCAACCTATTTACCTCACAGTTCCAACCAAAGAAAACAATTATATAAAGCTCAACTTGATCAGTTATTGAGAGACATGCCAACACATTGCATTATGTTCTATAAAATGGAAGCAAGCATAGTTTAAAACTCAAAACACTTTTGCGTGCTAGTCAATATCGATCCTATCAAGCTAAGTTTTGGCAAACATGTTCTTCTCTCTGAGTACCACATGATGAATGATTCGGATCATTGTTGTCAAATTCACTGAGAACTAGATTATAAATTATTCGAATCATTGTTGTCAATATCCTAGAGAGGTATAAAGGGGAACTGATGATTGCACAATAGTTACATCATCATTCACTCAAATTCAAACAACGTTGGTTATCAATCAGGATGAACCATAAAACTAGCTATACAATGAAAACTAGTTATACGATGAAGTTCCAAAGCACACACTTACACACACACGTTACTTTGAACTTAGGCCCCATGGACTTGGCTCATTACCTCACCTCGCCACATGTGCCATCCGGCTGGTTCTCATGCAATTCATACTAAAAGAGTTCAATGTAAGTAATCTAGATAGGGAAGTGGAAATTTGTTTTAAAACTCTGCCTACTGAAATCAGAGCCTCTTCAATGGGCTACAAATGTATCATGCTTACAATACATAACAAGCACCCATGACAAGAGACCAGCCAAAGATCTTTCATGTGGGTGGCAAATGGCACCATAGAAATAGCAACTGTTGATTAATAAGTCAATGCTACCTGACAGCAAATTGCTGCTTTTAACAAAGATAAAAGTTACAAATAATTTAAGCATTCAAGCTCAAAAGCACATCACTCAGGCCATGACACTAATCTATAGGGGGAGGCTTTGCCGAACAAAATACATGAATAAAAGCTTAGCTGAAATAGATAGGTTCATAGGACAGCACAAAAAGAGGCTAGCTTCAACTGGTTACAAGACCCATACCCTAGAAACACAAGACTCTTAGATGACATGACAGAATTTCTAGAGAGAAGCAACAGCCAGAGCCCAAAACGCTTCGAGAAAGGTCCCTTCATATATCAATAGGCACTTCCCTTACTTAGTATTGAGGCATACAGATGAAGTACCCAAAAGGAAAGACTGCAGGTGACCTTGATAAAATTCCTGCACACCAGTAGTTTTTCAAGTTTTGGGAACTCCAACATAATATTCAGCAAAACCACAAAACAAACAGGGTTTTTTTTCTTTTATTTGAGATATGAAAAAGAAAGAGGAATGTATATATCTTGTTACCTGCCCAACATGCATGTTACACGCTTTGTACTTTGCTAGATATATCTTTTGCCTTTGCATCTAACTGATCCTGTGGTCAACAAATCCCAAAGATGTTCAACTATGGGTAAGGAGCTATGAAGAGCAAATTACATTTTCAACCATAAACATTGCCAAAACAATTCGGGAGATTGATGATTGATAATACTTTTGTCACTGAAACTTCGCAGATGTGCATTTGTAGATCGATACTGTGGTTAAGAAACGCACAACGAAAAAAAAAAACTCAATTATATGCTTGCAGATTCTTTCCAAACAAGATTTTCTCCTCTTCGAACATCCTCGTGAACTCCAAACTCCTTGTCATGGATTTTTCCTATATGTTCACACTTACATAAGTTTTATAATGATGCTAGGACAGGAAGCCGAATAAAACTAAGTACCAAATATGGCAAGGATGCCATTTACGTTGCACAGTAGATCAAATACAAAAAGCAGCTTCCCACAAGCAAGGATGGACACGACTCGTCAAACCGAAATTAAGCCATACTTCCAATATATGATTTGTCATCATTGGAGGTCGTGCCAAGATGCATGGACAGCAAGGTGAGAGTTCATCAGCTAACCAAGCAACAGATTTGCAGACAAGATCTCAACCATTGATCAAGGCCAGATTAGGTACAGGGCCTACAGGCTACAGCCCTCTTTTTGCGCTGTAATAAAAAATACTGTTTGTACTGCTTTCAGTGATCACTAAATATTGTTAACCAATGTTCAAAATGTTATGACTTTATAAATCATCATTCTGCTGAATTGATGTTTCATCATTTAGTATTCACTACTGTGTCCAACAGCATAATTTTCCTGTGTTCATACTCCTTTAACCCGTAAGTCGCCCTCCTTATCTCTGTTATAGCGTAACCTATTATGGCTGTGTCAGGGAGAGTGTTATCTTAATATACATTTTTGGCGTTTTCCACTAAATAAATTAGCTCTGAAGTCAGAACGATAGGTGATCTGACTTGGTATCAAAGCGCTAGTTCCAAGAGGTTCCAAGATGAAATCTCATCAACCCAACTTTCTTTCATTACGCCCACTATTTCAGCTATGCTCATGCATCTTGCTAGATATGGGTCTCTGTCCCTCCACGGGCACAAAGAGGTCCCATGTGAGGGAATGTTAGCTTGATATATATTGTCGGGGGCAGTTGGGCCCATTTACTATGCATTTAAGCTTCTTGGACAATTATTGATCTAATAGCAAAACAAAATTTCATCTATCTCCATAGCTACTACAACTCAATGGAATTGATTTTGAGAAGCTGACAACAAATCTATAAACTTGAAAATCCACATTTAGAAAATTACATTCAAGCTTTTTCACTTCCTCATGTATGCTTGATTTTGCAATGTCTAACGGAAAACAATTTTTCCACCAAAGAAGAAATAAGATACGAAGACAAAGCTTCAACAGGAAGGACAACTAGGTAGAAAGAGAAGGTGATGAGGAATTGCTCAAAAGCTACAACAATTGTTACTTCAAGAAATCTTTACACCTGCTTGCTTTGCCCCACCAACACCAAACAGCGAAAAAACAACTTAACTAACAACAATCAACGCAAACTGTCCTAAATTAGAGGTGAAGCATTCTAAAACTGAGATGGCAAATGAAAAGCACATAAACATGGTAAAAGAAGAGTCAAGCTCAAAACAAAATTATAATATTACATAAAAAAGACTGAAAACCCAAGAAATTGATAGGATGGGAAGCTAACCACTCCATTGGTTTCGTAATAATCATCTAGAGCCCATTGGTACTTCGACTGATTTAACCCAAACCAATGTGCCACATACTCGTCCAAACTCGAATGAGCTGCAAAAAAACACAAAACAAAGAAATAACAAAAAAGGGCTACTCAATTGCACGAGGCTTCCATTACTGCATGGTGGGGAAAAGGTTGCAAATTCCGAAAAATGTAGAGCTCTGTTTTCTATAGCAGAAAAGACGTGCAAAATAGCAAGACAAAGAAGCATTATCCAAGAATGTTGTTCAGAACTTTCAGAATACCTGTCTTCTGATTACCCAATACAAGTACTAATCGAAACCCCGATTTTTGGAAAAGATACCCAAAATTGTGTACTCTGGAACAGATCAATCCCTTAACCAAATCTCTACCTTAACTCCAATTTGAGTTTAAAAAAGCCATAACACTTCCTACACCCCTTGACTGACACCATAATAGATTTGAGTTCACTCAAATCAAGGGAGACCCGAATCTCTACTTAAACTTTTGAAGGGCATATTATCTTCCAAATTTACAACTATGCTAATAAATTTTTTTTATGCTTAGATTTGAGTTTTCCTACTCATGTGCTTTCTTTCAAAGTAAGCCTTCAGTAATTTTTTGACTCAAATTTGAGTCTCAAAGAACATGATTAAGAACTTTCCGAAAAACTTAGAGATGGCCTCCGACATAAGACAGAGACTACGATTCAGCAATGGAAGAAAGTCAGAATAGAATTCACACATGAAAGCATGAGGCGTAAATTCTCTGTCCTTGTTCCCCCATTTTCCCAGCAATCAGACGAAAATGTTCAGATAATTCCCGGAAACAACAGAAACCAAACCAAAAGAAAACCCAAAAACGCAAAAGCACCAGCACTAGACACAAAGATCAAGGCATTACCGTTCTGGACTTTGGCGACGGCGTTCCAGAAGAATCCAAACGCCGAGCCGTCTGACGGAGAGCGAACAGCAGCTGGCTTCTGAAATTGCAGCGGCGGAGCCTGAACCGGCGGCGTTCGGGGCTGAACCGGCGGGGACGGGACCTCCTTCGTCGGCGATTCGAAGACGGGTCCAGTAGGTTTAGGGCTGGGAGTGGCCGGAGGAGTGACGAAGACGGTGTAAGGTCCGATCTTGCCGATCGTAGGTGGAGGTGTCGATTCTTTGCTTTTGATCGGCATTTCTGCTAGGAGTTGGAGAGAGAGAGTGTGTGTAAATGTTGTAGACCGAGCAAAGTACTTAGATGCGAGAGATAGAGAGAGAGAGTGTGTGTACAGTACACTAATTTAGACGGAAGAAAGGAATTTTGAGAGAGAAAAGGGAGCTACTTTTGGAGAGTGAGAAGTGAGAAGTGAGAAGTGAGTTGATGAAGTGCAATGTGAAACAGGAAGGGATATATGCCGCTGGATTTGGGGTTTTCGGCTTCGGATAATTCGGCCAATTGGGGCTCTCAATTTTGTGGGCTTTGTTTGGGCACAGCAAACCACGAGATTGGATGTTTGGTGCCTTGGTTGCGGATCTCTCTCTCTCTCTCTCTCTTTTGTTGCACCTTTTTCTATCATTTTCCTTATTTTTTTGCTTGTGTTATT
Organism: Arctostaphylos glauca; assembly: GCA_019985065.2. Lineage (NCBI taxonomy): Eukaryota > Viridiplantae > Streptophyta > Magnoliopsida > Ericales > Ericaceae > Arctostaphylos > Arctostaphylos glauca. The sequence continues at coordinate 29,021,302 of JAHSPW020000011.1, read as the reverse complement.
ATCTGTGAAATTCTGTCGATAGCCCAATTTTGTACTGCTGCCAACCTGATGTCCAACTCTTCTATCGCAATTTGTACCGAACCGATGGTTACTCAAATTGAACTGCTTAATTTTTTCCGAACCGTAACTATTTTTTTTCCCGTTGGTGTGTGATGAAACGGATTTAAGATCATCCCCGGCAGACCTGCAAAAAGAACTTGACACCGGTGTGGTATCTTGCCAACACCCCTCCGATGCCTAAGTTAGCTTGAGGATGGAGGAATAAAATAGAAAGACGGTATGGGTAAAATTGGGCAGAATGTTCGTACCTTGTACCATAGAGCTGCCTCCATTATATAGAGATCTCGTTAGAGACAAATTAGGGAAGGACGTGGTCCATTCCTGATTTGATGGAGCAAATCAAGGCTAGTGGCCTTTAATTCGGTAACTGAATCTCCAACGATCTCCCTTGCCTTAAATAACAGAAGCGGGTGGAGATGGTGCGCAGGATGTGGAGAGATCTTTGGGATCTTCCTTTCCTTGTGGGGCGATCCGTTTTAGGCAGATAGATCCCAGGAATTGCGGAGAGTTATTTCAGCGGAATAGGTCAGACAATGGTTGGGCTGAGCAGCCCGGACAGTGGCTGAGCCGAGCATACCAAGATAATGGCTGAGCCGAGGAGACCGAGCAGACAACCTAGCTGAGCAGATGAGAAGATGCCTGAGGCGAATTGCTTGCCGACCGACCAGAATACTAACCGGCTCAGCCTGCACGTCATGACCTATCAGCTACTCCACTATTTCCGAATGGTTGGCCCGCTTTAAGAGAGGAAATATCAACGGTCTGATGCATTGAATCATGACGGCTCCTACTTTGCCTGGGTTCATACGCCGCATTTAATGCTGTGTCAGAAACGCTTGAGTGCTTGGAGGCGGCGTTTAATCTGGGAGTGCCACGTGTGTTCAATCAACGGCTCACATTTAAAGGTTCATTATGGAGGCTCTATAAAAGGGACCTGTTGGGGCTTATCAGGGTTTCCTTCTCTTTCGTTCTCCCAACTGTTCTTTCAAATTTCAGCCTAAGAACTTAGCCTTCTTCCATCTACTTCGACCGACTGTGGTTTTTCCCTTTTCTAGGTACGTTCGCGTTTCTTCTTTCTTGACTCTGGCTGATAACGGCCTTTCTTTAGACCCTAGAGGTTTAGGACATTCCTGGGCATTCTTTTTCCTCAGGCTCTGTCGTTACCTGCACGACCAGTCCGACTGTCCTTTATTAGGAGAATTCGCCCACTCCCCAGCCGTTTCTCGGTATTACCAGGACATTTTTAACATCATCAAGCCGGCCATCCCTGACTTCCATAGAATGACCTCTAGACGACCACAGGTTAGGATTTCTGTACCAACTCCTTCGCGAAGGGACGCAAACCAGGCTGACCATCACGAACCAATGAATCCAGCAGATCGCCCAGAGCCCCGAGGTGTGGCCTTGCATCTCAGGCCTATAGAGGCTGACCAAATAGCCTCGACAATGACTGAGGCTGACCTCGTCATTCTGAGGGCGAAGTACCAAATCCCAACTTCAGTTCATTTGAGAGTTCCCGGTCCGAATGAGAGAGCGAGCGCCCCTAGGTTCGACGAGCTGAGCCTTTACGTAGCAGACTTCGAGGCTGGGCTGAGGCTTCCTTTCCACCCCTACATAAGGGAGATCCTCTGGTTCTTGGGGCTATCCCCAGGACAACTCTTGCCCAATGCTTGGCGAACCCTAATCGGCTGCAGTGTGCTCTGGGCTGCTGCCACAGAGGACAAGGCCAGACTGACCCCCGAAGCCTTCCTCTACTGCCATCAAGTGAGCATGGCTGCTCAGGGATGGTGGTACTTCTCCAGAAGGGACAACACATCTCCCGCAATCGAAGGCCTTCCCTCAGCCAACAAGAGGTGGAAGGACAAGTTCTTCTTCCTCTCAGGGGAAGGATGGGAGTTCCCTGTCTGGGAAGAACGAACGAGCGCTTCTAAAATTCGCGTATTCTGGGGAGAGGTCCACCCATCCCGTGAGCACCTAGTTCCTTTTTAGTCTCTCCTTTTTTTTTCTTTTGCTGCTAATAACTGACTTTTCTTTACTGTGTTCTGAGCAGGAAAACAGAGGCCTAGGATCTCGGCTGAAGTTAGAGAACAGTTAAAGGCGGTGGTTGCGTACCCCGAGCACGATTATCGGGTCCTCATCACCCCAGAGACCCTAGCGACCTACCTCTTTGGTCCAGAACCCACACGTGAGGCCCTTGCCTTAGAGAGAGGTATCCTCCCTTCTCTGTTCTTATATCAGATGAAGCCATCTAACTTTCTCCTTTGTTTTTGTTCTTTGCCAGAGGAAGAAGGGATGAAGCTCAACGCTGAGAAACTGGCAGCCATGGCCGAACGTGCTGAGCGGGCCAACACCAGGGTCCCTAAGAAGGTCAAGAAGAAGAAGGTTCTGACAAACCCCTCCACCTTCGTGGATTCGGGGGTGACCACCCGAAACCAACAGCCCCCTGCTCCTCCTGCCAAGAAATCCAGGAGGAGTGAGACTGAGGAGGTCTTCGTCCGAGAACAACAAACCGCCCCTGAAGAGCAGGTCCTGATGGCTGAGGACGCTGCCATTACGACCTCTGGGGTAGAAGCTTCCTCAGCCCCACACCTGACTGAGCAAGCTCAGCAGGGTAAAAAAAGGAAAAACATGGAGGCTACCTCCTCAGCCACGGCCGCACTTGAGGTTGAGCTCCCTCCCCCAGCTCCAGAGCTCTCCGTCCTCACGAGTTGCGACTACGCCGTGGACATGATGAACGAGCTTCCGACTATGAAGGATCGGGAGATCATGAGAGGGAAATCTGTTGATGAGAAGCGTGCCCGGCTCCTCATGCACCTGGCTAAGGTAATTATTTCTCCCTTCTCCATGTTGTAGCAAATTTGTCAAGCCCTAATACCTGTCTTTACTGTGTTGCAGGCTGCGGTTTATAGCACTGATCTGGTGCAGCTGGGCTTAAATGATGAAGAGGCAGTTTCTGCTCTGGAGGAGAAGCATAGACAGAGTGAGAAACTGGAGACTGAGCTCCGGGAATCAAATTCGAGGCTGAAGGACGAGGTCTTCCATCTGAGGGACGAAAACTCGATTAAAGATGCTCAGATCTCGAGCCTAACGGAGGCCTCCTCAGCCCACGAAAATCGAGCCTCCTTCTTGGAGGACACGCTGAAGCTGGAGCGGATGAGGGTTGAGGACTTGCAGAAAGGCATGGCCGAAGCCAGCTCCAAACTAAGGGCCCAGCAGCAGCAGCTTCAAGAGGCGGCCCAACAACGGGATGAGCAGAATAGGCTGCTTTTGGAGAAGGACAGGGAGATCAGCTCCCTGAAGGATCAAACTCAGTCATCTCAGATAGATCATCTGAAGGACTCTCCTGAGTTCATTGATCTGATGACTAAGTACTACTTCGGGGGCTATATGTCTCTAAAGCGGAAGATCTCCTCAGCCTATCCCGAATTGGATCTGAGCTCCTTCAGGGTCGAAGAGGAGGATGTTGGTCTGGAGGAGGAGGCCGAAGAAGAGGAGTCCGAAGAAGAAGGAGAAGAGGAGGGAGGTCATGCTGGGGCTCTGCTCCTGGAGGGGACCACGGACAAGGGTCTGCTCAGGATTACGCAGGGCGAGGAAGGCACTGCAGTCATAGAGATTCCTGGTGACGATTCTCCTCCGCCTCCCGCTGTGGTTGACCGAGCCGTGGTCATCGCTGAGGAGATCCTGGAGAAAGTTGGTGGTGCCCTCATTGAGGAAATGGCCGATGAGGTCCTCAGGGAGCCCTCCTCTGCTGCAGACCAGATGATCGACCCCCCGGCTCCAGATCAACGTCCTCCTGCTGATCAGCTTCTGACATTGGAACCTGCTGAGGAGAACAAATAGGCCTGGCCTTGTACTTTTTTTTTTTTTTTTCACCTCATTGTAATTTATCTTCATGAATATACATTGCCAGTTATCACAATGGACGATTCTGTCTCTCTCATATTTTTGCTATAACAAACAGAAGTGAACCATTTTATTTATGCTTCAGCTGAATGAACCAATAGGTCCTTGTCTTTATTTCTCTGCTTCTGTGTGCAACGCTTATAGATTTACACAGTCCTTGAAATATAACTTAAGAAATGTAACTCAAAGTTGAATGATTTCCTTCTGATAACTCTTTGCTTGCCCCTGAGGCTTATTTGTTGGGCAGGTAAAAACTGCCCGGATACATGGTCCCGGAGGACATGGCTGAGCAGGCGAGGCTGCTCGGATGCATGGTCCCGGAGGACATGGCTGAGCAGGCGAGGCTGCTCGGATGAATGGTCCCGGAGGACATGGCTGAGCAGGCGAGGCTGCTCGGATGCATGATCCCAGAGGACATGGCTGAGCATGCGAGGCTGCTCGGATGCATGGTCCCGGAGGACATGGCTGAGCAGGCGAGGCTGCTCGGATGCATGGTCCCGGAGAACATGGCTGAACAGGCGAAACTGCTCAATTTTAGTTATCTTCAGACATAATTCAGATAACTTCATAGAAATAACAATTCGTCCATCTTGACTGGACTTATAATAAATTTGATAATTCCTGTTCACATAAGAAGACAGGACAAAGAAATAACAAAGAAATAGGACAGTAGGGATAAACACTTGGCGAATATTATTGAAAATACTTCTTTAAGTGCTCAGCATTCCAGGGTTGGGGGAGCTTTTTCCCTGACAATGTAGCCAAACGATAGGCCCCTGCCTTCACATGCTCAGTTACTTGATAAGGACGTTCCCAATTTGGGCCTAGATGCCCAATCCTCTTCCCAGTGGGGTCCACTTTCTTCAGCACCAACTCCCCAGTCCTGAAACTCCTTTCCCTGACTTGGCTGTTGTAAAATCTGGCCATTTGCTGCTGATAAGTGGCCATTTTGACGGCTGCTCTTTCTCTCTTCTCTTCTAGGAAGTCTAATCCCTCTAAGAGTCCCCGTTGGTTCTCTCCCTCTTGAAAGCCCTGAGTTCTGTGGCTGAGCAGCCCAATTTCCACAGGAATTACTGCTTCCACCCCATAAGCCAGAGAATAAGGGGTTTCTCCAGTCGCTGTTCGGGCAATTGTGCGATAGGCCCAAAGGACACTGGGCAACTCTTCTGGCCAGTCTCCCTTTGCAGCTTCCAATTTCTTCTTCAGATTCTTCTTGATTGTGCGGTTTGTGACCTCAACCTGCCCATTGGCCTTAGGATACGCCTTGGAAGCATAGTGCACATGTATTCCCCTCTGTTCACAAAACTCCTGGAACTGGTCATTATGGAACTGTTTGCCCCGATCAGTGATGATCACCCTGGGCAATCCAAACCTACTGATAATATTCTTCCAGACGAAGTTGATTGCTTTCTTCGTGGTGATGGTAGCAAGGGGCTCAGCTTCCACCCACTTGGTGAAGTAGTCTACAGCCACAATAGCAAATTTATTCTGCCCCTTGCCTATAGGAAGGGGCCCAATCAGATCCAATCCCCACTGGGCAAATGGCCAAGGAGAGGGGATTGGAGTTAATAAAGTGGGAGGATGGTGAAGAATGTTGCCAAACTTCTGGCATTTCTCACACTTCTGGACCATCTGCATCGCATCACTCTGCATGGTCGGCCAATAATACCCTGTCCGGACCAGTTTCTGCGCCAGCGCTCTACCCCCAGAGTGATTTTCACATGATCCTTCATGCACTTCCCTCAGAGCATACTCAGCCTCCTCTTGAGTTAAACATCTCAGCAATGGGAATGAATAACTCCTGCGATATAAGACTCCTTCTAAGCACAGATATTTAGCTGCCCTCAGTCTCAGCCTCCTAGCTAAGTCCTTGTCAGTGGGCAGTATACCCCACTCTAGATAATCGACGATAGGATCAGCCCAAGAGTCCTTGTAACTGACAGCGACAACATCCTGGACGGCTACTTCCACGCTGGGGTGTTCCAACCTTTGGATAGGGATAAGTCGGCTGAGGGCTTCTTCTCGGGCTGTGGCCAGCCGTGCAAGCTGATCCGCTTCCTCATTCTCTTCTCAGGGAATTCTCAACAGCTTCAAGGTGTCAAAAGCTTTCTGGAGATGCTGAACCCTATCTAGATACAGCTTCATCCTATCTTCCTTAGCTTCATAATCTCCCAACACTTGCCCTACCACCAATTGGGAATCACTACCCACAGTGAGCTCTTTTATACCTAAGGATTTTGCCAATTTGAGACCGATCAAAAGCGCCTCATACTCAGCTTCGTTATTGGTAGCTTTGAAGTTGAATCTGACAGCATAATGGAGTTTGAGTCTGTCTGGAGAAACAAGGATGACCCCGGCTCCACTGGCCTCTGTATTTGCGTAGCCGTCAACATAGAGAAACCAACCCATTGGTTCCTCATCCTCCAGGCTTGTTGGATCAGTTGGTTGGGCACCTGGAGCATCTGAGGGAGAGAACTCTGCCACAAATTCAGCGAGGGCTTGTGCTTTGATGGCAGTTCTAGGACAAAATTCCAGGTCGAATTCTCCTAGTTCCACTGACCACTGAATCAGCCTCCCATAAGTTTCTGGGTTGTGCAGGGTCTTCTTAAGCGGCTGATCGGTCATAACCTTGATGGGATGAGCCTGGAAATAAGGCCGCAGTCTCCTTGCTGCCGTTACCAAGGCAAGGGCCATCTTTTCCACCTTGGGATATCTGCTTTCAGCCCCTCTCAACGCTCGGCTTGTATAGTAGACTGGATATTGCACGTTGGCCTCAACCCTTATAAGTACTGAGCTTACTACATGCGGTGAAACTGCCAAGTAGATGTACAGGTCTTCTCCCTTCCGGGTGCGGCTGAGGAGGGGAGGAGTCATCAGATAGGCCTTCAACTCTTGAAAGGCCATTTCACACTCTGGAGTCCAATGGAAAGCTTTTCTCAGGACTTGGAAGAACGGGTGGCACTTGTCCGTGGCCCTGGAAACAAAGCGATTGAGGGCTGCAATGCACCCGGTGAGCTTCTGCACCCCCTTGATTCCCTTGGGAGAGTCCATATCAAGAATGGCCCTAATCTTCTCCGGATTGGCCTCTATTCCCCGTTGTGATACCATAAACCCCAAGAACTTTCCCGAACTCACCCCAAATGCACACTTGCTGTCACGACCCGTCTCAAATACACATGGTCGCGACCGGCCGATGGGGTTTAATCCATCAAGGCCTCAATTTATAAAACTGGTTTAGGGATTTCCATAATATCAGAGTGCGATAAGAAAAAATGCGGAATAACATTAAAAATACTCCCGAAGTGCTAGTGATAAATTAACTATTACATCATCCATAGTAGAATCCTTGGCTCGGCCACAGGCGACTCGGCCAGGTATCAAAAAGTACAAAAATATAAGTCTGAAATAAAGAGTACATTACTAACAACATGAAAATCTAATAACTTGACGAAGATACACAAAATCACGCAGCGTCCTCGACTTCAGAAGCACCTGTAGTTGTAATCAACAACAACTCTTAAGCACTAGGCTAGTGTGAATTTCGTTATAACAATGCTTATCGAATTTCAGGCAGAAAATAACTTTTCTCGTATACGTGCAATTTAAAATAATTTATAGTTCACAATTATGCCAAGTGATCCATCACATTTATAAAGAATCGTAATTCTTTTTCTGAAGTCTAACTTCTCATTTCAGGTTCCAAGTGAATTTTCACTTCTAGGAACAATATCCATTTAGAATAATATTCAGTTAATTTGTTCAACGGTCACCGAATATAGGGAGCTACCCTATCAGATATAAAATCGGCATGACGTCATCCGGCGGATCTATCGGTCGTCGATCCTTTCACCTTATTTCATTCACCTCGCCATATTTCTTATCCCCTGGCGGTCGGGACACCGTATGAACATTTAATCGATAATTTTCTCGATAATCTATAAAAGTAAATCCGAATAGCATGGAAATATTATTTATCAACCACATTTCTACCAAACATGTCAAATTTGCCAACTTCTCATTTATGCCAATTTTCATAATTCGAGCAATTTTCATGATTTCGATAAATATCTCAATATTCGTTTAATTGATTTCAATATGAATAACATGGATACTAAATACATGAATTTTGTCAAAAAAGATAAATATGTACATTTTTTTCCTAAAATCGGTAAACAAGGCATAACAAAACTCACCTCGATAGTCGTTCGCCCGAAAACTCTCGTATTGCCCTACACGTCACTGACTTCGGGATCTAGCATAAGGGTCATAGGATTTAGCATGATCGTAATCTAATTTATTTATTTATTTTTTATAAAAAACATTGCATATTCCGATGGTTTATTAGACTCGTGTCAAAAACGGCGTTCGATGTGTCCAAGGGTCACGTGGTCTAATTTTTTTCCTAAGTGTTCGGCTAAGGTACTGTTTTTATGGGTTAAGTGACGAGTTTCGGTCAACCACTTAGTCTCGGGTTGGGTCTAAAAATATTTTGGTTCAAACGAAAGTTACCGGTAAAAATAATATTTTTCGTCTCGAAACTCAAATAATACTCGTACGAGATCAACCCGAACCAATTCTACTAAGTTGTGTCAAACTGACCCAAACAAGGACTGCCCGAGAAGGGGCTGCCCGAACCATGGGCTGCCCGAATAGGGGCTGCCCGGACTGCCCAAAACTGGACAGTGTAAACTGTCCAGAAGCTGAGTTTCAACAGCTGAAAATCAGCTGTGTTTGACAGCGAGTTTCTCCCATTCCCGAGCCTTCCGAGCCCCGGGTCCAACACGCATGCGTGCTAAAATGTGTCGTCTACAACCCCCAATAAGTATTTTTCGCAGAAGTATAGTAGAATAAAAACTCCGAGTGATTTAGTAAGGTATGTTACCGGTAAAATCTGGCAGTGTACATTTTGTCGTTCGGATGACCAAAACTTCGTTTTTTTCAACATAACCACCCCGGGTTTGAACATGTACGAGTAGTATGGTGTCTTAGCTACAACTCTTATTAAAAATCTTGACACGAAACGAAACGAGAAAGACGAAATGCACTGTCCAAAACTGGGCAGTGCAATCTGCCAGAAATTGCATCAAACAGTTGCTGCGTTCAACAGCGCGTTACTCCCATTCCCGAGCCCTCCAAGCCTCGGGTCCAACTTGCATGCGTGATAAAATGTGTCAACTACAACCCCTAATAAGTATTTTTCGCAGAAGTATAGTAGAATAAAAACTCCGAGTGATTTAGCAAGGCTTACTACCGGTAAAAACTGGGCAGTGTACTTTTTCCGTTCAAACGGCAAAAACTTCTCATTTTTCAACATAACGACCCCGTTTTTGAACATGCATGTGTAGTATGGTGTCTAAGCTACAAATATCATCAAAAATCTCGACCCGAAACGTAACGAGAAAAAAACGAAACGCATTTAAACACAAGGTGCGTAAAGTAGAGGAATGAAAATCGGTACCTCCGGTCGCGTTTTGCTCCGGATTCGAGCATCCCGAGCACGTCCCGAGACTGACCCGAGTCTAACCCGAGTCTTCTCTAACTCACCCTTGCTAGTTTGGCTCCTCTCCCTCTCTCTCTCTCTCTCTAAAATTGCTAGGAACTCTCAAGTATGTAAAGTGTGAGTGTGCTAGTGAGGTGTGTGTATTTATAGCCAAAGGATTTGCATGTGCCAAGTGTGTGTGTGTGTGTTCTGCCGTGAAGAAGTAGTGGAGGAGCAAATCTTGCTTCCAAAGCTTTCCAATTGCATGTATTTTTATTGGCTTTGACCAATTATACATGTGTTTTTAATTTTAATTTTTTTATTATTATGCATGCATGATTAAAATCTTAGTGTATAATATAAGTAAGCTTAAGAAAAATGATGGCCTACAATTCCTAGCCATGAGAAAATAGGTTGGGCCTATTCGGTCCCGTCTTGACTGTTCGGTACAAAATCTGATCAATTTCGATCGCGAACAAACCTCGTAAAATTAATGTATATAAATTTTTATATCAACGTGATCGAAAACACTGTAAATTCGGTATTCTCGAGTGATCGGACATAATTCTTGTGTCCCTCGTCGGTTAAATTAAGAACATCATCACATGACCGATATTTTCTTTAATATTTGAATTTAGGCCAAAGAATCATTTTTTTTTTTAAACTCCATAAAATTAATAATTTTAAACTTAAAATTTTAAATTTTCAAAATAATTGATTAAAAGGATCGGGGTTTCACATTCTCCCCACCTTGGGAAGTTTGGTCCCCAAACTGTCGTTGCTCTCAGGTCTGAATGGTAGGTCTAATTACTCTAAAGACTAAAATTCAAATATAATGTCATAAAGAATGTCATTAAACCTGAGTCGAAGAGGTGCGGGTACTTCCGTCTCATATCGCTTTCCAACTCCCACGTGGCTTCTGCTGTGGTTTGATTCTCCCACCAGACTTTGACCAGCGGCACCCTTTTGTTCCTTAGTTGCTTGACTCGGGTATCCAGAAGTCGTACGGGTTGTTCTTCATAGCGCATATTTTCCTTAAGTTGAATTGGCGGTCGCTCTAAAATATGAGTCGGGTCGGATATGTATCTTCTCAGCATCGAAACATGAAAGACGTCGTGTACATTACTCAATTCCGAGGTCAACGCGAGTCGATAGGCTACTGGTCCTACCTTTTCGATGATCTCAAATGGCCCAATATATCGTGGATTCAGCTTCCCTCGCTTCCCAAATCTGACAATTCCCTTCATCGGAGAGACTTTGAGGAAGACCCAGTCTCCTTCTTGAAATTCTAACTCTCGGCGGTTAGCATCTGCAAAACTCTTTTGTCGATCTTGAGCAGCCTTTAGTCGATCCTGAATTAGACTAATCTTTTCAGTCGTCTCTTGTACTATCTCTGGTCCTGTCAGCTCCGCTTTTCCAACTTCTGTCCAGCATGATGGGGATCTGCACTTCTTGCCGTATAATGCTTCAAACGGTGCCATGCCAATGCTGGCTTGGTAACTATTGTTGTAGGTGAATTCTGCTAGAGATAGGTGCTCTTCCCAGTTGCCTTGGAATTCCATAGCACAAGCTCTGAGTAAATCTTCCAATGTCTGAATTGTACGTTCGGACTGCCCATCGGTTTGTGGATGAAAGGCTGTGCTAAGGTTCAACCTTGTGCCCATCGCTTTCTGCAAAGATTGCCAAAAACGAGAGATGAATCGTGGATCTCTGTCTGAAGTGATCGTCACTAGCGTCCCATGCAGTCGAATGATTTCCCGAATGTACGTGCTAGCCATCTGATCCATGGAATAGGTGTTCTTAATCGGAATAAAGTGTGCGGATTTTGTTAAGCGGTCGACTATTACCCATATTGAGTTGTTCCCCTTCGCTGTCCGTGGAAAACCAATCACGTAGTCCATAGCTATGTCTTCCCATTTCCACTTTGGTATAGGTAGTGGGTGAAGTAGTCCTGCTGACTTCTGGCGTACGGCTTTGATCTTTTGACATTGCAAACATCTCTCCACGTATTTCATGATGTCGCGTTTCATCCCCATCCACCAGTACGACCGCTTCATGTCTTGGTACATCTTCATTATTCCTGGGTGTATTGAAAACTTCGTCCGATGCCCCTCGTCCATAATTCGCCTCTTAATTTCTGGCTCGTTGGGTATACAAATGCGATTTCGAAAACATAATCGACCCTCGATCATGGTGAAGTCAGAGTTTGGATTGGTGGCCATCTGATCGTGGATCTTCTTGAGCTTCGGGTCTTCCATTTGTTTGAGCTTAATCTCTTCCAAAATTGCTGGTTCGGCTGTGATTGCTGCACAGAATCCCTCGATCACTTCTATTGACTCCTTCTTATAAGTGAATAGTCGATTCAGTATCCCTTGTGCCTTTCTGCTCAAGGCATCTGCGACAACATTAGCCTTCCCTGGGTGATACTGAATGTTGATATCATAGTCCTTCATCAGTTCAAGCCATCGTCGCTGCCGTAGGTTCAACTCCTTTTGCGTGAAAATATACTTCAGGCTCTTATGATCAGTGAAAACGTCGCAAGTGACTCCATAAAGGTAGTGGCGCCAGATTTTTAGGGCAAAAATCACTGCTGCCAATTCTAAGTCGTGCGTTGGGTAGTTTTTCTCGTGAGTCTTCAGTTGGCGGGAAGCATATGCGATAACCTTGCCGTGTTGCATAAGGACACACCCGAGCCCTTGATAAGATGCATCGCTGTAGATCGCGAAACCTTCAGTGCCTTCTGGTAGCGTGAGAATTGGTGCTGACGTAAGCCTCTTCTTAAGTTCTTGGAAGCATTCCTCTCGTTTGTCGGTCCAGACAAATGGTTCCCCCTTGCGAGTCAATTCGGTCATAGGCGTAGCAATCCTTGAGAAATCTTGGACGAACCTCCGATAGTACCCTGCGAGTCCCAAGAAACTTCGAACTTCTGTGACGGTCGTAGGCCTTGGCCAATCTACAATCGCTTCGATTTTCTGAGCATCTACCGAAATCCCATTGCCGTTGATAATGTGTCCTAAAAAGTTCACACTTCTTAGCCAAAACTCACACTTCTTGAGCTTGGCATACAACTTCTCCTCCCTCAGCTTCTGTAGTATGGTTTGCAGGTGCTTAGCGTGCTGCTCTTCATTCTTGGAATAAATGAGGATGTCGTCAATAAAAACGATAACGAAATCATCAAGGTACTGCTTGAATACTCAATTCATCATGTCCATGAAGGCTGCCGGTGCATTGGTCACTCCGAATGGCATTACCAAGAACTCGTAATGCCCATAACGAGTTCGAAAGCCTAACTTTTCTACATCTTCAGGCTTGACTCTAAGCTGGTGATATCCTGATCGTAAGTCAATCTTTGAAAACACCGTGGCTCCTTGCAGCTGGTCGAATAGATCGTCAATTCTCGGAAGTGGATAACGGTTTTTGATGGTGACCTTGTTCAGCTCTCGGTAATCAATACATAGACGCATTGTTCCATCCTTCTTTTTAACGAACAAAACCGGCGCTCCCCAAGGCGACGAACTAGGTCGAATGAAGCCTTTGTCGAGTAAATCATCCAGTTGTATCTTTAACTCTTTTAGTTCAGCTGGGGCCATTCTATATGGCGCTTTGGATATCGGCTGTGTTCCGGGAACGATATCAACAGAGAAACTTATTACCCGTTCAGTCGGTATCCCGGGTAATTCATCAGGAAAAACATCAGGAAAATCACATACAATAGGAATGTTGGCAACCGAAGTGCCCTCCGACGAAGTCGGCAAAATACTACATAGGTATCCTCGACAACCCTTCTGCAAAAGTCGTCGGGCTCGAGTCATAGACACGAAACACAGGGGTGTAATCACTCTCTCACCCGAAAATTTAATCTCCTTTCCATCGAGTTTCTTAAATACAACACGCTTATTAGCACAGTCAATCGTTGCCCCAAATTTGGATAACCAATCCATGCCAAAGATGATATCGAAATGCTTCATATCCAACGGAATCAGATCCGTGACCATGCATAGGCCGTCAATGTAAACATTACAGTCTCTATACTTAGTAGAGCAAACCGTGCCCTTACTCATAGGTTGGGAAATCAGTAAGTCATAACCCAAAGGTTCGGCCTCCCTATTCATCTTAATGGCAAAAGACTTGGACACAAATGTATGCGAAGAACCAGAGTCAAAAAGTGCATATGCTGGTAGACAATCGATCATAATGTTACCTGCGACCACGTTTTCATTGTTGGCTTGGTCCCCTGGAACGATGGCGAAAGCTCGTCCATGTCGCTGCCCGTTGTTGTTGCGATTCCCTTGATTGTTGTTGTTGTTCCTATTTTCCCCAGGTCTAGCTACCTGTCTGTCATTGTTTCTCTGCACTTGGCCACCTTGACCTCCGATTGGGACAGTGTTAGCCCCTGTCCTAACATTTGGGCAATTCTTTCGAATGTGTCCAACTTGTCCGCATCCGAAACATTTCCCAGCCTCTACCTTCCTCCAGCATTCTCCTCCGTGAAGTTTTCCGCAGGTGTTACATGGTGGCCTTTGTCCTCGATTTTCATTGTTTCTGTTGTTCTGTCTCTTCTGGTTGCGATTTCCCGATCCTCCAACTCCAGAGCTCTTCCGCTTTCGATTCTCGTGGTATTTCCTGAACTCGTCAGCATCTTGTTCAACCAAAATCGCTCGATCCAACACCTCAGCATATGTGGGCAGTTGTAGAGGTCGCACCACCTTCTTGATGTCGTGTCTCAGCCCTTCTTCGAATCTTCGAGCCTTCATGTCTTCTGTTCCCACCAGATGTGGGGCGTACTCTGCAAGGTTGGTGAATTCTGCTTCATAGTCCGCAACGGTCATAGGTCCTCTTTGCCGAAGTTGTTCAAATTCTGCACACTTAGCGTGCTGCATCGCTCTGGGCATATACTTCTCTTTGAAGATCTCCACGAATCTGGTCCAAACCATCCTTGGCTCCCCAACTCTCTTCAGGTTCCACCATCGGTTAGCTTCTCCTGTCAATAGGTACGCTCCAATTTCCACCTTTTGCACTTCTGTGCACCCAATCAGTCGAAAGTTCTTCTCCAATTCAGCTAGCCATTCGTTCGCTCGCACTGCATCCATGCCTCCATTATACGTTGGCGGCTTCAACTTTAGAAATTCGCGAGTGAATGCGAGATCTGCCGTGGGGACATCGATAGGTGGGTCTTGCTGGTTGTTATTTTCTGCTTCTGTTGGTACTTGTGGACTGGGGTGTGGCACCGACTGCTGTTGAGGTGCAGCTTGTTGTGCTTGACGTTCAAACGCCTGTTGCTGGGCTTGCATAGCCCCTATGAGTGTCTGCATCATGGCCCTCATCTCTGCCATTTCGTTGCCCCCATTCCCGCTTTCACTCCCGCTAGCATTTCCATTTGTCCGAGTCCTCACCATCTGAAGTAAAGATGCAAAGCAAATAGAGGGCAAAAGGATCACTTCACTCCTTTCATCCGACAGTACACAAGATATAGTCTTGTTAGTACTGGCCTACGCGTGATCGTTACTTATTTATACAAGTTACGTAGGTAATAACACAAAGCCAAGTAACTATTACATCCAAGTGTGAGATCATCGTGTCTCAAATCTCATAGCACCGGGGTTTTATTTTAAAATCCGAAAACCATGCTCTGATACCACCCTTTTGTCACGACCCGTCTCAAATACACATGGTCGCGACCGGCCGATGGGGTTTAATCCATCAAGGCCTCAATTTATAAAACTGGTTTAGGGATTTCCATAATATCAGAGTGCGATAAGAAAAAATGCGGAATAACATTAAAAATACTCCCGAAGTGCTAGTGATAAATTAACTATTACATCATCCATAGTAGAATCCTTGGCTCGGCCACAGGCGACTCGGCCAGGTATCAAAAAGTACAAAAATATAAGTCTGAAATAAAGAGTACATTACTAACAACATGAAAATCTAATAACTTGACGAAGATACACAAAATCACGCAGCGTCCTCGACTTCAGAAGCACCTGTAGTTGTAATCAACAACAACTCTTAAGCACTAGGCTAGTGTGAATTTCGTTATAACAATGCTTATCGAATTTCAGGCAGAAAATAACTTTTCTCGTATACGTGCAATTTAAAATAATTTATAGTTCACAATTATGCCAAGTGATCCATCACATTTATAAAGAATCGTAATTCTTTTTCTGAAGTCTAACTTCTCATTTCAGGTTCCAAGTGAATTTTCACTTCTAGGAACAATATCCATTTAGAATAATATTCAGTTAATTTGTTCAACGGTCACCGAATATAGGGAGCTACCCTATCAGATATAAAATCGGCATGACGTCATCCGGCGGATCTATCGGTCGTCGATCCTTTCACCTTATTTCATTCACCTCGCCATATTTCTTATCCCCTGGCGGTCGGGACACCGTATGAACATTTAATCGATAATTTTCTCGATAATCTATAAAAGTAAATCCGAATAGCATGGAAATATTATTTATCAACCACATTTCTACCAAACATGTCAAATTTGCCAACTTCTCATTTATGCCAATTTTCATAATTCGAGCAATTTTCATGATTTCGATAAATATCTCAATATTCGTTTAATTGATTTCAATATGAATAACATGGATACTAAATACATGAATTTTGTCAAAAAAGATAAATATGTACATTTTTTTCCTAAAATCGGTAAACAAGGCATAACAAAACTCACCTCGATAGTCGTTCGCCCGAAAACTCTCGTATTGCCCTACACGTCACTGACTTCGGGATCTAGCATAAGGGTCATAGGATTTAGCATGATCGTAATCTAATTTATTTATTTATTTTTTATAAAAAACATTGCATATTCCGATGGTTTATTAGACTCGTGTCAAAAACGGCGTTCGATGTGTCCAAGGGTCACGTGGTCTAATTTTTTTCCTAAGTGTTCGGCTAAGGTACTGTTTTTATGGGTTAAGTGACGAGTTTCGGTCAACCACTTAGTCTCGGGTTGGGTCTAAAAATATTTTGGTTCAAACGAAAGTTACCGGTAAAAATAATATTTTTCGTCTCGAAACTCAAATAATACTCGTACGAGATCAACCCGAACCAATTCTACTAAGTTGTGTCAAACTGACCCAAACAAGGACTGCCCGAGAAGGGGCTGCCCGAACCATGGGCTGCCCGAATAGGGGCTGCCCGGACTGCCCAAAACTGGACAGTGTAAACTGTCCAGAAGCTGAGTTTCAACAGCTGAAAATCAGCTGTGTTTGACAGCGAGTTTCTCCCATTCCCGAGCCTTCCGAGCCCCGGGTCCAACACGCATGCGTGCTAAAATGTGTCGTCTACAACCCCCAATAAGTATTTTTCGCAGAAGTATAGTAGAATAAAAACTCCGAGTGATTTAGTAAGGTATGTTACCGGTAAAATCTGGCAGTGTACATTTTGTCGTTCGGATGACCAAAACTTCGTTTTTTTCAACATAACCACCCCGGGTTTGAACATGTACGAGTAGTATGGTGTCTTAGCTACAACTCTTATTAAAAATCTTGACACGAAACGAAACGAGAAAGACGAAATGCACTGTCCAAAACTGGGCAGTGCAATCTGCCAGAAATTGCATCAAACAGTTGCTGCGTTCAACAGCGCGTTACTCCCATTCCCGAGCCCTCCAAGCCTCGGGTCCAACTTGCATGCGTGATAAAATGTGTCAACTACAACCCCTAATAAGTATTTTTCGCAGAAGTATAGTAGAATAAAAACTCCGAGTGATTTAGCAAGGCTTACTACCGGTAAAAACTGGGCAGTGTACTTTTTCCGTTCAAACGGCAAAAACTTCTCATTTTTCAACATAACGACCCCGTTTTTGAACATGCATGTGTAGTATGGTGTCTAAGCTACAAATATCATCAAAAATCTCGACCCGAAACGTAACGAGAAAAAAACGAAACGCATTTAAACACAAGGTGCGTAAAGTAGAGGAATGAAAATCGGTACCTCCGGTCGCGTTTTGCTCCGGATTCGAGCATCCCGAGCACGTCCCGAGACTGACCCGAGTCTAACCCGAGTCTTCTCTAACTCACCCTTGCTAGTTTGGCTCCTCTCCCTCTCTCTCTCTCTCTCTAAAATTGCTAGGAACTCTCAAGTATGTAAAGTGTGAGTGTGCTAGTGAGGTGTGTGTATTTATAGCCAAAGGATTTGCATGTGCCAAGTGTGTGTGTGTGTGTTCTGCCGTGAAGAAGTAGTGGAGGAGCAAATCTTGCTTCCAAAGCTTTCCAATTGCATGTATTTTTATTGGCTTTGACCAATTATACATGTGTTTTTAATTTTAATTTTTTTATTATTATGCATGCATGATTAAAATCTTAGTGTATAATATAAGTAAGCTTAAGAAAAATGATGGCCTACAATTCCTAGCCATGAGAAAATAGGTTGGGCCTATTCGGTCCCGTCTTGACTGTTCGGTACAAAATCTGATCAATTTCGATCGCGAACAAACCTCGTAAAATTAATGTATATAAATTTTTATATCAACGTGATCGAAAACACTGTAAATTCGGTATTCTCGAGTGATCGGACATAATTCTTGTGTCCCTCGTCGGTTAAATTAAGAACATCATCACATGACCGATATTTTCTTTAATATTTGAATTTAGGCCAAAGAATCATTTTTTTTTTTAAACTCCATAAAATTAATAATTTTAAACTTAAAATTTTAAATTTTCAAAATAATTGATTAAAAGGATCGGGGTTTCACACTTGCTGGGATTGAGTCTCATCTGATACTTCCGTAACGCCTCAAAGGTTTCTCTGAGGTCGTCCACATGATTCGATTTCCTCTGACTCTTGACCAGCATGTCATCGACGTAAACTTCCACATTGCGACCTATCTGTTTCTTGAACATCCGGTTAACCAGTCTCTGATAGGTGGCCCCTGCATTCTTGAGTCCAAAGGGCATCACCTTGTAGCAGTAGAGGCCTCTGGCTGTGATAAAGGAGGTTTTCTCCTCATCTTCAGGGTGCATCTGGATCTGATTATAGCCCGAAAATGCGTCCATGAAGCTGAGCAGTTCATGGCCGGCTGTGGAATCCACGAGAAGGTCAATCCTGGGTAAAGGGAAACTGTCTTTAGGGCAGGCTTTGTTAAGATCCTTGAAATCCACACACATTCTCCACTTGCCCTTTGGCTTAGGGACGAGCACCACATTGGATATCCATACTGGGTACTTCGCTTCTCTGATGAACTGGGCTTCCTCCAACTTATCCACCTCTGCGGCAATAGCTGCATTACGTTCTGGAGCAAACGTGCGTGTCTTCTGTTTCACTGGACGATGAGCATCGTCCACATTCAACCGATGAGTGATGATATTGGGGTCAATGCCTGGCAGATCTCTGTGTGACCAGGCAAAAACATCTGCATACTCCCTTAGGAATTTCACCAGAACAGCTCTCTCTTCTGATCCCAGACCTGAGCCCAAACGGAACATCTTTCCAGTCTGTCCTTCCACTACAGGTATATCGATTAGTTCCTCAACTGGCTCCCCTTGCTGGAGCTTCTCCTCATCCCTTGTGTCAAGCCCACTGACTGATAGGGCTTCTCTTGTCCTCATCGAAGTGATATAACACTCCCTTGCTCTCTTCTGATCTCCTCGGACCTCCCCAATTCCACCAGCTGTAGGGAATTTGAGTTTCAAATGATACGTGGAAACCACTGCTTTGAACTTATTGAGGGTCTGCCTACCCAATATCACATTGTAAGCTGAAGGGCAATCCATCACCAGGAAATCCACCAAGGCAGTGGCATTCCTTTGCTCATCTCCTATCATGATGGGCAAGGAGACCATGCCCAAGGGATGGGCAGTCTCTCCAGAAAAGCCGACCAAAGGGGACTGTACAGGTCTGACACTATCTCTCCCCAGCTGCAACTTCTCAAAAGCAGGTAAGAAGATGATATCTGCTGAACTCCCTGTATCCACAAGAATTCTCCTCATTGTCCAGTTGGCGAGGAGGGCTGTGATCACCAATGGGTCATCATGAGGATGGAGTACTCCTTCCTCGTCCTCTGCTGTGAAATGAATGGTTGAATCCGCCACCCGTGTGCGCTTAGCCGGTCTCTCTGCATTGAACACTTCCCTGGCATAGGTTCTCCGAGCAGCCCTGGTATCTCCACTAACTCCTGGTCCCCCAGAGATCGTGTTTATTTCCCCCACGGGGCGATGAGGAGGAGGAGGAGGGAGAGTCCTCTCACGCCTGTGATCAGCTGGCCCAGCAGCCTGCCCTGCTCCTTGGTGGAATTCACCTTCCTTTCGTACAAACCGCTGTAGGCGCCCCCTTCTGATCAGCCCTTCAATCTGTTGCTTCAATTCAATGCAGTCATCCGTATCGTGCCCGTGATCACGATGGAACCGACAGTATTTCTGGCGAGAACGTCTCTCAGCCGGAGTCTTCATCTTTCCTGGCCACTTAAGCTCAGGATAGTCACTAATCTCCTGCAACACTTGGTTTACTGTTGCCACCAAAGGAGTGTAGTCGTGGAACCGCTTCTCTGGTCGCCCCCTCTGGGGAGACTCTCTTCTATCCATCCTCTTCCCTCTAGGGTACTCCTCAGTCCTGGAATGGCCAGCTTCCTTCCTTCTCTTGCCCAGCTGAGGAGCACCTGGCGGGGCAGAAGGGATCTCCCTCTCGCGATTGCGATGGGCAGTAAGGATGTCCTCCGCGTTCATCTGTCGCTGAGCCCTCATCATGAGCTCAGCCATGTTGGTCGGTGGCTCTGCAGATAGGGAAAACAAAAACTGCCCTGGTCTGAGACCTGACATGTACGCCGCGATGGCTACCTGATCATCAGCATTATCCACCTGCATGGATTCCTTGTTGAACCTGGTTGTGAATTCCCTAGGTGTTTCCCCCTTAGCTTGCTTAATATTGAGCAAGTAAGTGGCTGGCCTCCTGTACCGCTGACCAGCAATGAAATAACTTACAAAGTGACGGCTGAGTTCCTTAAAAGTGCTGATAGTGTTGGGAGCAGGTTTGTTGAACCACATACGAGCAGCTCCCCTGAGGGCGATGGGGAAGGCCCTGCACATGATGGCGTCAGGCACAGCCTGCAGGTGCATAAGGGACTTATAAGTCTCCAGGTGGTCAAGAGGATCCTTAGTTCCGTCGAAAGCATCAATCTGCAGAATTCTGAACTTCGGAGGGAGAGGCACTGCCATCACATCAGCAGTGAAAGGAAGCTCTGTGGTCTGGACCAACTCATCTACAGAGGCAGGAGCCTTTGCCTTCATCTGCTTCGCCAGGCCATCCAGCTGTGCCTTCATCTGGCGCATCTGATCAGTCATGAGACCTTCGTGAAGCGTGGAACCGGAAAAAGTTCCATAAGGAGGCGCTGCAGCATGGCTGCTGGTCTCCCCCTGCCCTCCAGTGACTTCAAAGTCCATTCCCGCCATCCTCTGAGCCGGAGGATCAGCCATTGGGGCTAACGGAGGTGGTGGATCCGTAGCGGGTGGTTCCGGCTGCAGGCGTTGCAGTAGGGCCTGATTCTGCTCTAGTATGCGCTGCATTCCCTGTGTCAATGTCACCACATCCTGGCGCAGGGCTTGATAATCAGCAGCGGTTGCAACTGGAGGAGCAGAGTGAGCGTTGTTATCGTTGGAAGCCATGGAACGGGTCAAGACCATAAATCCAATCCGATCAGTAAATTTGTAATCGGTTCCCACAGACGGCGCCAACTGATGAAATGGATTTAAGATCGTCCCCGGCAGACCTGCAAAAAGAACTTGACACCGGTGTGGTATCTTGCCAACACCCCTCCGATGCCTAAGTTAGCTTGAGGATGGAGGAATAAAATAGAAAGACGGTATGGGTAAAATTGGGCAGAATGTTCGTACCTTGTACCATAGAGCTGCCTCCATTATATAGAGATCTCGTTGGAGACAAATTAGGGAAGGACGTGGTCCATTCCTGATTTGGTGGAGCAAATCAAGGCTAGTGGCCTTTAATTCGGTAACTGAATCTCCAACGATCTCCCTTGCCTTAAATAACGGAAGCGGGTGGAGATGGTGCGCAGGATGTGGATAGATCTTTGGGATCTTCCTTTCCTTGTGGGGCGATCCGTTTTAGGCAGATAGATCCCAGGAATTGCGGAGAGTTATTTCAGCGGAATAGGTCAGACAATGGCTGGGCTGAGCAGCCCGGACAGTGGCTGAGCCGAGCATACCAAGATAATGGCTGAGCCGAGGAGACCGAGCAGACAACCTAGCTGAGCAGATGAGAAGATGCCTGAGGCGAATTGCTTGCCGACCGACCAGAATACTAACCGGCTCAGCCTGCACGTCATGACCTATCAGTGTGGATGTGGTATGGATGGATGAATACCCGTTCGGGTTCGGTTCAGTTATGGTTAGCAGAATAACCGAACCGTTACTCGAACCGAACCCGAACTGAACCGAAAATGACGTCATTATATATAATATATATATATATATATGTATATATATATATATGTGTATATATATATTATAAATATATATATAATATATTGAAGGATGAGAGAGAGAGAGAGAGAGAGGGGGGGTTTAGAGAGAGGGCGATTCGGTTTGGTTCGGATCGGTTCGGATCGGATCGGATCGGGTAATTAATACCCGAACCATTCGGTTAACCGTTCGGTTTGGGGAATAACCGAATCCCGTTTGATTCGGTTATGGAATATGCACTCTCCCTCCGTTCAGTTTCGATTCGGGTATTTTGTCTTCGGTTCGGGTTCGGTTATCCGAATAACCGAACCGAACCGCCCCATTGCCATCCCTACTTCTATCATCCTTGAAAACTCGACCTTTTTCTGGAAGCAGCAAAATCTGGAAGGACTTGTTTGGTAAGGATCATAAAAAATTCCATTCCTTATCAACTCGGATATATTTATCCAATTTGTCATATTCAAATTTTATTTGCTTATTTAAATCATACTCGAGTATTATATTCAGGATTTAAAACAAATTCTTTATAAATATAACTCCTCTGTAATAAATTATTCATTTTATTATGTTTTCCTCTTACTATATCTAACATATACTTTCTAAAATCTTAAATTTTGCAGTTTTGCCCTCGTCCCCTCACATCTAGAAAGCTCATTTCATTTACCTAGTAACTAAAAGAGCATCCACACCAGTCTTCCTATTTTTTTGCACTAAATTAAAGATAAAATCTCACTTTTCTATTTTAAAGAACCATATTTTGTAATGTCTCCTAAATCAAATTCTTTATTCTATTTATATTTTATTAAGATATTCTTTTTTTTCCTTTTATATTCAATTTGAAATGTTATAAACAAAGAAAGGAGGAGAAAGAAATAAAAATAAAATATTAAAAGTAAATAACTCCTTCCTAAAATTAGAGTGTCACTATTGCTTTTGGAAAATAGAAAATAGTGATAGAGAAGTTGATGTGAGGAGTTTGATGTGGATGCTCTAAAGAATGTAATATATGACTTTTTCTACCCGAGGCCTTTGACAAAGAGGATGAGCTAGCTCCTTACTGAGTCTTTTCGACGAGTTTATTTTCACTGCCTCCGGACAAGGAGGATTTACTATTGAATCAGAAACCAAACATCTTAATGATATCCCAAATGATCAATTGTCGATCGGAAGGAGGAAGAGAGCTGATGGAAGCAAGAGAACCTGAGAGCATCTTCCAATGGAATGGCGCAGCATGGCAAGGGAGAGAGAGCGAGAGCTAGAGAGAGAGAGAGATGATAGCGGTTGAATAACCAACCAATTTGGTGAAAACAGAAGATCAAATTCTTCTCACGCATAATAGCAACACCCAAAAACTTCAAATGGCATAAAGGTTGAACCACAACTAGTAAACAAGGTAAAATGTCAAAGACGAATCAGTACACTAGTCAAGAGAAGAAGAACACAACTGCTGCAGGCCAAGAAAGCAAGATCAACATATTAGTTCCAGCAGCCATACCCCTGGCCCTGAGCCGCCCCTACCAGGAAGTATTGATCTGGGCCAAAGAATGGGCAGCACCATGTGCAACAACTTGACAGCTATGTTTTAGTTTTATATTTTCATATTTTTTTTCCCTCCAAATACAAAAACTCAACCTACACATATTATACCCACCAATCTACAAGTTTCATACTAACAACACAGATACTAAACCTACATGTACTATACCTACCATTCTACTCAAGCACTATCAACCTAGAAAGCGTAATGGTCCGAAGTATGTTCACCGCAAGCGACCAGTACCTTGTATGAGAAATCGCACCAGGGGACCATGGCTAGGTCTTTCGAGCATATTCATAGTATGCACATTCTCCACCAATAGATAAATGAGGCAGTTTTAATCCCTGCAGTCAAGGGATTCCTTGTTCGTTTGTTGGCAGAGCTTGCTCTCCGTTTCTCCCCCATCAGACAACAGAACTTGCCAAAGATAGCTCGTGGAGATCAGTAAGCATCCACTCCTCCCCTGTCTGACCACCAAGAACTATGGCCCTAGTCCCTCCAACAACACATGTACTGTGTCCCCAAGCAAATCTCGGAGGTCGCCCAGGCACGTTTAATATCCTCCATGTAGGCTTCTCATCAGTGGGGTCCAGGATATAAAGCTGTGAGGCCGAATGAAGACCCGCGACGGACCCACCAAACACCAGTATTCTCCCCCCTGGAAGGCTCACGGCCACATGATCAAGCCTGGGTGGAGGAGCTATGCCGCCTGGATTTCCAGCACCAGGCATTCCGCTCCCAGTCACGCATCTCCAACACGGTTCATCCTCGCTCAGATCCATAGTGAAGACATCGCTTGACCGGAACCGGAGAGGCCCACTCTTAGCCAGACCCCCAAACATCAAAATCTTCCTACCACCGTAGACAGACAGAGTGTGACCCAAACGAGAAGGTGGAGTCCAGGCTACTGGTATCTCCCTCCAGACGGGCTTCTCAATTGCGAGATCAAGCAGAAAAGTGTCACTAAGCAGTACTCCCGAATCTGCACAGCCACCTGATACAATCAGCTTTGTCCCATCGAGGGTGCAAGAGCTATGCCACGATCGTGGGAGTGGAGGGGCAAGGCTGAAGATTTCGCGCCAAGTTGGTTGCTTTGCATCCAGATCCAGTACAAAGACATCATTTAATAAACCTTGTGTTCCGCAACCACCGAATAAAACCAAATTCGATCCATTGACGCAAGAAAGCGTGTGACCCCAACGACCAGGAGGTGGGGAGCCCACTTTGACATTTTGCCACTCTGGTTTGCTAGAGTTCAAGTCCAGAACAAAGGTATCATTCATTGGTTGCATGTTCACACCCTCTCCGCCAAAAAGAACCACCCGATTGCCAACCGCACATGCACTGAAGTTGCAACGAGAGGGTTCGACAGCACCTCCAACGGTAAGCTTCCTCCATGCTGCTGCTTCGAGAGTGGTTAGTTCCCTTGCCAGTCGACCCCACCCAAGTCTCTTTGCTCCTGGAACTGTCTCTAATACTCTAGTTGTTTCACTGCCCCACGCATTTTGACAGACCATTCGCCAAAGATCCTCATTCTTTGTTATCTCATAGAGTTGCCGGCAGACGGAGCCCACAGATGCAATATCTCTTGGAGTCAACCGTGAAAGAATCTTGAGAGAAAGCACCTCATCACTCAATTGCAGAATTCCACAAGCCCCTCGAGTGATACTTCGGTTCCCGTCTATGCTTGGCTGCCAAGAGGAAAGACTGGAACGGAAACGGTCAGATATTCTTGTCGACTCCTTTGTTGAAGATCCAGGAAGCGGACCCAGATCAAGATTTGCTTCAGTGAAGAACTGGATTGCAATAAAATGAGTTATTGCATCCTCATCCCCACATATAGGTGTCAACCGCAACCTATTCATCACTGGAGACCCATCTTTTCTAAAATTTAACAAATCGCCTTGGAATTCAACACCATCTTCGAGGCATCTTCTTATTTCTGAAACTACAGTAGAATCCACCAACGGATGCCTTCTTTTCGCAAATGGGCCTCTGCATTGCAAGAAACGACTGCCAAAAAATCTAACAGAATCAGATCTACAACATGACTGCTAGCAAACTCTACTCAGTGAGGAACGAGGTAAATTCTAGTCAATCAAGTAGTTATATCCACAAATGCATTAGGAGTGAAAGCAATTATACAGAATACACCCACATTAAAATGATATGCCTAAAGAAAACCATTCATAAGATGCACATGTAAAACAAAATGCTTCCATGACTGTGCTGACGGGGGAGATAAATGAAAGCTATGTTTATGGATCCAAAATCCTAAAGAAACCCACTGGATAAGGAAGATTCTAAAATAAAGGAGCACATTCAACCAAATGAGGCCAACATATGACACCTTCAAAATCGGAACCTGAACAAAGATACACTCAGACTATTTCCCTTTTGAGGCACCACCTTTTCACTCCAGAGGGAATATGTGGGGTATCATTGGCCATGGCAAAGAAGTTAGTTCAGAGATTCCACATTCACATGGCCAATTCATAATTCGGACATATTGAATGATTGACAGACAGGTAACCAGAACTTTGCAACATAATGTATGACATACAAAAACAAGAACTCGAATTCTGCACGAACTGAAACTCTACTGAGGTGTTTCATAGATTACATTTTAAAATAACAAGGATATCAATCAACCATTTTTGCTGATGAATTAACTGTAGTTCCAGCAAAATACATTTGCTTCGACTCGCCTAAAAATACCAAGTACTAGGAATCCAAAAACTTCTAGGCTGGAACAATTTGATGCATATTGCTTTAAATACAAGTCTATCAGAAAGCACATAACATAATGTGAGAGAAACGCAAAGAAAATAAATCGAAAACTTAGTGGTTTGTACAGCACTCGGTGGAGGCATGATTCATTATGATTATCTGTTTTTGTGAGAAGGAAAGGAAAGAGCGCTTTGTAGATTCCCATAATCCCCTTAGTTGAGGTGTAAAGGTAATAGCAAATATGTAGGTACTGTGTCAAGTGAGGAATGCTATTCTATACAAAACCGTGCAGTAAGCTAGCATTTTCCTCTATAACCTAAATATAATGTCATTCTTTCTCTTTTTCCTCCCTTTTTTAGAGCGTGGACGGTGGAACTAATCATGAAGACATTTGAACGAAGTAAATGAGACATTCGATCGGATCTTGAAAACAGTTGGGTGTGGAATACCATGTCATAGGTCTCGTGACTACAAAAATTAGAACCATATTGCTTATTGAAACATGGTTCTGAGAATATCAGAAGAGTGTTGTGTTTGACACAGAAAGGGGAACAGTTCATTATAAAAAGTCTCAATGGTTCATAATGAGCACAAAATGTTTGCCCTTGTACACAAAACTTGATAAAGGTCTTAGATTATAACATGGTTGAAATGGTGAAAATACTGTGAAAAAGCAAGTTCTGTAAATGGAAGATTCTGTTTCTTCAGTTATTTTGGCATTCAAACTCATTTACACCTGTTTCAATTATTTTTGGAATTGCATTAAGAATGATGCAAACTTACACTTTGCTTGCCATACGTAGTTGACCATAGAAGGAAAAATAATAGAAAGGGTACGTGTATTGGATTGGGATTTCTTTTTTCGGTTGCATGCAATGCATTATCAAGCTGCTAGAGATCCTTTGGCAATGTCAACAACAATAACTAGACGCAACTGAAATATTAACTGGAACAGGTTTCAAAACTACAGAAATCAATCCCGATAGCTCCAAGGGACTGGACACAGGTTCAGGCAAGTCTCAGACCAATATTGCATCCACCTATTCTCTACATAACCCCAAACTTCGGTCTAATCCTATGGTAACCATGTGATGATGCTGCTTCTAATTCTTTCAGCTCCAAATGACAGACAAGTTTGTTCTTTCTTCTTTTGGGCACAAAATCAGTGTATTTTAAAGCATTTTTCTCCTCCATCTACATTTTATTGACACTTCGAATGGTATGGGAAAACTTACGGGCATAGCGATCATATCTCCCTTTGCAACATCATAAGCAATCATATAAACCCCCAAAACTGAAAACTCTAATTAGCTTTGTGGAATTTTTCTCGTATTTTGTTTCACAAGTGAACAAGAGTTGAGGGGCCATTTCGGAAACCGTTGGGTATAGGGAGGGAGGGAAGGGAGGGGAGGGGAGGGGTAGTCTTTCTGATGGAGGCAGCTGATCTCTAATCATCTGTTCTCCTCCACCATTTTTTTTCAGCGGGCTGTTTAGAGAACAAGTTATCATGCTGTATTTTCCTTTGTGTGCCTGATTTCTTCACTTTGTTCCAAATGTCTTCTTCTAATGTTTTTTCCTCTCCACTCCACTCCAATCCTCCACTAACAGGTCCCCAAACCTCATGCGCTAGTCTGCGTGCTTGACGCCCAAAACAAAGAGTTAAGCCACTACTCTCTGACCACGGAACGCTGAAAAAAAACGTGACTCGGGCCGTTTTGAGTCACATTACTGATCTGCCTATTTCTTATAAATAAGCAATAAGCAAAACGGTCCACGAATAAGCAAATCATTTAGTTTAAGAAATGCTATTTCCTTATTCTGATTGTTGGTTTCTTGAATAAGCAACCAAGTCCCAACCAAACAATCTTACTTGCTTATGCATAGTTCTAAGCAATAACCCAGGGAACAAAAAGGACAGTGTTTCACAACCATATCTATCATTCCTGTTACTCGGCTTTTCTACATAAGTTACATAATAGTTTCTTCTAGGTGGCTGTCAGTTTGTTGGACTATTGGCATCCAAAAATGCTACAAGCACAACAAAATTGCACAACATTTGGCACAACATGCCAAAACTACGTCGTTTCATTAAGGGAAAAAACAGTGAGGTTTTGTTTGTTTGTTTTTTCCTTAATGAAACGACGTAGTTTTGGCATGTTGTGCCAAATGTTGTGTAATTTTGTTGTGCTTGTAGCATTGTTGATTGGCATCTATCACCGGCACAAGCACATTATCCATAAGACATCCAAATAATTTCTGAAAATACAACATAAAATTTTGTTTTGGAGATTGAAAGAGGGAGGTAGGAAGGAGTTGTAGGGTTCTGGGTCCTGAACAACGGCAAAAAGGTATGTCAGCAGATACAAAAATGGAATTAAAGCAACTCGAGACTTGACCTGATCTACAACAAGCAAGAACAAAAAGCCAAAGCTCAAAGAACGAAATTAACGGGAGAAAAAACATATCCAATATATGAGTCTGAAACCGCCCGAGTCGAAGAAAATATGTTAATTTTTCAAACCGTACTTACCAATTCCGGCCGAGGACCTCTTCGGCACGATAACCGGTGACCATCTCGAACACCGAATTGACATATATAATCGGATGATCTGGTTCTAAAGCATCCGTGACCACGAATCCACAAGGCGCTGGTTGGAGCAAATTGGTCACAGGAAATGGAAAAGGACCCCCATCGTTCAAGAGGAATCCTCCTTCCTCGTCGCCACTCAGATCAGAACCGCTGTCCCACTCCATGAAATATTTCACTTCAACCCATCACCTCAAAGCAAAAGCAACACAAAGAGAGATAGAACACAAAGTCAAGACTTCTGGTACGCAGTTGCCTAAAGCAGAAAAGAAAACCCTAATAATCTTCACAGCAAATCAGCACAAACCTCAACAAAGAAAGACATAAAACCAGAGAGATAGGAAAGATAGAGAAGGACTAGGGTTTTCTTCTAGTTTGGTTGGTTGAGGTTTGGGGCTTGAGGAAGATGCCGAAGAGTTGTGAGAGAAAACGAGTGGTTTGGCCAGCTCTAGCTAACAACAGACCAATCTAGAAGGAGGAGGGGTTACAAAAAAAGGCCGTGTTTGGCATGACCAGAATATTGGAATAAGTTTTGTTTTTTTGGATATTTATTCACGCTATACTGTTTTTTAAGCAACTTTTTCTTTAACTTTTTTTTTTTTTTTTGCCATTTCTTTTTACTTCTGTGAGAAAATTTATAGATTAACTGTAAAAAAATATAAAATGTAATAAATTCTAATCAAAAGTTTCAAAAACTCTAGTACATACCGAAAAAGTTCAGAAAAAAATTAAATTTCCATTGTTTTTGATATTTTTGGCATCATTTTATTTGATTTTATTAATTTTAATCTATGTTTTTATATTTTTTTCAATCTCTCTTATTAAGCCTAATAAAAAAAGCATAATATTTAATAAAATTTTAAAATATTAAACAATATTAGATACATCTTACTAGAATTATACATGGAGACAACGCCAACTATCCAATCTTTTCTTTCTGTGTTTAATTACTAGCAATGGAATAATACCAGTCGAATGCACCGTAAATCATTTGAAAAGCCCCATGGATGAAATACAATCTCAAACCAAAATTTAAGTATAATAGTTTAAGTAAAATAAAAACTAAATCCACAACACATAACCAGAAATCCTATGAGAAACCATTACAAATACTAAATAAAAACAATTCATAAAAAAAGGAAAGTTTCAAACCAAACAAAAGGCCGCAGAGGTGTGCAAAAGTTTCATCTGGCCAGACGGAGATTAATTTTTGAGTTCAAAGGCAGAAGGGATATTGAGTGCAAGCCCCCCTCGTCACGCAGGGAGAAAAATCAGCCTTAGTGATCCGACGATGCCGAGTAAAAATACCGTAGCTTAACGGATAAAAGTTAACAGATAACAGGATCATCTTCCTCAATAACTCACATCGACGGGAAGATAGACAAATGTGGAAACTATAAAGGATCCGAAATTAAAACCAGCAATATGGTTGCTGAGGAAAAGTTTAAACAGTCAACACTAACGAAGCAGCAGAAACTGCACCAAATATACAAAAATAAAATAACCCAAAGGATGATTCATTAACAAACCCAACTATGACACAGAATTTCTGCCTTCTTCTCACTGCATATGTTTCTCCTCCTTACATGGCTTCAGATAGCAGCTTATCCCTCTTGGTAAAGGTATCAGTGTGTTTAGCTTTCAAATGAGGCAACCTAGATAATACCCATGCCGGGGAATCGCTTAGCCATAGCGCTTCACCAGTGACTTTGTGTTTAAAGTCAGGAGCCTTCTCTTTCACCTGCACGGAATATTAGAATTTATGAAAATAGCAATAGGGCGTTTAAGCAAAGAAGGAAAAGAAGAACTGCATAAGATGAAGCGCTACCTTATCTGTTCTGTTGTCCCACCATTTATCGGGATTTTCCACCAAGTTTCTCCAGGATTCATCACCTAGCCCAAGGCAAAGAAACAGGATATTAGTACTACTTCACAAGCACACCAACATGGCCACAAAATTTCTTCAATAATCCATGAAAAGAAATTAGTACGAGTGCATGGGTGACATATGCCACTTTCTGATAGATGTAATTAATTTGATCTGAAAGTAATTTTCTTCTCAAAATGGATAAAATCCTCTGGTGAAGTCACAACCAATACATGCTCAGGACCACTCTCCACTATCTTCCGTTATCACCTCATAAAAATACTTTTAACCGTAACCCATCAAGTCAACCTATTTCATCACTGATAGTCTCGTGAGTCTGAACCACCATCGCCACGCTCACCTGTTCTCTCCTCTTAATAGTATTTAAAAACTCAGCTCTGACCCTCCAAATCAACTTCCTTTGATACCACATAATCTTATGTTTCTTCCTTCAGAAAATAACCTAATCCCAGACTAGAAGTTGCCCAATAGATCCAACAAATGAGGTGAAAAACTTAGGTACTACAATTCCATTTTCTTCTTATAAAGTTTTTTTCCAACTTTCTACAAGAATGAAGTTGAAAGGTTTTTCAACTCCAATGATTACTATCCCTATGACTGTAAAATACTGCTTAACACAACTTGGTTAAATTTTAAAGATACTAGTGTTATCAGAGATTAGTCAATGCGATAATTAGGAGTGATATGATTACGGTAGATGGTAGTATTAAAGGGAGGGACAGACCAAAATTGACTTCAAAGGCGAGATAGTTCTAAAGGATCTAAGATTTTTGGATATCACAGAACATGATGCTCTCCACAGAGCTCATTGGAGAAAACAGATTCATGTAACAAAAACCAATTGAATGGGACTTAAAGCTCAGTTTGGTTTGGTTTGGTTAGTGATATCCTTTCACATTCCCGACAGTATAGACTAGAGATAATTTACATCCCCAGATAAAATGCATTCATACATGTACCCACCTTTAGAACTCTTTCCTCGAGCAGCAAATTCTAGACCTTTGAGTTGTGACCATACCCATTTCGGAGCTCGGTCAAGCCAGAGGGAAGCACCCCTATCCTTGTGCTTAAAATCTGGGTGTTTTGGTTTCAGCTACAAAGAGAGCAAGGAAAAGCCACGTCAGCAATATAATCAATCAGAAATATAAGAAGTATCTCCGGAGAAGCACCCACCGTTCCCTTGAGCTTATCTTCACGGTTATCCCACCATTCTAGTGAATTTCTTACAAGGTCCCTCCAAGACTGAAATGCAGGGTCTCCATCATCTTTAATCCCAGAAAATGGGAGAATTGTACAGGAGGAAAAGATAAAAGAGAATTAAAATTTTAGTTTGGACAATATCACGATCATGGGCAATATGAAGGTATCACTACAAGATAAAGTTGAAGTAGCCAGCCTTTGCAGACAATAGAGAGAGCATGACAGATATGAAGTTAAGGTGGGGATAGTTGACAAAAACACCGGGTGGTTTCTTTGAACACATCGAGTAAGAAATTCTCCCATCAGCTATGGGACCCTCATCATCAAAAAAGCATTCTCCCATCAGCTATGAAGCCTCATATAAGTGAGGATCCTGAGGAATTATTTGCTTACATACTAGGAAAAATGTTGACAGAATTTGGTAAATAATTGAACCTTTTCGAGGTAGAACATAATCTTGCAGTATAAAGTTATTTATGAAATACTGTGTTTATTCTTTGTGGTGAGCAAGGCCTATGCTTTTAGACAAAGTACAACACAAGGCCCATGCAAAGGTTGTTGCCTATTGCCTTTCCAATAAACTCGTCAGTCGTCACCTTATGCAAGTGATTATTAACTATTTACATGGACAAATGCATACAACTTGTCTGACAACAGTGTGTTCACATATGAGATTGAAGGCTAAAATGCGGACTCACCTATGAAACCAATAACACTAGAAAACTAAAATCTTAATGGAAAGAAGTTTTATATATGTTCTGTTACAAATAGGAGCATAAATAATAATCTCCAAGACTAGATAAATGCATAGGAGCATCTCCAAGAAAGATGTCAAATGTTGAAGTGTCAACTATTTTTGATGGCCTATGTGGCAATTTGACATTCAAATTTTTTTATCTCCAACAAAGATGTCAAATTGGGGCATTTAAGGCAAAAATACATTAAAATTGGGGCATTTAAGGTAAAAAGAAATTTGACACTTGACGTCATTGACATCAAGTAGCCTTTTTTAATTGCCACATAAGATTTGACAATATTTTTGACACGTTTGTCAGAATTGGTTTTGATGTCATTTTTTAAAAACTCATTTGCCACATTGGATTTGACATCTTTGTTGGAGATGCTCTAATAGGGCATCAAAAAAAAGGCAAAGAGTGATAAAGTATCAAGAGACAACCGAGAGTAATAGACCCTATACAAGAAAGATGCACAAGAACTCATGAAAGAAATAAATAAGCATGGTCGTGTAGCAGTAAAGCTACACAGCAAAAGCTAGGTTGCTTGCCGTTATCTTATTTTTGTGGTGCTATCTATCTTACCCAGACAAGGAAGATGCACGAGAACTCATGGAAAAAATTAGCATGGTATCTTATTACTTGGTCTATTACTACTTGGTATACTTTTGTGGTGTTAACTATCTTATTGCTTGGTATATTACCCAGACAAGAAAGATGCATGAGAACTCATGAAAAAAATAAGCATGGTCGTGCAGCAGTCAAGCTACACAGGTAACACAGCAAAAGCCTAGGTTGCTTCTATGGGCCAACCATACTTGACCTTTACTTCGTCAAAATTTGGGTTTACATTGGCTGTCCTCCGAATTGTACAAACTCTCTTTTCCTTCCAACACCTTGTCTATAAAACCTAGTTTTCAATATGATGAAGCATATCACCAACAAAGATAATTACTAAAGGATTCTTTATTAATGAAGCTTTGGCAGTTGTACATTTACCTACATTATTATGTAATTACTTATTGCTTGGTATATTATTACCCACACAGAATCAAATCCTAGCTGATATATTATACAAAGAAATACTGTCTTTGAGCCCAAATCTACGAAAAAGAGAAGATGAAATTTACAGAAGAAAAGGGTGGACTGATTTTTCATTTTATTAAGAAATAGGCCTAATTTGCACTTATGGTTTCGGCTTTAATTCTGTGTATATAACTATGTCTTCTCTAATTGAAAGCAAAGAAAATAAAACATGATAGAAACCAGTGAGGTTATTTGTGAGCTCCGGTCCTGCCTCTCTGTCCCTTCCCTCTCTCCCTCCTCTAATGTTCTGCTTGTCAATTGAAGCAGCCTAGATGTTCTAGAGTTCTCCCCCCTTTGTTGTCTCTCTCTATCCCTAATCTTCTATCCTATGTATCCAAAATATCTATCTTACTGACAAAAGTAGACTGCAGTTTTTATTTGATAACATAAGAAAACAAAGTGAGGAAAAAACCGACTTCACAGAACACATGGAAAATCACAAAGAAATATTTACAAAAAGAAGAGCTGGATGGGTAAATGATATTCTATATATCCATCAATTTGAGCAGCAGTTACCAGCAACACTAAGATTTTGTGGTGTTACAACTTTCTTCATCTGAGAAGATCCCTGCACAAAGTTTATGCTGCGCACCATAACCTACATGATTACACCTCATGATATAAATTATTCAAGCAACAGTACCACATAAGTCTAAGTATGAATCAAGGAGAGAGTATACAAGTTTCAGCTTTTCCAACATAATACACGACAGCCAACCCTTGCTCTTCAATTCAAGCAACTAAGATGCAACAGAAAAACCTTTTTGTCTGCAAAAATTTCTGTAACGCTTTTGGCACATGGATGTGCTGAACCACTAGTTTTGTTTAAAGTCACAAGCCAAAACAAATGTAACCTCATGCATTGATGTTCAAAGCTAGTATTTAGCCTAGTTGTCAAATGCGGAATCAAAAATATCAAATGAATCCTGTATCATGCCAGATAACCTCTTATGAAAACTTCCGTTAGGGAAAGCTTGATGCCATGTGTCAATCCTGTTTTAGCAATATCCAAAAGGGAGAAGAGGGGAGTGGAAGAAAGGAAGGAACACGTGCCAATAAGGAAGTCCTCGGTAAAATCAACATCAGTTCTCAAGTCTAAAATTCAGTAACACATTCAACTTTATAAGCAAAGCTACCATAAGTTGCAGACGATTCTCGATAGTGGCTAGAAATCCATGTTTTCCTTCCATAACAAATTGGAAAAGTTTTAAATTTCTCTTCATTACCTGGACATTTGCTTGGCCTTCACCCATAGTGAATGGTGGTGGATCTGCACTTAGCTGTCCGGCTATGTGAATACGGTCCTTGACTTTCAGATGGCAGACCGCCATGTGTGCTAGGTCACCTTCAAAAATAACTGGAATCCTGATATATACACAGAATAGAGCAAGAGAATCAATCACCTTGTCAGAAAGAACAAGCAAGCTAGGAAAGATGGTCCACACATACAATGTAATGAATTGATTTAATTCTTCCATGGTAAGAAACAGAATCATACTACAGCAGATATTTCAGTCAACATTTTGGTTAAATTTATGCACAAATTTGACCCATTTGCTTCTATATAACAACAATTTCCATTGGCACTTTCTTACGTTTATGGAACCCCCAGGATATACTAAATATCACCACTCAAACAAGATAAGTTTCGGAGCCAACCCTAGACTAAGATGTCTCCTTCCCTGTGTCAAAATACTCGGCAGGAAATCGTGGTAATGCAGGTTGGTTTGTACTGTTCTTCCAATCATAAAGCTCTTTGATCCACACATGTGTTAGTGCTTGGTGGGTTCATCATTTGAGCCACGCTCGAGTAGCTGGATTCCTATTACTACCCTTATATAGACGAGTATAAGGTTATCCAAACTAACTAATTAACATGCTCTAACTAACTATATGGTTTACTTGATCGTACCAAAAGGGTGGAGTATCAAAAGAATTGTCGTCGCTTTGGGAGATAACGGTGCCAGCCCAGCACTTGCCGTCTGGGGAAGTTTCGAACTGGACGGGAATCTGGACATGCCCAATCAGATTTACGGAATTGACAACCTTGGCCTGCCATGGAATCTCGCTGGGCCTCGGCCAATCGGCGTTCGGCACTAGCTCTTTCTTCTTTAGCCCTTGTTCCATCTCTATCACTCTCTGGGGCTCTTTCGTTTGCTTCTGAACCATTTCGGGGTGCTGAGCGGGTTGTTTAGGGTTTTCAGAGGTGTACCTCCCCTCCTTTTGATTCTTTGACACACTATGAGCTCCACTAATGGTGGTTGTTGAGTATAGAGATGAGTGTGCTTTCAGAACAGCCACGGGATGTTGTCGTAATTGCTGTCGTCGAAGAAGAACGAGAAGACTTTTTTGTGACGAAGAAGAATGAAATGAGAGTAGAAGCTCTCTTGCTATTGCTTGACCTAACAAATTCATGGCGAATGTCAGGGCCCTGCCTCTCGCTCTTTCTCTCTCAGTGCCACAGCTTCGGAGAGATGAAGAAACAATTTAACCAGAGTTTAGCTGCCCCCTTCGAGTTTTTCTATTCTTTCTATTATGTCGAATCCCAAGTGTTATCAAAGTTTCATTTGTTATGCAAGTTCTTGACTTTAAATCAAAAGATCAAATTATGATCATTATCACAACATGGTATATCCAACTCATTCCTTATTTATGATGCTCCTGTCCGATAATATCCTTAACTAATATGTCAATTGTGTTCCCGATCACTACGATTCCAATCGTTAGTTTTCATACGTTGTGTTTCACCGTCGTGCTTCTAACCATTATATTTTTCCATACATCGTGTTCACGCCAATATACCTCCTAGATACCACTCTCTCAACAGCTAAAGATTATAGAAAAGTCACTATATGGCTAACCAACATAATGTAGCTAATGACACCTTGTGGTTCAAAGGTTTGGATATTCGCACATAATACTTTAAGTTCCCAAAAATCCAACTAACATTCTCAATTTCAATAGTACTCATTCGTTTCAAAACACTAATCATACTTCTAACATAACCATGTAATTGATTTTACAAAAAGTGAACACATAATAGCATGACATAATGCAACGACGTTAATGCAAGTCAAGGATCAAGTATAATGATTTTCCCAGGACCACAAGCACAAATCCTCGGCGCGGAATCAAATATAGTAAATCAAGACAACAATGAGGTACAAATGTAATCGAACAATGTTACGATGAATGAAAGTAATAAAATTCTTTAGTATAAATTTTGAGTGTGAGTTATTTTCCATTGAAGTGTTTTGACCGGCTAGCTTATAGCTAGGTTAGGATTGGTCAAAGAAAGAATCATTACATAGACAGTGTACAAAGCTGACCAATTAGGAAGTCAAGTGTGATCAGTCAGAGTATACTTTGAGATGAAAAAAAAGATCAAGTGTAACTGATTAGAGATCTAAGGGTGACCGATAGGGATGGCAACGGGGCGGTTCGGGGCGGTTATCCGGATAACCGCCCCGATACCCGAATGGAATACCCGAACCGAACCCGCCCCGATACCCGAATGGAGGAAGAGGGGGTGCTCCATAACCGAACCAAACGGGGTTCGGGTATTCCCCGAACCGAACGGGTACCCGAATGGGGTTATAAAATAATTAATATAATATATATATATATATATATAGGACCTGGGGTTATAAAATAATTAATATAATATATATATATATATATATAAAACGACGTCGTTTAATTTCGGTTCGGTTCGGTTCGGTTCGGTTCGGGTAACAGTTCGGTTATTCTTCTAACCATAACCGAACCGAACCCGAACGGGTATTTGTTTGTTCCTACCATATCCATACCCACGGGGAAAAAAACGGTTACGGTTCGGGGAAAATTAAGCGGTTCGGTTCGGATAACCATCGGTTCGGTCCAAATTGCCATCCCTAGTGACCGATCATGGTACATATTTTCAAGGCAAACTAAAGATACCGAGTAGATTTGTGACTGATCAAAGGGTAGTGTGAATAGTCAGAGTATGTTTTCGTATTTACTAAAGTATAGTGTGACTGGTTATAGATTATAGTTTGACTTGTAAGAGTATGTTTTAGTGTGTACTAAAATATAGTGTGACCTATCAAAGTATATGTAATAACTTGGAATTTTTACGTTTATAAAATAATTTTTAAAAATCATTCAATTGCATCTTTAATATTTTTATTGTTATATTTATATTAAAATTTGTTTTAATTTACAATTTGATCAGACAGATGAGATTGCGTACGTACATGTGTTATGGTGGAGCGCGATACACCGAATGATTCTTTCCTTTTCTCTTTAATTGCCAACCCTTATAACCCCTAGAAATTTAGGGAGCCCTTTAATGATGGATTGACGGAGGATTTTTATGGTGAATTATAAAGTTTTTTATGAAATTTTGATGAGGAATTTTATGGCTAATAATAGAGATTTATATTATTCGAGCCTATATAAACTCAACTTTGTTCTTCATTTTTGGTACACACCATTCTTCATTTATGCAATTCGAGACCAAAAAATTTTCCATTTCATTTCTATCACAAACATCCAACTATCTAATTTTTCGATATTGTATCTAACGGTGGTTGATCAATGTGTCATTCTAGGATATTATGTTTAACACTAGCATGCACATATCCAATGGTCACGATCTTTGTTTCAGGTAAACTGGAAGTATACTATACGCCTTTCAATCTCTAGAGAATTTTATTCATATCAAATATTTGTACTCCTTTAATCATCTTGAAAATTGTTGTTGAATTAATTCTGTTGTAGCATTATGATTATCAAATTGTAGTACAATATATTGCATGATTGATTATCATAGATTTGATTGGTACATGTGCAAACCCACCAGGTCACAGTAAATTAATTGTTATGACTGATTGTCCGTCATGGAATCAGGTATATTTTTATGCGGGCCCAAGTGACACATACGAATTATATTATTTTTGACTTGGGTAGTGCTTGACATGTTACTGAGATGTGCCAGAAATTTGTTTTGGACTAGTTATGGATATTGTTAGAAATTATTTACTTGTGATTTTCGTTTATTGATCATACTTTATTCAAGCCCTTGATTCTTCTTGTCGTATAGTATACTTCCCGCGGTTAAATATATTTTTTAGGTATTGGAGGAGATTCAGTAACAAGCGGATTGAAGTATTTGAAGTATTTATTATATTCAAAGAGAGCTCATTATTGTACAATTATATGTTTTTCTTTATTTAGGGTCACAATTTATGTATTTTTAGGATTCATTTGTGTATATTTTAATACTCAGTTTCTTTTAATGTTGTCAAAAAACGAGGCATTACAGTATATTTGCTAAGGCATAAATATAATACAACAGTGGGTTGTGACTGCTTGTATACTTGTGATTGATCATAAAGTTATCTTCCTGGAATAATTTTCAAGTTTTTACTCCATTAAAGTTTCGTAAAACTTTATTAGGATTACCAAAATATAATTTTGGAGGCTAAGGGTAAGAGAATTTACTTCTAAAAAATGAATAGAAAGAGGAATTGGAAGGATTGAATGGTTTTTTGAAGAATGAAAATAAAAAACATGGTTTCTTTCTTCCTTCTCTCTCCGATTTGCTCATGATTATATCTTCTTCTTCTTGATTAATTCTCTAAAACTTTGAAGCACTCTCTCTCTCTTTCATCTTTGAGAGAGAAAAAGCGCGAGCTTCTCCCTTATACTCTAATTTATTACTGCAGCTTGTACACTCTATTTCTATACTTTTGGTAATATACACCGTGAAAATGTTAGAAAGAAAGAGCAAGAAAAGGGGGTTCAATTTATAGAAGAGGAGGAGTGCTTCATGTCTTTTGGCAGATGTAAAGTGAGAGAGATGGAGCTGCAAAGTGGAGACCGGAGAGTGAGGGGATCAAGTGTAATAGTAGATAAGAGGTTTGGCTTGTAAATGAGGGTGATGAGACGGATTTGTGATCGTCTCCCCGTCTGACCTGCAAAAAGAAACTTGACACCGGTGTGGTATCTTGCCAACACCCCTCCGATGCCTAAGTTAGCTTGAGGATGGAGGAATTGTATGAAGAGACTATTAGGGTAAAATTGGACAGAATGTTCGTACCTTGTACCATAGAGTCTTCTCTGTTATATAGAGATTTCCTTGGCGAGAAATCAGGAAGGGATGAGATCATCCCTGATTCAGTGGAAAGAATCAAGGGCAGTGGCCCTTAATTAGGTAACTGCATTCCCCACGATTATCCTTGCCCTGAATAGGGGGATCTGGTGGAGATGGTTAGAAGGAAGTGGAGAGATTTGAGGAATCTTGATGGGAACCTCCTTTTCTTGCGGGGTGATCCG
This sequence comes from Arctostaphylos glauca, assembly GCA_019985065.2. NCBI lineage: Eukaryota > Viridiplantae > Streptophyta > Magnoliopsida > Ericales > Ericaceae > Arctostaphylos > Arctostaphylos glauca. The sequence continues at coordinate 28,981,355 of JAHSPW020000011.1, read as the reverse complement.
TTTAAGGTAAGAAGATCCTGCAAAGTACGGCGAATGGCTGAGCCGAACGGGCCTGACCATGGCTGAGCCGAGCGGACCAGACCATGGTTGAGCCGAGCAGACCAGGCGGTGGTTGAACTGAGCAGACCAAGCAGAATATCAACCATCTCAGCTACACGTCATGACCCATCAGAGGGAAAAACAATCATGCCCACGGTAAACGTTGGGTAGTTACGACTTTGTGAAGACCTGTGTTTTTGGTAAACAATCGCCCGGCCCTGGTCACTGCGTGAGGTCATACTGATTATGGAAGCGAAAATAATCATGTGCGGAATAAGCCAATGATTTTTACAAAACCATGGGGAAAATGATGAGTTTGATTTATCAAGGAAAGATGGTTTATGGTAGGGCATGGTCGTGGCATGGTACAACATGGGTGTATGCGTACGTAAGTATGCATATGCATGAATATATATAAGTATAGGCAAATGGGTTTTAAATACCCCAAAATGAATGTTTGAAAATAAATTTAAATGTAAAAAATTATTTATAAAATTATTATATTACTGAATTAAAATTATGGGTCCTTACCGTCTTTCTTCTTCATTTGTTGTTTTTTATGTCTTATTCGTTTGATGTTTTTTGTTTCTAATTTATTACATATATGTGGTGGTGGTGGGATTTGATGAAGTGGATCGATTTTTTTGTTTGTTATTTTTTGTTAGTGTATTTTATTTTTTCAATTAAATAATTTTTAAATTGATTTTCTAAATTCGTCACTAATTGTGAAAATGAATGAATTAAAAAAAAACAACTAATTTCCCGTTGTATTGTGGAGTATTATGTGCCCCTAAATTTCATTTGATAGACAAGTGAACTATTTATCCCTTTAAGATTCAGCTAGGCACAAAACCAACTTACAAACAATGGAACTGTATTGAGTATTTTTTTTTCTAGCTTGAAAAAAAAGATAATATTATCTCCAGACACACTATAGAGCACTCAGCTTAATTAAGACCAAGCACTTCTTAAGAAGAAGTTTTTTGGTCCGAGAAAATTTTTCATAATTCAAAATAAATAGAATAGAGTAATTTAAGTGTGTAAAATTTCAAATCTAAATGAATCTTAATCTATAATTTTTTATTTCAAAAATATTTTAAGAAATACTTTTCTAAATCCTAAACGGGTGGACCCAAAGAGGGGAGGTGTCACGTGACACCCCCATGCTCTATTGTTATTTTTTTATTTAGATTTAATAGTGAGGTAAAATTTATCTTGTGTCAATGTGATACTTTTATATTTTTTTATTCTGTCAAATTCTCTCTAATTTAATTAATTAAATTTGAAACACTTATTTTTTATTATTAAATATAAATTTTATTTTTAATTATTTATTTGTTTTGATGTTAACGTGACACCTCAAATTTAAATCCTGATTCTAAACCTAACACTCGTCTAAATCCACAAAGTGAAATCCCACTAGTAATCCATCCTCTTGTGGTGCTGCAGTCTGACTGTTAAAGCAGCCAAGCCACCCACCTTTTTTTTAATTATTGTTGACGTGATGGTTGGACTATAGTTCTATCCCTCTTATCTCCTGGTGGTATGGGTGTGGAGTCTCCTAGTGAAGGCATTTTCCAGTTCGCTTCTCTGATCTCGCCTATATATAAGATATGCTCTCTCTCCTTCCCCCTCTCCATCTCCGCTAACTAAGGCTCTCTCTCTGAATACTTTCAATGATGACGTCCGTAGCTTCAATTCAACTAGTAGAGGCCTCTATCACTAGAGGTGAATTGCGCCCCCTTCTCTCTCTCTCTCTCTCTCTCTCTCTCTCTCTCTATATATATATATATATATATATATATATATACACATACGCACACATGGATGTATGAGTTGATAAATTGTAGTGTTTGGTTTTTTGCAGATGAGGATAGAGAACATCTACTGGTGGTGGACGTGGAAGCGGGGGAGGGTGAAGCGGAACCGAAGTTTTCGATTCGCAATTTGACGACGGAGCAGGTGATATCGGAGTCGGGTCGGCCGATATTGAAAGGGATAAACGCAGAGATACCAAAGGGGATGGTGGTGGGGATCATAGGCCCCAGCGGCAGCGGCAAATCAACGCTATTGAGGGTGTTGAACCGGCTGTGGGAGCCACCTCCTCAGACGGTGTTTCTGGAGGGGCGTGATATTTGTAGCCTCGATGTTCTCACCCTCCGCCGTAAAGTTGGGATGCTCTTCCAGCTACCTGCTATGTTCGAAGGTAAACCAGGCACTAACCTGCCGTAAAGTTGGTTTGTATATTACTCCATTAATTTATCTGGTTTTATATCCTTTTAATTATATGCGTATGTGTGTTTTTTATTATATTTCTGTGTATGACAAGTTTCTGATTCTAGTAGTTTGGTCAATAAAATTCTTACATAAAAAAAAGGATGTTTACAAACACATATTTTTATTTACAAATTCGAAGAAAAATGGATTTGCAATTGTCCGATCACGGATGTACATGAAAGTACTGTGAACGTGAATCGAATAATTTCGAATATATCTATGTCCAAATCTATAGATAAAATTGTATTTATAAACTTGCTCTTTACCTAACTTCACCATGTGGCCCTTCTTAATACGTTTAACAAACTTAACAGTACCCAACAACTAAGAGCAAGTGAGTTGATTACTAGATTATCTATAATAGAATCCTTAGCCTTTTTTGGATAGAAATCCAACCAAATGAGCCTTCCAGCAGCCTCTTTACTTTCTCGCCAAAATAATATTATCTACAGTACCTCGGTAGATTTAGAGAGGTACTGTTCATGAGTTTCTGATTATTTTATACTTTTATTTTTGGCCGAGGTACTATTCATGAAAACTTGTGGGTTACTTTTGTGTTTGAAAAATTAGTATTTTAAAAGAGAATATGTAAAATAGAGATTGTTGATGGAGTTTTAAAAAGAATGATGTCTAGTTAAACTAAAATTATGCACTGTTGAGTAGGAAAAATACCTAATGATTGTTGCACTTGCTCTAAGATCTTCTGATCAGCCTCGGTCATTCCTTTTGTTTTTTCTTCTGGAAAGAAAAATTTTGGAGAATGTTTTTTACTAATGAATAGGCAGAAATTATAATAAAACTTGACCGATTGGCCTTAGGGTGGGATCTGACCTGTTTGGGATGTTCTTTTCGTGCCTAGTGAGGTTGTAGATGAAACGATAAAGATAATTGTTGTTGAAGAAGAGAATATATTTAAGTGGCTTAGATTTGAGGGTACAATCTACATGATAATGATATTTACCCAACCAAGAGAATAACAAAGTGTAATGTTTACGGAGTATCAGTACTAGATTCACTGGCTAGTTGCCCAAGCAACTTGGTTTATTGTGCGTGCTCATGAACAGTGTTTTTTTTTTTTTTTTTTTGTCATTATTTTTCTTTTTGATAACATATATGTGTTGAACAATCAGTCACATAACAATTATTGGAACCAAGAGGAACACATCGGATCTTTCGGTAATGGTCAATGCATGCATCTGATAACAGAGGATCAAATACAAAGTTGGTGCAAGTTTGGTGAGATTTTGATTAGAGAAAAAGTTACAATTCAAAGGAGCTAAATTAGTAAAAAAATAATAATAATTAAAAAGACCAAATCAAAAGTGTAGATAAGAAGAATGAAATAATTTATACTTTGGAGGTCCCGAGCACTCCTATAGTTGTTTGATTGCTGTTGTAATCACTAAGCATTCAGACTGCAACTTAGCCCCACCAATGATCCAAATACTAGTGGTTGAGAATCAAAACCACGTTCCTTTGACGTGTCACCACCGTTTGAGCAGCACTTGCAGTGCTAAAACGGTCCTGTATTGACGCGCAATACAATTTTTAGTAGCTCAACTTTTATTATGTTAATATATTTGCAGGTACAGTGGCAGATAATATACGATATGGACCGCAATTGGGAGGGAAAAAACTGGCAGACAACGAAGTGTATAAGTTGCTCACCCTGGCAGACTTGGATTCCTCCTTTTTCAATAAAAATGGGCGTGAATTATCCGTTGGTCAAGCTCAGAGAGTCGCACTCGCTAGGACTCTAGCCAACGACCCAGAGGTAAAATCCCTGTTTTAGTGTGACCCATTGAATTTGGAAAAAATACTCACTTTGATACATTTTCAATGTGACCCATTGAATTTTATGCCAGAACCCTTCCAACTTTGATACATTCTCAATGTGAGCATCCATCTTTTGGCTTTTTATATTCCAGCAGTTCACCTCATATAATTAAGCCAATGCTCTTTTGCAACAGAACAAGTCTAGTATTTCAGTCCCGGTTTTCAAAGATTCCATTTTGATCCAAACTTGATAACCTCACATCTTTATTTCTATACGAAATTAGTTCTACCTTTTATTTTCGGCAAACTTAACACCAATCTCAAGTCCAGTTCTCACATCAACAGAAGAGGCAAACATTATTATGATGTTATGGCTGTGAAGTAAGGGGGTGTTTGGGAGCCTATTTTTTGTATTTTCTCATTCTCATTTTTGGATTTTGGTTATTTGGGAGCCACGTTCCCAAAACTCATTCTCCATTTTCGACTTTAGAAACAAAAACTCAAAAAAAAGGTTTACACCTCCTTTTTGCATTTTCATTCCCATTTTGCATTCTACTATTTTTGCAAAATACATTCTGCATATTTTTTCCAAACAGTCTTCCCAAATTCAAAACTCATTCTGACCATAATCCAAAAAGCCACAATACTAAAATGGCGAAATTACTAACTAGTCTTCTTTGTCCAAAAAAATATAATTTTTAGGCCAAAAGGACAAAATGATGTCAATGTCACTTTATATGATATATCAGCTAAAAGGGTAAGTTAAATCGATAGTCTCACTGTCTATTTTAACAAGGCAATTTGCTTTGTCCCAGCGATAATAATAAGATAGTATCTCCACTTGGACACACTTCTCTATTTATGAATTCAAATACATTGACTTGATTATTAATTTGGAGAGATCACATTGAAAAGTAAACCGAAAAGAGAAGCTACAAGACAGAAAGTTTAGAAGTTTCAAAGTCACTCAAAACCAATTTGAGAAAGTTAAGTTTTTTAAATAAGTGAGAGTATCAGGGCCAGTTTAAGCACACATCGACTAAATTTTTAAGATCAACCACACTTTTTACTAGCGGAGGAACCAGTTAAAGTTAGAACGAGACCTATTTAAGTTGGTTGGCTTGGAAGTTAAGTTAGACGTAGTAATTGTAAATAAACTATGAGGATTTTTATGCAAACTGTTTAACACGCTTATCTTTTTCGTGTGCAAAAGGTTTTGCTGTTGGACGAGCCTACGAGTGCATTGGATCCGATATCAACTCAGAACATAGAGGATGTTCTTGTAAAGCTGAAGAAGAACAGGGGAATGACAGTTATAATGGTGTCACACAGCATCAAGCAAATCCAAAGGGTAGCTGATCTCGTGTGCCTCCTTGTGGATGGTGAAATTGTTGAAGTCTTGAAACCTAACCAGCTATCCCAAGCCAATCATCCCATGGCTCTTAGGTTTCTTCAGCTCAGCAATTGAAAATGCAAAAGTTCTATACTCTCTTAGGTGTGTATAACTCACCAAAATCTTATCACCGAGTTTTAGTCTACTGAGGCCTTAACGGCACGTGACTAATTGTAAAATTCCAGTGTCTACAAAAAACTGTCATGAGGATGAAAATTTGATTTCGTTTGTTACAGATGATGTCTGCTTTTGAAGGCTTTATCCTCTTAACAAACTGTCAAGCTTCAATTGTTGATTCTCGTGCAAATTAGGTTGTGGCTGTAATGGCAGCAAGCTGAATGTAGGTGCTTTATGTCTGTGTTGACCATGTACTCTCATGTCGTCAAATGTCATATGTATGATAGTGGATCATTCAAGTGGAAGATTTGGAGAAGAAATAGGCCCGAGTTGTAAGAGCTAAGATAGACATACTAGTTACATTACCCCTTCCTGGGTGTATTTCAATAGAAGTGAGAAAAGTAAAATGCATACAACTTACAAAACAGCATTCCCCGCACCCTTGTTTATGTGTTTGTGTGTGTGTACATATATATTGGTATGGTTCATTACTTATGATATTTAAGAAGGATGGTAGGAACATGTTGAATTATGGAAAGGAGAAGGAGGAGAATGAGGGAGCCAATTTGTGATTAGACCAGAAGAGAACCCTCCAATTCCAAGAGGATCGCTTCTTAGTAGTAGTGGGGTTTGGTGGAGCTGGAATATTGGTATCGATTCCGGTCAACATATTCCACATCACATGTACATCTTTGTAGCTACACATTTTCACTTCATCCCGAAGCTGTAGCAGACCATTGCCATCAGAGCCACCACCACCTGCACGTGTGTCGCCGCCGCCTGTATGCACATCAATAAGGCATTATACGTAGGTGATTTGGGTAGGTTCAAGGGAATCCAATAGACCGAGACCAAGTGATAGTGACCAAGTACCAGGCTGCATGAATTCAGTGTTTCCGAGTCAAAATGAGTAAAGATTTTCATTCACTTTCCTCGTGAAGAAAGCACAGATCCCATAAAATAAAATAAAAAAGATGAACAAAAATAACAAATATCTATGCATAATGATAAGGAAACAGAGTGGATTATTGAACCATTCAATTTATTCTTTTCCTTTTTGCAATTGTAATATAAAAGTGAAATTTCAAATTTATGGTTAAATGGAAACAAATTTTACTAGTATAGGATCTTCTTCTCTGTTTTTTTTCAAAAAAATTATTGGGAGGGGGAGTGGGGGCTACTGGGATTGGGAAATCAAGTAGAGGCAGGCAAAATAGGGTGTTGAATATTGAAAACGATGATAGTGAGAGTAGAGATGGGGGTGGGGTTGAGTTATGGCATTTGCATGTAAAAAGAAGAGTGAAAATGTATGGACTGACCGGATGATGATGATGATGATTTATGAAACCTGACGCGGGCAGAGACAGAAAGCCAACCTCGCCTCATGCCATGCCACCAACCCATTGGATTTTGTTAAACTCTGATCTGAAACCAAGGAGGAGGAGGAGGAGGCAGTTTCAGAGCCCTAACCCCACCCCCCAAGAAAATGAAAAATGGGCAGTAGTAGCAGGGGAAAGTGAAACGGAGGGGTGGAAAATAGTAGCACGCGGCGGTAGGAGAGGAGACGGCTGAGTAATCCCATTGAACACGTTGCTTTGGTAGTCGTGCCAGGCGTCTCATCTCCTTTTAGCTGATCCATACTCCTCCTCCTCCTCCTTCTCCTCATTAACTCTCAATCTTCCCCATTTTTGTTTTTTTCTTCCAAAGCTTTTTTTTTATTTTTGAACCCCAAAAAATCTCCACTTTTTTGTATCTGATTTCAACTTTTATTTGACTTGGCCTTTCTAATCTTTGCCTGAGATTGTAAAAAATCCCTCTTCTGAAGCAAACACACCTGGAACGCTAGCACCATGGGCTATTGGATTGGATTGGGGTTATGGAGGGAAACAAGATAAAAGTCGTCGTATGCGTAAATATTCATAAGGTTAAATTAGAATTACAAAGGATGTTTTTTCCTCTTTAAAAAAAATTATTTTTTATAAATTATTAGTTCGGGTTAACTATGGGTCTTAAAAAGGACTATTTTTTTATCAAAATTAATCTCTCTCTCTCTCTATATATATATATATATATATAGGGGATGGCTCCATAGACCAAAACTTTTTTAGACCAATATTAAATCAATGTCTAATCTCTTGATTCCCAATTAAATTTTAATGATCCGAACCGTTCAATGTGTTTAAAACATATTTTTAGGGGTACCCGCGAGAAATCAGCTCAAAATATTACCGGAAATGGCTTAATCTAAACATTGGTTCAAAATGCTGACAGGAACTGTTTTATAAATCACTATTTGGATCAAGCCCTTTCCGGTAATATTTTGAGCTGATTTCTCGCGGATACCCTTAAAAACATGTTTTAAACACATTGAACGGTTCGGATCATTAAAATTTAATCGAAAATCAAGAGATTAGACATTGGTCTAATATTGATCTAAAAAAGTGTTGGTCTCTTTAGTCTTTCCCATATATATATATATATATACAGTAGGCTTCTAGTCAGGGAGCCTGGACCCAAGTTAGGTCCGGACTTTTAATCTCAACCCTTGGATCTCATCCAAGGGTCGGGGTTTCTTCACTTAAAGGGTATTTGATTAAAAGTCCGGACCTAACTTGGGTCCAGGCTCCCTGACTAGAAGCCTACTGATATATATATATATATATAAATAAAATTAAATAGAACAAATAATTTTGGACAAAGTGGTATCACGGAAATGGTGCTAATAGTGAACACCAGAAACAAATCAAATATGTATTCCAAAATGGCTTGCGCTCCGGCCCCGGTGATGGATTACCAAAGAAGCTCTTCGACGAAGAAACCCCGCCATAAGCATCCCCTCACCGGCACCGGCAACGCCCCCAGCGTTGCGGATGTCGCGCCACCTAAATTGAAAGCGAAATTGCGATTGAAATTGAAGAGCATTAATTGGCCCAGCTTGTTCTTACAGAACCTCCTTCTCCGCTGGAAATTACGCACCACAGAATGGTTTTCTTGTAGTTGTGGGAGCAGCAGCAGTGCCGGTAATAACAGTAATATCGTCATCAATTGGTAAGTTCGCTGTTTATCTTATCTTTTCCCCTTTTCAGTGTGGTAGTATTCTTATAAATTTATGCTCACAAAAATAAGGTGAGATTTTGCTGCATTTTTTCCTTTTTCTTTGACGAAGCTTCGAAACTCAGCGATCCGAAAAGTTTCTGCATTTTAACAGATGTTTTCATTTTTTATGCAGGGGAATGTGGAATTTCAAGTGGTTTAGATGCTTTATCGTTCCATGGAGTTGGACCTCTCGCATGGTCTCCATTTATTTGGTCTGTCTCAGTTTCGCTGCAGAGGCTCTTGATGTTCCGCATCATCCATTTGAATATGCTTGTGAAAACGTTCAAAAATATTATGCCGGAATGGAGCATTTGAGAGGTGAAGCACTAAAGAAAAAGTTGAATTCCGTTGTTGCCAGACATCAATCCTTAACCTACAAGGAGGTAAAAATCTATCAGTAATTTTTCATCTTACCACCGCTATATGGTCCACTGGTGACCTGAAGCTGAAAATTTCTTTTCTGAAAAAGCAGGTGTGGGATGCTCTTAAGATTCTTGATGCGGCTGATGTTGAAAAACCGGAAGCTTCATCACAAGTGTAAGGGCTTATTAGCCCTCCTGTTGTCAATTTTGTTAATTTGCAATTATAAAGGTTAGATGAGAGTCCTACACTGTCACTTGCTGATTTCAGAGTTGAAATTTACTCCTTGAGAGTTGTCTCAAAGCTCTTAGCGGGAAAACCGGAAGGATGGAATCGTGAGTTATTCAACCTGATTACCTGTAGTTGCCATATATCTAGGGCTTGTCTTCGACTGCTTAGCCACGTTATTGATTTTTATTTTGCTTTAGTTCTATAACGAATATCGTCAAGTATTAACGCAACTTAGTTATTTGATTGTTGATATAAGTTCATTTATAACCCCTCTAACTCATTAAAGCTCCATTGGGTTGTGAGTCTTGGGGGAATGGCATCCATTATAGCTTCTATAGCTCTAGGAAGTTTGGACTCTGGAATCCGAATTAGGCTTCTCGGGTGGATGTATTGAATCCTCTTGATTACCCTGCAAAACACTCAACACTAAATTAGTGCCGACCGGGGTTGGATCTCCGGCGGGCACTCCGACGATCAAGTTAGCCTTTTAAGAAGAGCAAAAGTAACTTGAAAGTATAGTTTTAGTGCGAGCGTGCATGTACCTGAAGTGGGAGTGCCGTCGGAGTATATATAGAGTAGGGATCCAACCTCTTGCCGGTTTCTTCGGCCTAGGACGTGGGTCGTGGTCCGGAAACCACGGAGGTGCCGCTACGTGCCCCACACCCATGTGGATCGGGGGGGACACGTCTGCACACGTTAATCCGAACTACGGGGAGCATGTACCCATGTACTGGTGCCGAGCATAGATTGACCGAAGATAGATGCCAAAGGTGTAGTTCAAGCCGAACGCAAAGCGCCGAACGATGAGTGCCAACTATGATCGTTCGGCCCAGAAACCGAGGACAAATAATGTTGTGCATGGGCCAAACCCAACTCGCGCCGGGCGTCAAGGATGATCATGGGCCGAAGGCCCACTGTTGTGTGGCCCATGGGTGCGTATTTTCGGCCTACTACAGAAGTATTCATGTTGCTCTTTCAATTTTATTGGCAGGGGAACACTTGTGGCCTCGGTCTTATGGGCTTATTCGTGGCCCATCCTTGACTGATTTACACAATATTCGCCCAGCGGATGTGAATGGTAAGCTGAGTTTTGTCTGGGCATGTGTGAAGTCTTATTTATTTAGACCTGTCTATCAGCACAGATAAACATTCTTTGTAGTGAATTCATCAAGGGGAAACAAGTTCTATGGAGAATGCTATGTCAATACCTCTAACTGTCGGAAGCCAGCAACCAGAGAATCTGCATCTGACACGGAGACAGATAAGGAGAGATGGGCACCACCGAGGCAGGTATGCTCATGTCATGGGTTGATATTATTATCGAACTTTTCACCTGTGCTGAGGTTTCAATATATTGCCCTAGATGCATATCAAGTGAAATTTCCTCTTTATTTTACTCCTAGTTTGCAGTGTTTTTGGCATTTATGCCATGTAACAAGGTTATTCTCTGTGCATTGCCACTCAGGTTAGAGGGGATATTGCAAGGGCAGTTATGTACATGGCAGTTTGTTATGGGATCAATCAATCAGGGAGAGGCCTTAATCTTCACCTCTCTGATTCTCCAAACATTGGTATGTCAAATAAACTTTAGCAGAATGACTTGTCTGTGTTGGAACGTGCACGCATACATCAAGGATTTTGTGTGAGTACCTTTACATTTAGTTTAATTCAATGTGTTTCGACACTTGTGGATATGGAATTGCTGCATCAGAGTCTCATACTTATTCACACGTGGAAAAGATTCCACCTTTATTCTTTTACCCACAATTTGAGGAACTTCTTGTTGCTTCTGTTGTTACTTCGATTCTTCTTCTGCTTGCCCACAATGAGAAGTGGATTTAGTTGTGTCCTTTTGTCCTCCCTTTTCCTTGTCCCCCGGGCAAATACAAGCTGTTTGTCTTCAATGAAGAGACTCAAATTCGAGTGCTTACATACCTCAGAAAATAATAATTATACTAATAGAAAGGGTTTAATCTTCCCTCTGAGATGATACCTTTCATGTTTTTCTGTTGCAATTGAGCAAGTGTCAAGTAGTTCCATTGTTTATAGCGCCATGATGGATGGCCATTCATTCAAATGGTAGTTTTTGTAACCTTGAAAACACTGAAGTGTACGAAATACATTACATTTTACCTCTCTATTGTTGCCTATTTTTCTTTTTGATAAGATCTTCTCCGCCATTGCAAATTGTTTTGATGATTTTTTGTGGCCAGGTCACCTAATCAAGAAACAAGAACTTGCATAGTTTTTGAATGATACCCTTGTCTGTGCCTCCTTTCTGCAGCAAACAGGGAGATGGGGATGCTTTCTACATTGCTGAAATGGAACGAAATTGATCCACCATCTAGAGAAGAGAAGTTAAGAAATGACAGAATATGCATGAAGTACCAGCATAACCGAAACCCTTTTGTTGATCATCCAGAATATGCAAACCGCATTTGGAAGCAAGTTGTTCAAAGAAATTAAGGTCTTGATACTCGACAATAGTAAAACGCAGGTTATTTCTACAACAAAGAAGAGATCAAGACGAGGTTAGTTTTATCTCTGCCCACATCTTCAATTTAGCTCTGTCTAACAGTGAGTTGATTGGAAGATTCTATATCCAGGTTTGATGCAAATGTCTAGTGGGCGGGGAATATTTTCCGATGTTTTTTGGTTGCACGAATAAAGGATTGCAGTGGCCAATTCCTGGGCACGCTCACTCTAGAATTCATGCTGCTGCCTGGCCCCATTTGTTGGCTCTCTGGTTGGCCCATTTGTTGGCTATCATTTTTGTTCTTATTGCCCATGCCCAAATCAACATCGAAACACAGGCATAACATATGGGGATGTTTCACAATTGAAAATTCAGGCTTCCACAGCTACGGGTTCAAATTTCTGAGAATGAATCAATGGCTTGTTTAAGGAAATACTCAGCAAATGGAGAGCACGTGCATAAATACTAAAAACAAAAAATGAAATAAATAATACTCTGGACGACTGATAACTACGTGGTAGGCGTCTTATGCCTCTCAAATCACGTGAGACGGTGAGAGTTTTGAATCTCATTTGCCCCTTCTCTAACTAATACATTAAAATACTAATCTCTTAATCATTGTCCCGTAAAATAAAACCATATGCTATAGGTTGTAACATCCAAATGATCCCACCATATCAGAATCTTTCGACGCTGCACAAAAGCTATTACTTTACATTCATGTAGCACTAGAAAGACTACTACTAAGGAGTGGTAAAATTATTCCAAGTATTCTTGTTGGAATAGTTATGTACATTTTTTTATTTTTTATTCGCTCATGATCCAGCCGGTCGACCCTATCATGGTATTTAACTCATAACAGGCATAGCCAATGCCTCAAACTCTAGATTCTTCTAATATAAATGTTGATAGATAGAATAGAAATTAGGTCATCTATTGAGAAGTGGCTTCGGTTACATCTTTGCCTATTCTCATT